>CM058041.1:14209867-14620361 GCA_030169165.1 Centaurea solstitialis | reverse complement strand
TTTTATAGGATAGTCAAATATGATCAATCAATTATTTTGAAGTGATTGGGGACGATACATACCAAAAAAATATATGTAGTCAATTGTTGGTAAGTCATATATATGTTTTTATTTATTAAGTAAATGGATGGCAATTAATTAATTATGGTCAAATCTAGTTTAGTAGAATGTATAAAAATAACATGTCATTAACGTCCAACATGCATGACCAGGTTTTGTTAATTAATTAATGATTCAACAATGGGTTCTTCTGATTAATTGATAGTTATTTCTCTTTGTATTAATTATTATAATTTCCACAATACGTTACATGATGGCGGTTTAGGACGTTTTTGATTTGTAATGCAAACTTCAATTCGTCCTTCCTCCGGTTAAATATTTATCAATAATTCATAATTACTAAAACTTTTCTGCATGGTTTGAATCAATATATATATATATATAATTAAAGTTCGATAGGATACACGATTAATGTTTGGACATGCATGACGTATATAAGCATTTTTAGTGTTGTTTTGAACAACAATTATGTTATTTCATTATAGATCTTCATCATCAATAATTTATAACTACTACTAAAAAGTTTTTAGTTTAATTGTTTGAAATAATATTAAAGTTTGATGAATACACTATTATACATGAAATGCTTAGCGTTAGGGACATCATTAAGTCTTTACAGCGTATATAAGCGCTTCTAATATCACTTATTTTACAGATTGATTATTACAAGTATTGAGAATTTTATCCGGCAAAAGGACATGGAAATGACCGAGGGTCTTACCAGGTCAACGCATACACGTGCTTCCAACAATCCCTTTTGATGGTCGACGATGTTACACAATAAGGTAAGCAGGAATGGTATCTTTAGTACATGACTGTCTAGTTATCTATAAAGATTTGGTAATTGAACGGCTTCTTAGTATCAACTGCCACCTATATATATGATCAGAATTTTAAGGAGTAATTTGGTTAATACACTAAATAAAAACCTAAATTGTGTATATATACATGTTTTATACATCATATACATTAATGAACACTTGCCGATAACCTGTGCCTCATAGCACTTGGTATTCTTTTTATTAATTCAAACTTATGTTTTATTAAGCAGTTCTTGTTCTTTTCTTTTGAAGTTATATGACTTGCAGTTTTATGTGATATAAACAGGTTGTTTTATTGTAATATATCGTTGCATGTTATAGATATGTTTTGTGAAAGGAATCCAGAAATTAAAACGAAAGAGGGAAAAACAACATAGTCATTGAATTATAGATAAAATTAGACCTTTCGGTATTAAAAACTTCCTAAAACCAGTTCGATATATGTTGGAAAACTCATACAAGATTTTGGCTCAAACGGAGCCTAAGAAATAATGGAATATCCGAATGACTATCTTGCTGGTTATTTGTTAGACCATACGATTTCAAAAGATAAAAACACAAACCAAACATAAGGAAAAATAGAAGATTATAGGAACATACATTTTAATTAAGCCCAAGTTTGGTTTTAACTTATTAAAATTCCAAATAAATCCAATAACAAAGAACTTACATTAGAAAAAGAATGAATTAATTGAATAAAGTATAGATACAAAATATTGGATGAAATTCCACATGAATCAAACACATCGAGATTCTGGTTTTCGTTTGAAGAGCAGCTTCAAAGGTGTTTCCATTTTCAAAGCGATCCCAAACTTGTCATTCATGTCGAGCTTTAGAGGATCAACATCTTCCGGAAGAGCCAAATCGAACTCACGAATCAAAGATGCCAATATAAGCTGAACACTCTTGACACCTGATGGCATTCCGGGACACATCCTCCTCCCCGAACCAAATGGTAATAACTCAAAGTCTTGGCCTTTAAAATCCACTTTTGATCCAATAAATCTTTCGGGTTTGAAAGATAAGGGGTCATCCCAAACTTTAGGGTCTCGGCCCATTGCCCAAAGATTGACAAATATTTTGGAGTTCTTAGGAATGGTGTAATTCATAACCTCACAAGTTTCGGCTGCCATATGTGGAAGGAGAAGAGGCACCGGCGGGTGTAATCTCATGGCTTCTTTGATACAAGCTTGTAGATAAGGTAACTTAGATAGTTCTGAGTCGGTGATTGTATCGGATTTGATTTCCCTTCCAATCTCTTCCACTATTTTAGACATGACCTCTTTGTGTCTCACTAGCTCGGTCATAGCCCACACAACTGCAGTGGTTGTAGTATTTGTCCCCGCCACGAACAATTCCTGTGAACACAAAAAATGGTTTGGTTAAAAAAATCAACTTCAAGGATATCAGGTTAGTTATATAGAATGTTGTTTATAATAAAAGAACTATGAAAATATACTTAAAATCTTTATGGTAATTTGATTATTCGAGAATCCAGATGGATCGACAAATTAGAGTGTTTCACGTGTGTAATACTTTGTCTGTTTTCATGGAGGAAATTTGCTCTCTTGTTTTGCAACTAAACTAATCCATAGAGTTATTACTCTTTTTAATGATACGTATATGCTGATCGTCCTATGCAAATAAATTTATGTTTTGCTGCAAATCTGTAATTAAAGAATAAATGGGCGAGAAAAACTTACGGTGACCAATTGATTTATCTGATCGTTTGAGAATCCATTTTCAAGCATGCGATCCAAGAAAGACTGTGCCTGCTCTGAAGACCATGTGGAAGAATTGATACGAGCTCTTCTTTCCTCTATTATATCCTCCCAATGAGCAAACGTCTTCTTATATTGTCTCATGGTTCCCTTTCTTATTCCTTGAAGATCAAATCTCTCAAACATAGGGAAAAATGAACCAAAATCTTTTGTAATCCCTCCATACTCAATTATCTTACGTAGCGACTCTTTTAACCCATCACGGGTCCCATGTTCATCTTTCAAATCGAGGAAATCTCTTGCAAATATAATGGAACTCAAAGTGTTGAACAATGTAGTAAAAACCACATCCTCGACGTTAATCACTTGTCCTTGCTTTGTATGCAAGAAATCCTTCAACCTGCCTAACCTTTCATCTCGTAATCTAGACTGCGATTCTAAGGCTTTGGACGAGAACATTTCAGTTCGACAAAGGGTTCTTAAGCTTTTCCAGGTTTGGTTGCACTCTGACCAAATGACGGAGTGAGGTATGAGGGATGTCTGTTGAAATGCAGTAGGCACAACACGAGAGGAAAGAAAACGGTCTTGGGTCTTAAGAATTTCCATGGCTGCCTCGGGTGAAGAGGCAACCACAAGAACTTGTTTGCCTAAACGGAGAGATATAAGAGGGCCGTATTCTTTGGCAAATTTGGCGGTAGAGACGTGAGGCCTATCCCCCACTTGGTGTAGGTTTCCGATGATCGGCAACGTTGGTGGACCTGGTGGGAGGTTCTTTAAAGATGATGGTTTGGTTAGTTTAACAACGAGTAAAAGGAAGATGGTCGTTGATAGAACGAAGAGAGGGATCGAGAGATTGTTGTCTCTAAGAAAACTTGTGATATCCATTAAGCTAGAGTCGTATGATGAGATTCGATATAAGGTTGTGTTTTGTTTGTTGATTATATTGAACTTGGAAGGCTGAATATATAGGCTTCATTGATGTGGATTATTTATTTTTTTAATGCAACTCACACGAGGCTTCTTTCTATAGGATAGTCAAATATGATCAATCAATTATTTTGAAGTGATTGGGGACGATACATACCAAAAAAATATATGTAGTCAATTGTTGGTAAGTCATATATATGTTTTTATTTATTAAGTAAATGGATGGCAATTAATTAATTATGGTCAAATCTAGTTTAGTAGAATGTATAAAAATAACATGTCATTAACGTCCAACATGCATGACCAGGTTTTGTTAATTAATTAATGATTCAACAATGGGTTCTTCTGATTAATTGATAGTTATTTCCTCTTTGTATTAATTATTATAATATCCACAATACGTTACATGATGGCGGTTTAGGACGTTTTTGATTTGTAATGCAAACTTCAATTCGTCCTTCCTCCGGTTAAATATTTATCAATAATTCATAATTACTAAAACTTTTCTGCATGGTTTGAATCAATATATATATATAATTAAAGTTCGATAGGATACACGATTAATGTTTGGACATGCATGACGTATATAAGCATTTTTAGTGTTGTTTTGAACAACAATTATGTTATTTCATTATAGATCTTCATCATCAATAATTTATAACTACTACTAAAAAGTTTTTAGTTTAATTGTTTGAAATAATATTAAAGTTTGATGAATAAACTATTATACATGAAATGCTTAGCGTTAGGGACATCATTAAGTCTTTACAGCGTATATAAGCGCTTCTAATAACACTTATTTTACAGATTGATTATTACAAGTATTGAGAATTTTATCCGGCAAAAGGACATGGAAATGACCGAGGGTCTTACCAGGTCAACGCATACACGTGCTTCCAACAATCCCTTTTGATGATCGACGATGTTACACAATAAGGTAAGCAGGGATGGTATCTTTAGTACATGACTGTCTAGTTATCTATAAAGATTTGGTAATTGAACGGCTTCTTAGTATCAACTGCCACCTATATATATGATCAGAATTTTAAGGAGTAATTTGGTTAATACACTAAATAAAAACCTAAATTGTGTATATATACATGTTTTATACATCATATACATTAATGAACACTTGCCGATAACCTGTGCCTCATAGCACTTGGTATTCTTTTTATTAATTCAAACTTATGTTTTATTAAGCAGTTCTTGTTCTTTTCTTTTGAAGTTATATGACTTGCAGTTTTATGTGATATAAACAGGTTGTTTTATTGTAATATATCGTTGCATGTTATAGATATGTTTTGTGAAAGGAATCCAGAAATTAAAACGAAAGAGGGAAAAACAACATAGTCATTGAATTATAGATAAAATTAGACCTTTCGGTATTAAAAACTTCCTAAAACCAGTTCGATATATGTTGGAAAACTCATACAAGATTTTGGCTCAAACGGAGCCTAAGAAATAATGGAATATCCGAATGACTATCTTGCTGGTTATTTGTTAGACCATACGATTTCAAAAGATAAAAACACAAACCAAACATAAGGAAAAATAGAAGATTATAGGAACATACATTTTAATTAAGCCCAAGTTTGGTTTTAACTTATTAAAATTCCAAATAAATCCAATAACAAAGAACTTACATTAGAAAAAGAATGAATTAATTGAATAAAGTATAGATACAAAATATTGGATGAAATTCCACATGAATCAAACACATCGAGATTCTGGTTTTCGTTTGAAGAGCAGCTTCAAAGGTGTTTCCATTTTCAAAGCGATCCCAAACTTGTCATTCATGTCGAGCTTTAGAGGATCAACATCTTCCGGAAGAGCCAAATCGAACGCACGAATCAAAGATGCCAATATAAGCTGAACACTCTTGACACCTGATGGCATTCCGGGACACATCCTCCTCCCCGAACCAAATGGTAATAACTCAAAGTCTTGGCCTTTAAAATCCACTTTTGATCCAATAAATCTTTCGGGTTTGAAAGATAAGGGGTCATCCCAAACTTTAGGGTCTCGGCCCATTGCCCAAAGATTGACAAATATTTTGGAGTTCTTAGGAATGGTGTAATTCATAACCTCACAAGTTTCGGCTGCCATATGTGGAAGGAGAAGAGGCACCGGTGGGTGTAATCTCATGGCTTCTTTGATACAAGCTTGTAGATAAGGTAACTTAGATAGTTCTGAGTCGGTGATTGTATCGGATTTGATTTCCCTTCCAATCTCTTCCACTATTTTAGACATGACCTCTTTGTGTCTCACTAGCTCGGTCATAGCCCACACAACTGAAGTGGTTGTAGTATTTGTCCCCGCCACGAACAATTCCTGTGAACACAAAAAATGGTTTGGTTAAAAAAATCAACTTCAAGGATATCAGGTTAGTTATATAGAATGTTGTTTATAATAAAAGAACTATGAAAATATAATTAAAATCTTTATGGTAATTTGATTATTCGAGAATCCAGATGGATCGACAAATTAGAGTGTTTCACGTGTGTAATACTTTGTCTGTTTTTATGGAGGAAATTTGCTCTCTTGTTTTGCAACTAAACTAATCCATAGATTTATTACTCTTTTTAATGATACGTATATGCTGATCGTCCTATGCAAATAAATTTATGTTTTGCTGCAAATCTGTAATTAAAGAATAAATGGGCGAGAAAAACTTACGGTGACCAATTGATTTATCTGATCGTTTGAGAATCCATTTTCAAGCATGCGATCCAAGAAAGACTGTGCCTGCTCTGAAGACCATGTGGAAGAATTGATACGAGCTCTTCTTTCCTCTATTATATCCTCCCAATGAGCAAACGTCTTCTTATATTGTCTCATGGTTCCCTTTCTTATTCCTTGAAGATCAAATCTCTCAAACATAGGGAAAAATGAACCAAAATCTTTTGTAATCCCTCCATACTCAATTATCTTACGTAGCGACTCTTTTAACCCATCACGGGTCCCATGTTCATCTTTCAAATCGAGGAAATCTCTTGCAAATATAATGGAACTCAAAGTGTTGAACAATGTAGTAAAAACCACATCCTCGACGTTAATCACTTGTCCTTGCTTTGTATGCAAGAAATCCTTCAACCTGCCTAACCTTTCATCTCGTAATCTAGACTGCGATTCTAAGGCTTTGGACGAGAACATTTCAGTTCGACAAAGGGTTCTTAAGCTTTTCCAGGTTTGGTTGCACTCTGACCAAATGACGGAGTGAGGTATGAGGGATGTCTGTTGAAATGCAGTAGGCACAACACGAGAGGAAAGAAAACGGTCTTGGGTCTTAAGAATTTCCATGGCTGCCTCGGGTGAAGAGGCAACCACAAGAACTTGTTTGCCTAAACGGAGAGATATAAGAGGGCCGTATTCTTTGGCAAATTTGGCGGTAGAGACGTGAGGCCTATCCCCCACTTGGTGTAGGTTTCCGATGATCGGCAACGTTGGTGGACCTGGTGGGAGGTTCTTTAAAGATGATGGTTTGGTTAGTTTAACAACGAGTAAAAGGAAGATGGTCGTTGATAGAACGAAGAGAGGGATCGAGAGATTGTTGTCTCTAAGAAAACTTGTGATATCCATTAAGCTAGAGTCGTATGATGAGATTCGATATAAGGTTGTGTTTTCTTTGTTGATTATATTGAACTTGGAAGGCTGAATATATAGGCTTCATTGATGTGGATTATTTATTATTTTAATGCAACTCACACGAGGCTTCTTTCTATAGGATAGTCAAATATGATCAATCAATTATTTTGAAGTGATTGGGGACGATACATACCAAAAAAATATATGTAGTCAATTGTTGGTAAGTCATATATATGTTTTTATTTATTAAGTAAATGGATGGCAATTAATTAATTATGGTCAAATCTAGTTTAGTAGAATGTATAAAAATAACATGTCATTAACGTCCAACATGCATGACCAGGTTTTGTTAATTAATTAATGATTCAACAATGGGTTCTTCTTCTGATTAATTGATAGTTATTTCCTCTTTGTATTAATTACTAGTGTTCGGCACCGCGCGTTGCGCGGTGTTGATAAAGTTTTTATTAGATATTGTAGTTAAATGAGCTGATGATCAAATATCATATATGAAATCAATAAAGAATCGATATTAGACTTGATGTGAAATTGTCTCATCATCTTTAACTGTTTCTTTTGAGTTGATCTATTTTATGTATAATAAAGTAATAACTAATAAGTCTTATATCGTCATACGTTATAATCGACTCAAATAATTAAAAAAAAAAATCTTTAAAACTATTGTTTATAACAATGAGATGTATAATGAATATTTTTTTTGTCATAAATCATAATATATCGATTTATCCCAACATAATGTTCCCATAAAATTTGTATATTCACCATGCAAGTAGAGTAGTGCTTCTTAATTTTCTATAATTGTAGGACATTTTGCAATTAATGTAATGTGTTTGTTTAATCTTGACTAAAACACTTATTCAAACCCCATTTCCCAACCCACAGTCGGTCGAAAAGTAACAATAATCTTCAGTATTGTAATCACTTTGACTATATGCGAGTTCAGTTAAGTTGTTAATGTTTTCGTGTTAGAGAAATTTCTCTTTGCTTGAGGTTGTTTTTCTTCATAACTTAGTTTCTCGTTTAAAAATCTTGAAAAAAAAAAGAAAAATTTTATATCAATTCTAATTCAATTCTTTTACTTACTTTTATTTCGATTTAAATTAAAAAACAAAATTGAAATAACTATAAATTATTATTTGTCGTAAGTTATCGAGATGAAACTGAAAAAACTATATATTATTGATAGTAGCAAGTTTTTTTTTTCCTAATTTTATTTATTTGTTTATTTTAATTTATATATTGAATAAATATATATATACACACACGAACGAAAGTTTGGTGATGAACTCATGTTAAATGTGACATATGTCGTTCTTTCGTCCGTCCTCACGTTCACACTGAAAGGTAAATTTTTATTTGAACTCATCGTTACATGTGTTTCCATCTATTTCTTTTACATATTGGTGGTTGATTATGATAACTTTAGTTTTTTATTGTAATTTTAAGTATATGTATTGATTCTATTAACTGTTTTTAACTGTATGTAATTATTTAATTAATGATATTAAATGTAATAAATATTTCACTTAATAAAGAATTGAATAATAATAATATTTTAATTTTGTATATTGGTTCAACCTTTTAGTTTAATTGAAATTTAAATATTTAATTTATTGGGAAATGATACATATCAATATATATAGTGAAAATTGATTAAAACTCATATGGTTAGTCATTTAGAAATATATTTTTAATAAGATATTAAATAATAATAGTATTTTAATTTTATATATTGGTTCAAACTTTATTTTAATTGAAATTTAGGTATTTAATTTTATTGAAAAATAATACATATGAATGTGTATGTTATAGTAAATTGATTAAAACTCGTGTAATTTGTCATTTTAAAATATTTTCTTTTTCAAACGATATGTAAAAGCATGTTATGTAAATAGCATGACTAACGCTAATCATAAGATAATATTATGTGATTAATAATCATCTTAAATTGTTTATTTAATTTATAATCTTTTTAATGTAAGAAATACACACATTTTAATTTATTCAGATGCATGTCATGTAAATAGAAATATACTTATTGATCGTAATTTCACACACACACACACACACACACAGACACACATATATATATATAATTACTTTTAAATATTCATTTGAATCAAATTATTAGAATGATGGAAAATAAAGAAATTAAAAAAAAATTAGGTACAAACCAAGAAGATGAATAGTTTAGTTAATTAAATATTTTGTTAATAACAACATCAAAAAGAACAAAATTTGATGTTATAAAAATTGGGATTGAGATGTTTTGAAAATATCATTTCATTGATGGTGTTTTCTTAGGAAAAACAAAAACAAAATCAAAGACTACGAAAATATAAGAAAATGATAAAAAAATTCCAACAAAACAAAGAGTAAATAAAGCACGTGGTCATACTTTGGAGTTTGATTGTTGTCAACAATTTTCTTTTCTAGAAAATTACATCAATATAACCAAAAAATTAAGAAAAAGACCTAAGTAAAACACTCATACACCAAAAATATTATGTGGAAAACACGAAAGAGAAAAAACAAAAATAACAATTGTCAAGAAATTCCAAACAAAAACTCACCTTATTAACAATAATATATAACACACACAAATCAAAAACATTACTTGAATTTTGATGAAAGAAAAATGTTATACTATTAATATAAATATCAATTAGGAAGTACCAAGGAGAAAAACAAAAATAAAAATTGGAATAAGTTTCAAAAATAGAAAAAACAATAAACTTTTATAATAACGATAGAGAATATACGCAAAGATGTATAAAAAGTTATTTGGAAGTTTTTTATATATACATATAAACAATATATAACTCAAGAAAATCATAAAATAAATCATAAAAAATAACCTACCTGAAAATTTACGAAATGTGAGCTACAATGTTGATGGGAGATGAATTTTGTAAAATAGAAACAACAAACAAACATATCAACCCAATAGCATAACATTAAACTAAAGTTGTTCATCACATTTTGGTGGAGCATTAGGTTGTAGTTTATATATGATTATTTTGTAGGTTTTTTTTAATTAATAAATAAGAAGATGAAGAGGTAAAATAAATGTTTTTAAGAAGTTACATAATTTAGAAGTTAAGGCTAATTAAATTGCAAGTTAAGGCTAATCAAAGTATAAGTAAAATTACCAAAGAACCCTTCTTAGAATTAAACATATAGTTTTCATATAAGGGTAGTATAGTCTTTAACTTATTTAATATTTTAAAAAAATCAAAACAATGAGAAAATTTCTATTAGCTAATACTCAATAGATAGGATGTCCACATCATCCTCCAACATCTTCTTTATATATATATATAGATTATAATTTCCACAATACGTTACATGATGGCGGTTTAGGACGTTTTTTGATTTGTAATGCAAACTTCAATTCGTCCTTCCTCCGGTTAAATATTTATCAATAATTCATAATTACTAAAACTTTTCTGCATGGTTTGAATCAATATATATATATATATATATATAATTAAAGTTCGATAGGATACACGATTAATGTTTGGACATGCATGACGTATATAAGCATTTTTAGTGTTGTTTTGAACAACAATTATGTTATTTCATTATAGATCTTCATCATCAATAATTTATAACTACTACTAAAAAGTTTTTAGTTTAATTGTTTGAAATAATATTAAAGTTTGATGAATACACTATTATACATGAAATGCTTAACGTTAGGGACATCATTAAGTCTTTACAGCGTATATAAGCGCTTCTAATATCACTTATTTTACAGATTGATTATTACAAGTATTGAGAATTTTATCCGGCAAAAGGACATGGAAATGACCGAGGGTCTTACCAGGTCAACGCATACACGTGCTTCCAACAATCCCTTTTGATGGTCGACGATGTTACACAATAAGGTAAGCAGGGAAGATATCTTTAGTACATGAATGTCTAGTTATCTATAAAGATTTGGTAATTGAACGGCTTCTTAGTATCAACTGCCACCTATATATATGATCAGAATTTTAAGGAGTAATTTGGTTAATACACTAAATAAAAACCTAAATTGTGTATATATACATGTTTTATACATCATATACATTAATGAACACTTGCCGATAACCTGTGCCTCATAGCACTTGGTATTCTTTTTATTAATTCAAACTTATGTTTTATTAAGCAGTTCTTGTTCTTTTCTTTTGAAGTTATATGACTTGCAGTTTTATGTGATATAAACAGGTTGTTTTATTGTAATATATCGTTGCATGTTATAGATATGTTTTGTGAAAGGCATCCAGAAACTAAAACGAAGGAGGGAAAAACAACATAGTCATTGAATCTATATATATATATAAAAAAAGAAGATGTTGGAGGATGATGTGGACATCCTATCTCTTGAGTATTAGCTAATAGGAATTTTCTCATTGTTTTGATTTTTTTAAAATATTAAATAAGTTAAAGACTATACTACCCTTATATGAAAACTATATGTTTAATTCTAAGAAGGGGTCTTTGGTAATTTTACTTATACTTTGATTAGCCTTAACTTGCAATTTAATTAGCCTTAACTTCTAAATTATGTAACTTCTTAAAAACATTTATTTTACCTCTTCATCTTCTTATTTATTAATTAAAAAAAACCTACAAAATAATCATATATAAACTACAACCTAATGCTCCACCAAAATGTGATGAACAACTTTAGTTTAATGTTATGCTATTGGGTTGATATGTTTGTTTGTTGTTTCTATTTTACAAAATTCATCTCCCATCAACATTGTAGCTCACCTTTCGTAAATTTTCAGGTAGGTTATTTTTTACGATTTATTTTATGATTTTCTTGAGTTATATATTGTTTATATGTATATATAAAAAATTTCCATATAACTTTTTATACATCTTTGCGTATATTCTCTATCGTTATTATAAAAGTTTTTTGTTTTTTCTATTTTTGAAACTTATTCCAATTTTTATCTTTGTTTTTCTACTTGGTACTTCCTAATTGATATTTATATTAATAGTATAACATTTTTCTTTCATCAAAATTCAAGTAATGTTTTTGATTTGTGTGTGTTATATATTATTGTTAATAAGTTGAGTTTTTGTTTGGAATTTCTTGACAATTGTTATTTTTGTTTTTTCTCTTTCGTGTTTTCCACATAATATTTTTGTTGTATGAGTGTTTTACTTAGGTCTTTTTCTTAATTTTTTGGTTATATTGATGTAGTTTTCTAGAAAAGAAAATTGTTGACAACAATCAAACTCCAAAGTATGACCACGTGCTTTATTTACTCTTTGTTTTGTTGGAATTTTTTTATCATTTTCTTATATTTTCGTAGTCTTTGATTTTGTTTTGTTTTTCCTAAGAAAACACCATCAATGAAATGATATTTTCAAAACATCTCAATCCCAATTTTTATAACATCAAATTTTGTTCTTTTTGATGTTGTTATTAACAAAATATTTAATTAACTAACTATTCATCTTCTTGGTTTGTACCTAAATTTTTTTAATTTCTTTATTTTCCATCATTCTAATAATTTGATTCGAATGAATATTTAAAAGTAATTATATATATGTGTGTCTGTGTGTGTGTGAAATTACGATCAATAAGTATATTTCTATTTACATGACATGCATTTGAATAAATTAAAATGTGTGTATTTCTTACATTAAAAAGATTATAAATTAAATAAACAATTTAAGATGATGATTAATCACATTAATATTATCTTATGATTAGCGTTAGTCATCCTATTTACATAACATGCTTTTACATATCGTTTGAAAAAGAATATATTTTAAAATGACAAATTACACGAGTTTTAATCAATTTACTATAACACACATTCATATGTATTATTTTTCAATAAAATTAAATACCTAAATTTCAATTAAAATAAAGTTTGAACCAATATATAAAATTAAAATACTATTATTATTTAATATCTTATTAAAAAATATATTTCTAAATGACCAACCATACGAGTTTTAATCAATTTTCACTATATATATTGATATGTATCATTTCCCAATAAATTAAATATTTAAATTTCAATTAAAATAAAAGGTTGAACCAATATACAAATTTAAAAATATTATTATTATTCAATTCTTTATTAAGTGAAATATTTATTACATTTAATATCATTAATTAAATAATTACATACAGTTAAAAACAGTTAATAGAATCAAAACATATACTTAAAATTACAATAAAAAACTAAAGTTATCATAATCAACCACCAATATGTAAAAGAAATAGATGGAAACACATGTAACGATGAGTTCAAATAAAAATTTACCTTTCATTGTGAACGTGATGACGGACGAAAGAACGACATATGTGACATTTAACATGAGTTCATAACCAAACTTTCGTTCGTGTGTGTATATATATTTATATAATATATAAATTAAAATAAACAAATAAATAAAATTAGGAAAAAAAAACTTGCTACTATCAATAATATATAGTTTTTTCAGTTTCATCTCGATAACTTACTACAAATAATAATTTATAGTTATTTCAATTTTGTTTTTTAATTTAAATCGAAATAAAAGTAAGTAAAAGAATTGAATTAGAATTGATATAAAAATTTTCTTTTTTTTTTCAAGATTTTTAAACGAGAAACTAAGTTATGAAGAAAAACAACCTCAAGCAAAGAGAAATTTCTCTAACACGAAAACATTAACAACTTAACTAAACTCGCATATAGTCAAAGTGATTACAATACTGAAGATTATTGTTACTTTTCGACCGACTGTGGGTTGGGAAATGGGGTTTGAATAAGTGTTTTAGTCAAAATTAAACAAACACATTACATTAATTGCAAAATGTCCTACAATTATACAAAATTAAGAAGCACTACTCTACTTGCATGGTGAATATACATATTTTATGGGAACATTATGTTGGGATAAATCGATATATTATGATTTATGACAAAAAAAAATATTCATTATACATCTCATTCTTATAAACAATAGTTTTAAAGATTTTTTTTAATTATTTGAGTCGATTATAACGTATGACGATATAAGACTTATTAGTTATTACTTTATTATACATAAAATATAACTCAAAATAAACAGTTAAAGATGATGAGACAATTTCACATCAAGTCTAATATCGATTCTTTATTGATTTCATATATGATATTTGATCATCAGCTCATTTAACTACAATATCTAATAAAAACTTTATCAACATTTGCCTAAAGAAATTTTCTCATTGTTTTGATTTTTTTTTAAATATTAAATGAGTTAATGACTATTATACACCTTAATTAAAATTTTGCATTTTACTATAAGAAGGCTTATTTGGTAATTTAACTTACATTTTAATTAGCTTTACCTTTCAAATTCTATAACTTCCTATAAACATTCAATTTAATCTCTTCATTTTCCAATTTATTAATTAAAGAAAAACCTACAACACAATTATAGATAAAATTAGACCTTTCGGTATTAAAAACTTCCTAAAACCAATTCGATATATGTTGAAAAACTCATACAAGATTTTGGCTCAAACGGAGCCTAAGAAATAATGGAATATCCGAATGACTATCTTGCTGGTTATTTGTTAGACCATACGATTTCAAAAGATAAAAACACAAACCAAACATAAGGAAAAATAGAAGATTATAGGAACATACATTTTAATTAAGCCCAAGTTTGGTTTTAACTTATTAAAATTCCAAATAAATCTAATAACAAAGAACTTACATTAGAAAAAGAATGAATTAATTGAATAAAGTATAGATACAAAATATTGGATGAAATTCCACATAAATCAAACACATCGAGATTCTGGTTTTCGTTTGAAGAGCAGCTTCAAAGGTGTTTCCATTTCAAAGCGATCCCAAACTTGTCATTAATGTCGACCTTTAGAGGATCAACATCTTCCGGAAGTTATATGACTTGCAGTTTTATGTGATATAAACACGTTGTTTTATTGTAATATATCGTTGCATGTTATAGATATGTTTTGTGAAAGGCATCCAGAAATTAAAACGAAAGAGGGAAAAACAACATAGTCATTGAATTATAGATAAAATTAGACCTTTCGGTATTAAAAACTTCCTAAAACCAATTCGATATATGTTGAAAAACTCATACAAGATTTTGGCTCAAACGGAGCCTAAGAAATAATGGTATTCTTTTTATTAATTCAAACTTATGTTTTATTAAGCAGTTCTTGTTCTTTTCTTTTGAAGTTATTGTTAGAAATATTTGTTAGTTGTGTCAATTTTGTAATTTCCCGAACTTAGTTATCTTTTATGTAATTGTTGTTAAAGGCCCAATTGTTTAGGCCCATTTATTTTAAAAGCCTAGTCCATTAGAACCTTAGTATAAATAGTAGTCATTAGGTTCATTTGTACTTTCCTACAACTTGGTTCTTACATCATTTGAATGAAATACAATCTATACTAGATCTTTGAACTTTGCATGTACATCTTGATTAAGTGTTCTTGGTTGATTGATTGATTTGGCACCCACAATTGGTATCAGAGCCTGCCACTTGCTCTTGATCCGTTGTGTTCTGGTTCTGGTGAAATCGATTCTTCAGACCTCAAGCATCGGGTACCGGGTCTACTCTTCAGACTTGGATTTTTGAGCGTCAAGTGTTTTCTTCAGACTTGGATTTTTGAATTTCTCTAAGTCTTCCTTCATCACCCGACACCCAATACTCATCACTACATCCAACCTCCTGATCAGACCCTGACCTCCTGATCAGACCCTGACCACCTGATCAGACCCTGACCTCCAGAACTGAATCTTTTTCAAGATTTTCACAAGTCTTGAAACATTTCACCAACCAATTCACCTGATCATACTAAGTGGTTTAAGATCCACAATCAATCTTTAATCATGAACACACGTGATGCATTAGCGATCGGGTCTGACACCCGTCCTCCGGTACTGTTCCGTGGAGACTTTTCGCAATGGAAGTCACGATTCCTAGACTTCGTGGCAAAGCAACCTCTTCACAAGCAGATCATGGAGTCCCTCAAGAATGGACCCGTGAAGTACTACACTGAAATTCCAGCAGTCCCTGATGGTAATCCACCAATTGTCGGAGGTATAGTGGAAAAGGATGAAACAAACTTCACTCCTGAAGAAGCCAACTGAGTCAGGGGTGACATTCTTGCCAAGTCCTATCTCATTCAGAGCCTGCCTAATGAGATATATGCTAACATTGACTGCAATGACACCGGAAAGGCTATGTGGGATGAGATCACTAGCCTAATGCATGGGACTGAGAAAGGCATACAAATGAAGAGAACAAACCTCCTGACCAAGTTTGCCACCTTCAAGGGTCGTGAGGGAGAATTGCTAGAAGATACCTATCACAGGTTCTGTACCATGATCAATGAGCTCCGGAAGAACAACCTCAAGAAGTCTCAGTTGGATATCAATATCCAGTTCATCAACTCACTCAGGTCTGAATGGAGGAGATTTGCTTCTAATCTTCAACAGAATCGCAACTTGGAAGATCTTGATATTCATGAGTTGTTTGAATTGCTGAATCATAACCAAGATGAGGTACTTGAAATACTTGGTACTGAGAAGAAACCAGAAAAGTATACCGATCCACTTGCCTTAGTCGTTGACAGAAGACAATACTCATCTGGGAGATCATCAAGATATGAAGAAGACTATGATATTCCTTCCGACATCGGTGAAAGAGGAAGTGAATCTGATGAAGAGATGAGTGATATGAAGAAAGCATTGGCATTGATCACCAGAACAATGGCCAAAAGAACTTCAAGGAAACCTTTGTCTTCCAACAACCATAGGTATTCCAGTGGCAGAAGGTATGAAGCTCGGGACAGGTATGAACCAAAGAATGATGCTCGAAGGTATGAGAGGGCAACTGAGACAGATAACAGGAGGTATGAAGATTCTAGAGAGCGGAGGTATGAAGAGCCGAGGGAGAGAAGATATGAAGAAAGAAGGTATGAGGATCCCAGAAATAGAAGATTTGATGAACCAAAGAGGTATGAAAGAAAACCCGAGCCAAGGAGGTATGAACAAGGTGGTAGAACTGACTACCAGAGGCCTGAGGAAGCTGCTAAACCAGAAGACAAGGGCAAAGAGGTGAAGAAAGCTGATGGAGGACCAACCTGCTTCAAGTGTGGAAAGCCTGGTCATTTTGCTAAGAACTGTACCAATCATGTTTCAAAGTATGACTACTACAAAAACAAGATGAACCTGGCCAAAAGACAAGACGAGGGACATGCCTTGTTGGCTGAAGATGAAGCCTGGTTGCAGATGTCCAGTGATGATGAGGAAAGAGGACTTGTCTGCATGCTTGCTCAAGATGACGCATGGAATGTGGATAGTGATGAAGGAAAGAAAGATCAACTGTGCTTGATGGCTGATGTAGAGGAACAATATTCAGAAGACAGTGATAGGGATTACAATGATGTTGACTCAGATCATTCCGATTCATCTTCTGAGGTACTCCCTGATCCATACATTGAACTTGAAAATCAAGTAAAAAGTCTCGCACAAAAGGTATCTGAGTATGAAAACAAGATCAAACAAGCTAACAAAAGAACCACAATTGTTGAATCCAAATTAGCTAGTGAGCATGCCTTAGTTGTAAAATTCTCTACTGAACTAGCTCATTCCAAAGAAAAAGTAACCACTCTTACTCTTGCAAACAAAACCTTAGAAGATAAAGTTGCCAGTCTGAATGATAACATCTCAGACCTGCAAAAGAAGCTTCATGAGGCTGAAATTTTGAGTAGAGAAAGTTTACAAAAATATGAAGTGATTTTTGCTCAAAGAACAAACCTTTTTGCTAAAATAAAAGACATGGAGGACAAATTTTTAAAGAGAGGCCAGACTGATCAAACCATTCACATGAATCAACCCAAAGAGTTCAATTATTACAATCCAAAGGAAGGCATTGGATATAAAAGTCCATGCTACCTGAAGCGTGCCATATCCAAGACCCCTACCTTGTATGATCTGAGGTACATGAGTCTTGGATACAAAGTTATTTTCATGAAAGAGTCTGATGACCCTGAACAGTTGAAGGAAATTGAAAAGAAAGAAAAAGCTAGAAAAACCAAACAATCATTTCCCTTCAACTATTCATCTCTGAATGCCAGTTATGCAACGCGTGAGATTCCTTTGTCTAAGGACTACACGCCTAGCTATACTGAGGATGAGATGAATCAAGAAGTTCCAATCCTTGAAAAAGTTTACAAAGATAACCAAACCTTTTATGAAAGAAGGATTGCTAAACTGGAGGCTGAGCTAGAGGATGAGAGGCGCATGAGCCTTAGGGAAAAGGACCTATTCTTGAGTAAAATCAATGAATTGGAGAAAGCCCTCAAATCCAAAAGCACACCAACAGCAAGTCAATCCACCTTTGGAACTCGTGATAACTCACGTCATCATCACCATAGATGGAATGTGAATGCGTTAGATTTTAGACCTTCAAGTACCTCTTCTACAAACTCTAAATCCATGGTACTGAGGACTCCAATCTGCACCACCATTTCATACATGGAAGACTTAGCGTATATGGCACCTAAATCAACGGTACAAATTTCTGAAATTGTATCGGATGATAGTACCAATAGGGTTGGTGAGAATGGTAGATTATCAGGCCAATCTAAACCAGGAAACAAGGCTCCTCCTAAACTATCCCGGAAAGACAAAGGGAAGGACAAAGTGGTCACCCCTGAGTCTGAAGTTGCGAGTTCATCTCGTACCAATGTGAATGTTCCTAAGAAAAACAGACGTTTTCGAAAACGAAAGAATGCTACCAAACCAAAGGAACAATCACACAACTTCACTCCGAAGAAAAACCCTTCACATACTCATTCTCCAAATGTCAAAGGTACTAACCGTGGTTCTCAAAATGTGACAGATCAAAATATGAGAAATGGTAGGAGTAAGAACAAGGAGAGTGGATCCAAAGAAGGCAGTCGTCCGAAGCCATTTGCACATAAGCCTAGTTATATGAAAAACAATTTTTCCAATTTTGTACATCATAGAACTAATAGGCATGTACCACGAACTCCATTTCAATGTTATGAATGTGAACACATAGTTTATGGATGTAATAGCAATTTTTGTTGTCAAAATCAATTTAGATTTGGGTACTGTGCAAATGCTTTCGTGAATGATTACTTTGTTCCTAACTATCATGGATTCTACAATCATGGTTATCATCATACTCATAACAAGAGATCTAATCCAAAACCCAAACAAAAATCTCCATCTAAGGGTACACAGGAACATGTATCCAAACCTGCTAATCCTAATCAGAAAGGACCCATTCCCAAATGGGTACCTAAAATTGTTTCTCCGTGATTTTGCAGGATGGTCATGTGTGGTACATGGATTCAGGGTGTTCCAAGAACATGACCGGAAGAAAGGAACTTCTCGCTAACTTCAAACAAAAATATGGCGGGAACGTTCGGTTTGGGAATAAGCTTTCAGCACCAATAATGGGATATGGTGATATCCTTCATCATAAGATCACCATCAATAAAGTAGCCTATGTGGAAGGCTTGAGTCACAACCTGCTCAGCATTGGAAAATTCTGTGACAAGAAACTTGAGGTTAACTTTCGGGAAACAAGATGCTGTGTCAGAGCATATGATGGACAGGAACTCATTGAGGGAACTCGCAAGTCGAATCTCTACACCGTCAATTTCCGGAAACAACGACCATTCACAGAAGTATGTCTCCTCTCAAAAGCAACCTTCAATCAGAACGTGTTGTGGCACCGGAGACTATCCCACCTGAATTATGCTACAATTAATCAACTAGCTAAGACAGGATTGGTGACTGGTCTTCCCTCCTTAAGGTTCACCAAAGAACAGTTGTGCTCAGCATGTGAAATGGGAAGATCAAGAAATCTTCGCACAAGCTGAAAGTGGAACACAACACCTCCAAACCACTTCAGCTTCTCCATATGGACTTGTGCGCACCAATGCGCGTACAAAGCATCAACGGGAGGAATTATGTACTGGTAATTGTGGATGACTTCTCAAGATATACATGGGTGAACTTTCTCAGAAGTAAGGATGGTGCTTCAGACATCATCATTTCATTCATCAGAAATGTGCAGGTCAGACTACAACTTCCTGTTCAAGTGATTCGCACCGACAACGGCACTGAATTCAAGAATCGCAAGCTTGACTCATTTCTTGATTCTGTCGGTATCACTCACACCTTTTCGGCTGCCAAAACACCTCAACAAAATGGTGTTGTTGAGAGAAAGAACCGTACCCTAGTGGAAGCTGCACGCACCATGTTGACATTCTCCAAGCTTCCGCTACACTTCTGGGCTGAAGCCGTTGCGTCTGCCTGTTTCACCCAAAACCGATCTCTTATCACCAAAAGGTTCATGAAGACTCCGTATGAATTGGTGTACAATCGACCTCCCAGCATCAAATTCTTCAGAGTTTTCGGTTGTGAATGCTACGTGAAGAATGATAAAGACAATCTTGACAAGTTCAGTCCAAAGGGTGATGAAGGTGTTTTCATTGGATATGCCAAGGACTCTCCGTCCTACCGTGTGTACAACAAGAAAACAAGATGTGTGGTTGAGAGCACAAATGTGGATTTTGAAGAAGGCATTGAAGAAGACTCTACACCTGCTCCAGTTGCACCAGGAATCTCTGGTGTTCTGGCTTCTGATCAACTTCATGGCAATCCCATGACTTCTTCTTCACCGGCGAACAAACCATCTTCTTCTAACTCTAATACTTGTGATTTGGATGAATTATTTGAATTCTTTTATAAAGAATTGCCTGCACCTGCTAATATTGCTCTTCCTGTTCCTGCAGTTGTACAACCAGCACCTCATGTCATGGTCTCTACCACTGACATTTCATCTTCCAACCTCCAAGGCACTTCATCATCATCGTCTGCTTCAGCATTACCAAGTTCCAGAGTATCTCCTGCACCTGCTGAGGGGAACCTTCTCACACCCTCCAGCAGGCCCCGATGGTGAATGTTCCAAGTCCTCAGAGTGGTGCTTCCTCGACAATGCCTACTACAAGTCAACAACAAGGCATTCCTTCACCTGCTCCACAAGTGGCAGGTCCCAGTACAAGCACCACTCCACCTGCTCCACAAGTGGCAGGTCCCAGTACCACTACTACACCTGCTCCACAAGTGGCAGGTCCCAGTACCACTACTTCACCTGCTCCACAAGTGACAGGTCCCAGTACCACTACTCACCCTGCTCCACAAGTGGCAGGTCCCAGTTCAAGCGCTCAACCTGTTCCACAAGCTGCTGGCCCTTCACTTGCCTCTTCAGACACATCAGCAGCTCCTGGTCCTAGTGTGGTACAATCTCAAGTGCCACCTACTGTTACCACTCTAGCAACGACCAGACGTGAACCTGAGTTCTATATCGATCTGAGGATAGAACCTTTACCCCCTCCAACCTTACCCCATAGAACAAAGTGGACGCGAGCTCATCCACTCCAACAAGTGATTGGCAGCAAGTCTGCACCAGTCAAGACAAGGTCTGCAACTCAAAATGAGTGCCTATTGGCAGCTTTCTTATCCAGACATGAACCCTCGAACGTGACGGAAGCCCTCGATATCTCTGACTGGGTGACCGCCATGCAAGAGGAGCTGAATCAGTTTGAACGCCTGGGTGTCTGGAGACTTGTACCGAGACCAAAGAACAAGATAATCATCGATCTGAAGTGGATCTTCAAGAACAAGAAGGATGAAGATGGGATTGTAACCAGAAACAAAGCCCGTCTAGTAGCCAAGGGATTCAAACAACAAGCGGGAATTGATTATGATGAGACATTCGCACCAGTGGCCAGAATTGAAGCCATTCGGATCTTCTTAGCCTATGCCGCTCACAAGAACTTCACTGTCTACCAGATGGACGTGAAAACGGCCTTTCTCAACGGCGAACTTAAAGAAGAAGTTTATGTCACTCAACCTGAAGGCTTTGTTGATCGTACCAAGCCTAATCATGTCTACATCCTAGACAAGTCTCTTTACGGGTTGAAGCAAGCTCCCCGTGCCTGGTATGATCATCTCTCCAATGCACTACTAGACAATGGTTTCTACAAAGGTAAAATCGATCCTACTCTTTTCATCAAGACCGAAGGTGATGATATCTTGTTAGTTCAAATTTATGTCGATGATATCATATTTGGTTCTACTAACTCAGATATGTGCACTTGGTTCAGTGATCTCATGACCACCAGGTTTGAGATGAGTATGCTCCGGGAGTTGTCCTTCTTTTTGGGACTTCAAGTTATACAAAAACCTGATGGCATTTTGATTAATCAATCGAAATACATCGGTGATCTCTTAAAACGTTTTCACATGGCCACCTCTTCGGTTGCTAAAACTCCTATGGCCTCGGGCACTTTGATCGGGGCTGACCCAAAAGGGAAGCCTATCGATCAAAAGACATATAGAGCCATCATTGGTTCTTTGTTATATCTGACTGCTAGTAGACCGGATATCATGTTCGCTACTTGTTTCTGTGCTCGTTTTCAGGCAAACCCAAAGGAATCACACATGATGGCAGTCAAACGCATCCTCCGGTACCTGAAAGGCACACCCAACCGTGGGTTGTGGTACCCAAAGGAGTCAGGATTTGAGCTCGTCGCGTTTTCGGATGCGGACCATGGAGGTTGTCAACTGGACCGGAAAAGCACTTCAGGCCATGTCCAGTTCCTGGGTGATAAGTTAGTCAGCTGGGGTTCAAAGAAACAACACTGTGTTTCTACATCCACGGCTGAGGCGGAGTATGTCGCTGCCGCCAGCTGTTGCTCCCAAGTGTTGTGGATGCGGACCCAGCTCCGAGACTATGGATACAACTTCAACCATATACCCATCTACTGCGACTCCAAAAGCGCCATAGCCATTACATGCAATCCAGTCCAACACACTCGCACTAAGCATATCGATATCAGGTATCACTTTATCAAGGACCATGTGGAGAGAGGTACGATTGAACTTTATTTTGTTAATACCGAGTATCAACTTGCGGATCTCTTCACCAAGCCTTTGGATGAGAAACGGTTTAATTTCCTAATCTCCAAGCTTGGGATGTTTGATCCTCAAGAGTGATCATCTATCCACTACTCAGTCCTTCAGAACCATGACTCAGTGTTCAGACCCATGTTTTTTACCACTGTGTCATTGTTGTCTTGGACTAAGTCGCTGATAGATTAGGTTTTGTCATTTTCATTTCTGTATCTATCTCTTTCGGTTCCTTGCTACTAATATTGTGTCATGAGTGTGCATGTGTTAAGGGGAACGTTCCCTCCCCATGCCTGTTCCGAGGGGGAACGTTATCTGCCTCCGCCTGATCAGAAGGGGAACAGGTAAGCACCAGGTAAGTTTTCTATTCTCTAAATATATACATATAATAGGATTTCTTATTTTTATTTTTATAAGTTTTAATTTTCATTTCTTTTAATCATAAAAAAAAAAGAATAAAAAAAAATTAAAAAAAAATTAAAAAAAAAATTAAAAAAAAATCAGATTTCTTTTTACACTATTTTCCCTCATTCATCTTCATCCTCATTCAACATCATCTTCTCCAAAAATTTTCTCTCCATTTTTTTACCTTCAAATCATTCAAAACTCAAAGATTTCAATCTTTTATTGATTTTCAAGGTAAATCTATCATTTTCCATCTAGTTTAAACCTCTTTTTGCATATCTCATTCACATCTAAGCTAGATTTTTTAAAACCCTTTTGGAAAAGTTTCAAGGGTTTAACAAAACCCCAATCTCATAATTTTTGGATTTTGAGAGTTTTTGGGTTGGTTTTTGTGTTAATCGTGTTCTTTAAAGTTGTAAATCGCATCAAAAGCTTTCTGTTCATATAAAATGCTTGTGATTTGGTGAGGTTTTGAGTGTTTGAGTTGTTATCCACCATTGTTAATATTCTTGAAGGTATCAAAGTGTTCTTCATCAAAACCACTTTTTGATCTTTAAAAATAATTTTTTGAGTGTAGAATGGTGTTTGTGAGATCAGTTTTTGGAAGGTGGTAACTCCACTTACTTTTTTACGTTTTTACTTTTACCTTTTAATTTTTACCTTTTATCTGATTTTATTTTATTTTATCTTTCTTTTTCCTTGTCTTTATTTTTCCTTTGTCACCAAGAACACAAGTCCTGACCGGAAAAAGCTCCGGCGACCGGATCTCGCCAGAACCGGACCTCGCCGGAACCTGACCGGAGAAAGTCGCCGGAACCGAATCTCTTATTTTTGTCCCTCCAAAGTCTTGATAAAATCCTAAGTGTTTTCGTCCCGGACCGGATGTTTTTCCGGCGACCGGACCTCGCCGGAACCGGGTGTCGCCGGAACCGGATGTCGCCGGAACCGGATGTCGCCGGAGCCGGACCGGATGTCAAACCTCAATTCCACCCAAGTCTCTTTCTTCCCGGAACCGGACCGGAGACCTCGTCGGAACCGGAACTCGCCGGAACCGGACCGGAGACCTCGTCGGAACCGGAACTCGCCGGAACCGGATGTCGCCGGAACCGGATGTCGCCAGAACCGGACCGGAAAATGCCTAGTCCGAATTTTGAAAAGAAAATAAGAAGAAGAGTGTTGCCGGAACTGGATATCGCCGGAACCGGATGTTGCCGGAACCGGATATCACCGGAACCGGATCTGAAGTCAAGTTTATGAGTGTTTGGTTTTCGAGAAACCTTGTCAACCAAACCACCTCGCCGGAACCGGACGTCACCGGAACCGGATGTCGCCGGAACCGGATGTCGCCGGAACCGGATGTCGCCGGAACCGGATGTCTTTCTTAAAATTTAAAAAGGAGATGAAGTGTTGTGTGCCCGGACCCGGACCGGAACCTGACCGGAAGGTGGCCGGAACCGGTCCGGACGTGGCCGGAACCGGATGTTTTTCCGGCAACCAAAGCTTCTTCTATTGTGATTCACCCTTGACCAGAACCGGAGGAGTACTTGACCGGACCAGAAAATGCATCTTCTCAAACTTAAGGTCTTTGTGTATATGAAAACTCTCGCCGGAACCGGACGTCGCCGGAACCGGACGTCGTTTGGACCGTTCAAGTTTTTGCAACCGGAACTCCTTCGGCATTGATACTCTCATCGGAAACCTGATCTCGAACGTAGTCGGTGGTCAGACCGGCCCGGACCGGAGCTCGCCGTCGTGACCGGAGACCGCTTCCACTTTCTTCTTCGTTTTTCTTGAGAGAATGTGTTCTGCATTTGACCGACTGAAAGAGAGACTCAAAACTTTTTTTAAGCCATTCACGCCTTCCATTCGGTCAAAAATGTGTTTTTGAAGATCTAAATTCGTTTCCCAACTCATTCCAGCTGTCTTCCTCATTTTCGGAGCCCACACGGCTCTCCACGCGCCGAGACGAGCTTTAACGCGCCCCTCACGCGCCTGCTACGCGCCCCAAGACGCGTCTTCTGACGCCTGTAGTTCCCCACGCGCCGACGCGGTCTCCCACGCGCCTGACGCATCTGTCCTCTCGTCCTTTTTCTCACACCAGCTGTCCTTTTTGTCTCTCTCTTATCCCTCACACACTCTCTTCACAAGAGACACACACACGCACATGTATTACACACGCAAATCACACGAACACACACTCTCTTCTCACACAAGACACACGCACACACACGTTTCACACACGCCTTCCACACGGCCTTGCACACCTGGCCTCACACGTCAGCGCACACGTCAGCGCCACGTGTCCTCCTTGCTGACCATTTGTTAACTTCTTTATTTTGTTTTTTTTTACCTCGTTTTTTTTTATTTAATCTAGATTTCTTCTTTCTTTTTAAACATCAGTTTTTTATTTTATTTTTGTTCTTCTTTTTCTTCTCATAATTAAAAAATATATATATATATAAAATAAATAAATAAATAAAAAGGGGATTTTTTCTTTGGTTTAATTTTACTATTTTTGGTTCTATATTGTGAGCTTAGGTGCATGGTTTCAAATCACTACTTGTGCACATCATGTTGGTCACCAATTCACTTTTCGAATCTTGAGCATGTGTACACGTCATGACTTGTTTTTCTTAACGGATATTTTTTTGTGCACCACTGCTTTCAAAGATGTTTATGAGACTCAGGTTTACTTGCCTACATGATTACTTGCATATGTGTGTTAATTTTGCTTAAATGAATACATGTCATGTACTTGTCTCACTTTGCCTTGATGTCACCTCATTCCGATTTATCCTAAGTGTTCACCCTCATGTCTCGGGTTGGTAAGATCTGTTGAATTGTGCATCCTCCAGACTTGAGAAAAAATATTTCACACTCAATGTGTTGTGTTATTCCGTACCAACTCTTTTGATTTAGTACACAATAACACATCTCAATGATGTGTGCCTTATATCTCAAACCTTGCCTTTACCTCCTTACTAACCTCTTCGTTTTCAGGTACAATGGTGAATCCGAGCTCCTCAGCTCACCGACAGACCCGTGTCTCCCAACCCCAACCCATTACCTACGATACCCTTTCACCGCAAATGCAGCAAATCTCTGATAGCATATTCCCTCATGCCAAATTCCTTCCTATCAACCAAAATAACCACTACCTAGACCTTGATCACTTTCAAACCTCACACCCAATCATCATAGAAATCCTTCGGAACCACCCACTTACCCCACTTCTCACCCGTCGTGTTGAGATCCCGGAAGTCTATATACAACAATTTTATGCCTCGATGCAATTTATTCCGCGTACCTCTTCCCAACCTGAGCACTTCAGATGCAAGGTTGACGGCTTAAAGTACAAACTCACTCGAGACCGCTTCTGTCGCATCCTCCAAGTACCTGTTAAAACCCCTGAGGCAGCGCCCTTGTCTGAAGATGAAATGTTCCAGACCATCTATGCCCTCGGATATGAGGAAGACCTTCCCACTCTTGGTGCGTTCAAACGCAATTCTATCGCCGGTGCCTGGTCCACTCTATTTGCCATTCTCAACAAGTGTCTTTCCTCACGCACCAGAGGAACAGATCAATGCGGCAAAGAGTTAAAGCAAGTCTTTCTTGGTTGTGCCACCAACAACCCCGACACCGATTATCAGTATTTTCTTTGGGAGGAGTTTTCATCCGTGATCAAAGACAAGACAGGAACCAAGGCCAGAAAGTTCCTTCCGTATCCCCGGTTCTTGGCACTCATCATCTCTCACATCATCGACAAGAACTGTAGTATTGCACGGAAGGGGCTTCCATTATTTCCTACATGGCCTATGTCAAAATTAGTTGATAACACTGATCATCAACAGATTGTTCCTATGCCGATTCCCCAAGAATTACTTGATACACTTGATCATCGTTCACCGATTGTGAGAGCTTACTTAGACTCACTTCCTCTACCAGAACCTCCAGAGCCGGAGGCTGGCACCCCGGAGGAATCCCTTAGTCAAGAAAGTGAGGGTTCTGAGAGTGGTCATTCATCTGGGGGTGATGGCCAAGGGCGTGAGGATGAGGAGTCGGGGGAGATGACGGGGGTAACTTAGGCGGTAACGATGATCAAACCGGAGCAGGTCCTTCTCGCTTCTCTCTACCTGTACTAGCCAACAGAACACCTTTCTCTTTGGTGGACTATTATTCTGAGTCTGAATACTCCGGTGAGGTTGAAATAAGGTTTGAGGGAGACAAAACAGTCGAAGATAGTTATGATAGTGAGCTGAGCGAGGGAAGTGAAAGAAATTATGAGTGGGAGTCTGGACCAAAGGTTTTAACCGGTCCTCGCCTATCCATAGGTAGACGCCGGGCAGCCACATCTGCTACCCGTACACATGTGTTGAGTACGGGTATTGAAGAAGACACCTCCCACCCAGAGGTGCAATTGCACGCCCCATCTATCCACTCATCCATCTCTCAAAAGGTGGGTGTTTCATTCCACGGGGACAAAGCACAACGGCTATCAAGCCCTCACTTGGAGGGTGATGATATTGAAACAGGAGGATCCCAGCCCCGATCCCCACCTTCACTTCATGTGCACCAGAGTCTAGTGCCCGATACACATCTAGGTACACATCCTGCCAGTCTGTGTGACGCAGTCTCAGCTCCACCTGTCGCGAGTCTTAGTGACGTGACCGGAACCCCGAGAGTGGTGTCCACGAAGGGCATTTCACGAGGACCGGAGGGAAGTCCTACCACGGCTATCATCACGCCAACCGTGAAAGTAGGCCACACCGTTGACTCAGCGGTTGTGCACACGGGTACTCTATGTGAGCCCGGTGTTACTTACCCGGCATTTGTTGTCAGGGATATGATGGACAGCGCCCTAAAGGCTGTCCGTGAGGAGTTTGATGCGAAATTTGCGGCACTTGAAGCCCGGATAAAGGGCAAAGGGAAGGTGACTGAGCCTGTACGCGATCCAACACCACCTCCCCGGTCACCAACACCACCTCCGAGATCCACCGCTCCCGTTTCCTCTTCTGATGAGCTACGGGACCTTCTTATGGCATCGTTACTATCCAGAAGTGATCTTTCAGACCATGAGGTCAATCTTCTGGGATACTTGAAGCGGTTCTCTGATCCATCACTTCCCGCGAGCCGTCCCGAGCCGGCTACCTCCTCTTCTCAAGAGGTAGTCTTATCTATCCAGAGGCTCGAAGGGAAGCTTGATGCCCTGAAGACGGAGGAATTGGTTGAGATCAAAGGCTCCATTTCAGACATGCAGACTCAGATCCGAGCCCTTGAGACTTCTTGCCGTGCATCAGCCGAGCCACCTAAGCGCAGACACGACGACCGAGATGACCCCGATCGCCGTGAGGGGGAAATACCTAAGAAGGCTCGGCTTGGCTCTTCAGTTCTGACAGGCACTTCTTCCGGCGCCGCTCCTTCTGGTGCTCATATGGGGACCGGTGCCGATGTATCTCAGTCTCAGCCTGATCAGAACCCGACGGCAGATTCAGCGGAGGGTCGAGAGATTGTGTTTTGTGTCAACCTGGAAATCTCTCACCCTGTCCGCGTACTCGCTTCAGATGATGTTCCTTCTGATGATTATGAGTCATGCATGGAGAGCTACAGTTCTGACTCTCCTCTTCTGGTACCATATCAGTCGCCTCCACATCAGTCTCTCCCGGGTATGGAGATGTATAGTTTTGACTCCTCTTCACCACCTATGTCTCCACATTCTTCATATGATACGCCTTCACCACGTCAGTCTCCTCTTCCTCTGACGCCGTCTCCGACATACAGAGGTCCTCAACTGAGGGTATTGCCTCACCCTCCATCTCCAGTTCAGGATGATTCACCTTCTCGCATTCCATCTCCACCAGTTAAAGCTTCTCGTCGTGGTCCGAACAACCCCGTGACACATGGCCCTCAGCGACCGATTCATGGTCAATGGAGGCAGCCATCAGTATCACCTCCCAAAGTGATCTATACTAGGGAGAAGGGTGCACTCTCAAATCGCAGAAAGTACGTGGAGCCGCTCAAATCAGTCAAGTGGGATAGAGAAAAAAGGCGTGGCAGTTATCTTGAGGACACTCATAGATCTATCTTCACTGACAAGGTGGAGAATGTGCCCTTGGAGAAGTACTACGACATCACCGATCTGCCACCTCAAAAACAGAACAAGTATCTCTACTGGATGGATACTCAAGCCAAACCCAAAGCAACCGTGTTCTTCTATGACAATCTGATCATCCGAGTCAGTGATGTTTCATCCGTATGCTTCCAGAGCTTATGGTTCTCAGTCTTCTCTGTCATTCGAAAGAAAAATGGGGAGTTCACGTTCACCGAAGCTGATTTCGACAATGTGCATCTTGATGACATTGACACATTGTACACTGACTTGAAAACGCTTACAACCCGACCTAAGGAGACATTCAAGGGACTGGAAGCTGTTAAGCGTTTTATCGAGAGGAACCGGAAGCACTCAGAGGTTCATGACTTTCAGATCGGGTTAGAGAGTCATCAGAGCACGATCAACCTCTCCCCGCCAAACCAAGACCTCCCGAACATCGATCGCTATTCTCTTTACCAAGTCCTCGAGAAACCAACTCTTGGGGTAGTGTACCAGAACCAGAAGGAAGAGAAGAAGTTCATGCGATGCGATGAGATTCATAAGTACAGTGACGGGACGCTCCACTTAATCAACAAGGGGTTGGCTACTGAGAAAAAGAGGCTTGAGCTTGAAGTGTTGAAGACCAAGCACTGGATAAATCCCTCTATTCTGATCGATGAGGTTTTCCAGATCATCGAGCATCGGCTAGAACATCGCATCATTCTACGACGCTTCGAATCATATTGCGGTCTTCGGAAGATAGAGGGACCAGTCAAAAGAGTTGAGGAGAGACCGCCGCCATCATCTTCACGAAGAAGAGACGGATCATCAAAGGGTCACAAGGAGACTGAAGGATCAAAGAGGAAATCATCAAGTCATCAGAAGCAACGAAATTGACACAAAGGGGAAATTGTTAGAAATATTTGTTAGTTGTGTCAATTTTGTAATTTCCAAACTTAGTTATCTTTTATGTAATTGTTGTTAAAGGCCCAATTGTTTAGGCCCATTTATTTTAAAAGCCTAGTCCATTAGAACCTTAGTATAAATAGTAGTCATTAGGTTCATTTGTACTTTCCTACAACTTGGTTCTTACATCATTTGAATGAAATACAATCTATACTAGATCTTTGAACTTTGCATGTACATCTTGATTAAGTGTTCTTGGTTGATTGATTGATTTGGCACCCACAGTTATATGACTTGCAGTTTTATGTGATATAAACAGGTTGTTTTATTGTAATATATCGTTGCATGTTATAGATATGTTTTGTGAAAGGCATCCAGAAATTAAAACGAAAGAGGGAAAAACAACATAGTCATTGAATTATAGATAAAATTAGACCTTTCGGTATTAAAAACTTCCTAAAACCAATTCGATATATGTTGAAAAACTCATACAAGATTTTGGCTCAAACGGAGCCTAAGAAATAATGGAATATCCGAATGACTATCTTGCTGGTTATTTGTTAGACCATACGATTTCAAAAGATAAAAACACAAACCAAACATAAGGAAAAATAGAAGATTATAGGAACATACATTTTAATTAAGCCCAAGTTTTGTTTTAACTTATTAAAATTCCAAATAAATCTAATAACAAAGAACTTACATTAGAAAAAGAATGAATTAATTGAATAAAGTATAGATACAAAATATTGGATGAAATTCCACATAAATCAAACACATCGAGATTCTGGTTTTCGTTTGAAGAGCAGCTTCAAAGGTGTTTCCATTTTCAAAGCGATCCCAAACTTGTCATTAATGTCGAGCTTTAGAGGATCAACATCTTCCGGAAGAGCCAAATCGAACTCACGAATCAAAGATGCCAATATAAGCTGAACACTCTTGACACCTGATGGCATTCCGGGACACATCCTCCTCCCCGAACCAAATGGTAATAACTCAAAGTCTTGGCCTTTAAAATCCACTTTTGATCCAATAAATCTTTCGGGTTTGAAAGATAAAGGGTCATCCCAAACTTTAGGGTCTCGGCCCATTGCCCAAAGATTGCCAAATATTTTGGAGTTCTTAGGAATGGTGTAATTCATAACCTCACAAGTTTCGGCTGCCATATGTGGTAGGAGAAGAGGCACTGGCGGGTGTAATCTCATGGCTTCTTTGATACAAGCTTGTAGATAAGGTAACTTAGATTGTTATGAGTCGGTAATTGTATCGGATTTGATTTCCCTTCCAATCTCTTCCACTATTTTAGACATGACCTCTTTGTGTCTCTCTACTACCCAATGGTTTCAACTGCCACATCGGTTTCCAACTATTTTACCCAAAACTACCCAATCCATCCACTGTCAACCCACTGCAATCCATTCCATCAAAAAATAAAATAAAATAAGAGAGAGAGATAGAGAGAAAGAAGAGAGAGCAAGAGGGGAGGGGTGGGGTGGGGTAGGTTGGGTGGGATGGCATCGGCTTCACCAAACCGTAGGGGAGCTACCCGCTCAACCCCACGGTGGTGTTTCCCAACTTACCCGTCTGCTAAAACTACCCGAATACCTTCGGGTACCGTCCACAGTGGATGGCCTAATATTTGGTTTATTGCTATTGGGTTTAATGGGCTTGGACTTAATGTATAATGGACTTCTATATAAAGGGTCTTGGACTAAGGTTAAAGATGTGAATCATTTTTCTGTTTCTGATTGTTAGGACCAAAATATCCTAATTAATGAAACTTTTATAAAGTCAATAAAACACCACCTTCTTAGATTTCTCTTATGATTCTCTCTATTTAAAGAACTTATTTCAAAGAGTCCAACTTCAAGTGCAACTATTATTTTTTTAAACAATGTCGAATTTCAAGTGAACTTCTCTAAAATATCCGCACAATTAATATTCAGTCGCGGATCCAAATGTGTGGAGTCTTGTACGTTCCATGTGATCACGCCGCACACTCGAAATCGATCTTCCCTTCCAATCCAAATACATGATTGGTAATTCTGTTTTCATTTCTTCTTTGTATTTCAGTTCTTCATAGAAAATATTATTATAACCATTTCAGAAAATCAGTTTAATCTTCTACCCATTTTCTCCCTAAAATTCGTCATGGGTCGTATACCCAGCGACCCGCTATTCCCTATTCGATGACCACTAATAGGGGTACGACGAGTATAATAGCGGCTCCAATTAATAGCGGATTAGCGGCTCCCATTTCCCAAACGCCATATTTCACCTCCCCAACGCCGCTTTCCGCCAACCCCCACCCCCACCTCCATAACCAACCACCCATTGAGCTCTGCAAATCAACCCAAGAAGAACATAATATTCCGGAATCCGAACCACCTAATGATTTCAGGTCGGAAAACCACTAGCCGGCCAATCTCCCTTCGATTGCATCATCCACAAGCTCTACACCGACGATTGGAAGCTCAATCTCCACGATTTCATGGCCAACAACCCGAAAACCATCGTAATCGATCCACCCTCCGCCATCGTTGTTACAGATTCTCCCTCGTTGTTAACCGCCACCACCGATGAATTGAATTTGAATTTCCATTTCTCCGGTGATGGTGAAGCCGGTGGCGGTCGATGGGAGCTCAATTCGCACAAGATGTACGTCACCAGCGAGAACGTGAAGTGCGTGAAACGCCCCTCGTTGAACGACATATCGCCGTAGATGTTGGAAAAAAAAACCCTCGTGGGAATCATTGGCGACCGGTGATGGTGATGGTGACCGGAGTAAAGAGGTGAAGATGCTGGCGGCAGAGTTGTAGGGCTGGTATCGTATAGGCCTGTAAACGAACCGAACGAACACGAACGGAGCTTGTTCATGTTCGTTTGTTTAAGTTTAAACGAACACGAACACGAACGCGAACGCTTAACCGAACGAAAAATCGTGTTCATGTTCGTTCGTTTAGCACATGAGGATGTTCGTGTTCGTTTGTGTTCGTTCATTAAACTCTTAAACGAACGGTTCACGAACGTAAACGAACACAAACAAACATAAACAAAGGAAATGTTGCTAGTGATTTTTAGTGAACGTGAGAGGAGAGTTGCAGTCGTCGAGTCGAGAGATAGAGGCTGTGAACGTGAGAGGAAGAGGCTATGAACGTGAGAGGAAGAGAGTTGAGTTGTAGACACTAAAGTTGGAAAATGGGGGTAGCAGCTAGGGTTGTAGTCAAGAAGAGGTTGTGTGGTATTTATTTTAACTTTACTTATAACATAGTTAAATAATTAAATCACTTAATAAAAAATATATAGTTTATAAATAAATAGATATACTAATATAAATAAACAAACAGTTCACGAACGTAAACGAACGAACGGTTCACGAACATAAACAAACGAACATAATCGAACGTTCACGAACATAATTGAACGAACGAGGACGTTGTTCGTGTTCGTTCGTTTATTTAAACGAACGTAAAATCTTGTTCATGTTCGTTCATTTATTAAACGAACGAACATAAACGAACTTCCCGCCGAACAAATTCACGAACGGTTCATGAACGTTCGGTTCGTTTACAGGCCTAGTATCGTATGTTAAAAGGTAAAACAAGGAGAGTTAAAGGTGGAGACATATAATGCCACATCATCACATTTGAACACCTCGTTGTGTTTTAACCGGTAATCAGGTAGCAGGTGGTAAATTCTTTTTATTTTTGTCAAAATCATATGCATAATCCTTTTATCGCAAAAAAAAATGTATGTTTCCCTGATTAAATTTTTTAGACATTTATGTTACCTTTTTCGGCAACTTGCCCTAATATATATATAGCGGTAGATGGATAGCGGTAGAATGTGAGCCTATATATATTAATGGGTAAGGGTAAGGGTAGGATAGCGGCTATTAATATATATAGCAGTAGGTTTACATATAGATGTGAGCCTATATATGAATATGTTTGTATAGAGGAAAGTTCAAATGTGAACTCATTTTTGGTTGTGAACGTGAAGACAAATCTCAACCACTCATTCGGTCAATAAAGACGGCTTTTGACCGGATCCCCCCTTTAATAATCTCCACCCTCCCATGAATCGTGTCAATCATCCGTGATCGCATCCACCGTAACCGAAGATGTGTGTCACGTGGCATGCTCGACTGTCCTCACGTTCACAATGAAAAAGTGGTTCACTTTTTATATAAGGCAAATTGCCGAATAAATGTAATACAAATGTCCAAAAAAATCCAATCGAGGTAATCTACACTTTTTTTGCCAAGAAATAATTATGCATTCAATTTTGTAAAAAAATGAGGGAACTTACCTGAAACTCATATTGTTAACATGCTTGAGCCGGTTACCTTTTCCACGTTTGATTTTTAACCTCAAAGGTAAGTTCCCATTTTTTTGATAAAATCAAATGCATCATCTTTTTACGGCAAAAACAAATTGTACGTTCCCCTGATTAGATTTTTTAGACATATACGTTACCTTTTTTCGGCAATTTGCCATAAAGTTATTTATGCAACGTATATTGCCACATCATCAATTTTGACACCTCATCATGTTTTAACCGGTAATCCAAGTAACCGGTGGTAAGTTCCCCCTTTTTTTGTTGACAAAATCAAATGCATAATCATTTTACGGCAAAAAGAAATTGTACGTTCCCCTGATTGTATTTTTTGGACATATATGTACATTTTTCGGCAATTTGCCCTATTATATAAAAACATGAATAGCGGCTCATTGTGTGGATGAAAATTAAAGAGCCGCTAATAGCGGCTGTTTCGGTAGTGGTGTTCACCGGAATTTACCATGGGTCACTATTTGCGGTCGTCGGATAACAACTGGTTGGGTATAATATGAATTTTAGGGAGAGAATGGATACAAGGTTAAACCTAATTTTTAAAATTGGTATAATAATTATTTTCTTCATTATTTATCTATTTATGGTTTATAATATACGAATTGATATATTTATTTATTTTTTAACAGCAAATACCGACTCCTAATATACTCTACATCTAAACTACACCTTTTGTCCATTGTGGGATTTGAAAATCTGACCTTTTAAGGGAAACACCTTATAAACACCTTGATTCCGTTGGACTATAAACCCTTTGCTAATTGTTAACTGATATGTTTATTTATTGGTTTGTGTTATCAAATAGAGATTCTTTTTTTACTGAATATCAATTTATGTTGATTAAATTGAATCATTTGTTTTTCATTTCCACTTGGTTGTGGTATTTTCTTGTGGGTTATTTAGTCTTATTTTTAAAAGTTATATTTATTTTTTATTAAACTTTTTTTTTGAACGGAACTTTTAGATGAATATAATAGCATTATTTATCTTTTTATTTATTTTCTTTCTTTTTATGAAAGAGGGTCACCCTTCAATAAAGGCCCTTCATACTTTTTATGAAAGAGGGTCACCCTTTAATGAAGGTCCTTCATAAACTTCCTTGACTTTTCCCCTGCCTTACTGATAACTGATAAATATTACAATAACCAATAACCTTACCTCGTAAGATATCAATGTCAATGATCAAGAATCTTACAGGGTTAGAGTGGGTGATACCTCTTATCCAGTTAGTGTTTACCAGGTCAATTGTTGCATACAACGTCATTTCAATTAACTAAAATCTTACCCGATAAGATAAGTGATGGTTTTGAATTTTACTAGTAAAATGTTTATTGGGTAAGCTTTCAAGTAAACAACCCCTTAATGACAAATTATGCTTGAAACATTTAAATATCCGTGGTTGGTGTGAATGTCACCTGAAGCTAATCCTTTGCTTTCGCTTTGGTGTAACTATTCATTTTTGGGTGGAATCTCCTACACCCTAAGAACGCTACAATATCTACTGGGTGTTCTTTTTTTTTGGAAGAGGTATCCCATACCACATTAGGCCCAGACTAATCCTCGGCAATTTTGGGTCGAAGCCCGACTGCTAAAGCATGCAGCCCGGGGTCGAAGCCCTGTACCTCCAGAATGCGTCCCCCAAGCAAGGGCGAATTTAGGAGTCACGTAGGTAGGTCCCGGGACCTACCTAAATATTTTTTGCTTGTTAGAAGTTATATAGAAAAAAAATTTGGGGCCTACCTAAATTTTTTTAGAGGAACTACCTTAAATATTTTATTAAGCAGTTCACAATAAATAAATCAATAGTGTTGTGATGGATAACATCCCATGTTGTGTATGAATATATGTTCCTCTATTCTTTTATTTTTATGTTTGGTTTGTGCTTTAATTAATCTTTGGAATCGTATGGTCTAACAAGCCACCAACAGCATTGCGATTTTGATATTCCATTATTTCTTAGACTCCATTTGTGCCGAAATCTTGTATGAGTTTTAAACATATATCGAACTGGTTAGTTTTTTATACCGAAAGGTCTAATTATATCTATAATTCGATTACAATGTTGTTTTCTCGTTCCTTTTAATTTCTGGTTGCCTTTTAAAAAAATTATCTATAAGATGCAACGATATATTACTGAAAACCAGGCAGATATATCACATAAAACAAAAAATAATATAATTTCAAAAGAAAAGAACAAGAACCGTTTGATAAAAGATATGTTTGATTTAATAATAAAAATATATCAAGTGCCACCAGACACAAGCTATCTGCCAGTGTTAGTTATTGTATATGACGTATAAACATCATAATACAAAAACAGAGCAATTACGTTAGAGAAACCTAAAAATGATATATACTTAACCTGTCGTAAAAGGTCTCTTACTAGCGTACGGCAACGTTGACACTTCGGCATAATGCTAAAACGAAAATTGTTGTCGACAATCCATTATTTTTACACTAGATGACAACCATGAGCAATCGTCTAACGACATCATTCCTACATTGCTTCAGTTATTCAAGGTATGCCTACACTCGCTTTTAGGCATAGACCGTTAACATGTCTAGTAAATTATTTATTTCTAAAATATCAGTTAATTCTATTTATCCTAAAATCATTTAGATACTGCTAAGATTATTACCACGAGACGCGGATGCATAGCTATCTATTCATAGCTTTATACTCTAAGAAAATCATAATTTTGGGTTTTCGAGTACCATAATGTACTCATCATGGCACGACATAGCCTTAACCCTTGAACTCATAATGTACTCATCATGGCACGACAAAGCCTAAATCCTTGAACTCGAACATGAATGTCTTTCTATTCTTAGTGTTTTAGTTTATGCTATTTTTAGAATTTATTTCATGTGGTAACAACTATTTTTGTTCAAATATTTAAACATTATACAACCCATACTAGATAAATACAAAAGTCTCAAAGAGAGGGAGGCAGCATGTATAGATAGACAATCTGTATATTTATTTAATGTATTCACCAAATAACTGCTTAAAATTCCCATCGTATAGGTGGCACTTGTAACAAGGAGCCGTCTATCAAATCTTTATAGATATCTAGACACTCGTGTACTAAAGATATCATCTTTGCTTACCTATTGTGTAACATCATCGACCATGAAAATGGATCGTTGGAAGCACCTGTATGCGTTGACCTGGTAAGACTCTTGGTCAGTTCCATATCTTTTGCCAGAAAAGATTCTCGATACTTGTCATGCTCAATTTGTGATATAAGTGATATTAGAAGCTCTTACCCTGTGAAGATTTAGTAATGTCCCTAGCGTCCTAAGCATTTCATGTATAATTGTGTATTCATCATTCATCCAACTTTAGTGTCATTTCAAACAATTAAACTAAATGTTAACTTTTTAGTAATTATAAATTATTGATGATGAAGATCTATAACGAAATCACATAATTGTAGTTATAAAAAGTACTAAAAATGCTTACGTCGTGCATGTCCAAACACACATACATAGTTGTGTATCCTATCAAACTTTAATATTATATCTAACCTAGCAAATAATTTTTAGTAATTATAAATTATAATAATACAAAGAGGAAAAAGAATTAATTACCAACTAATCAGAACCCATTGTTGAATAATTAATTAATTAACAAAACCTCAGCATCCATCTTGGACGTTAATGACATGTTTCATTATTTTTATACATTCTACTAATTAAACTAGAATTGACCATAATTGCTATCCATTTGCTTAATAAATAAAACATATATATGACTTACCAACAATACATATAGTTTTTTGGTATGTATCCATTGTCCCCAATCATTTTAAAATAATAGATTGATCATATTTGACCATCATCCTACAGAAATTTAAGAAGCCTCATGTGAGTTGTATTAAAAGAAAAATAGGCACATCACTTAAGCCTATATATTCAGCCTTCCAAGTTCAAAATAATCAACAAACAAAACACAACCTTATATCGAATCTCATCATACAACTCTAGCTTAATGGATACCACAAGTTTTCTTACAGACAACAATCTCTCGATCCCTCTCTTCCTTCTATCAACGATCATCTTTCTTTTACTCGTTGTTAAAGTACTAACCAAACCATCATCTTTAAAGAACCTCCCACCAGGTCCACCAAGGTTTGCCAATCATCGGAAATCTACATCAAGTGGGGGATAGGCCTCACGTCTCTACCGCCAAATTTGCCAAAGAATACGGCCCTCTTATATCTCTCCGTTTAGGCAAACAAGTTCTTGTGGTTGCCTCTTCACCCGAGGCAGCCATGGAAATTCTTAAGACCCAAGACCGTTGTCTTTCCTCTCGTGTAGTGCCTACTGCATTTCAACAAACATCCCTGATACCTCACTCCGTCATTTGGTCAGAGTGCAACCAAACCTGGAAAAACTTAAGAACCCTTTGTCGAACCGAAATGTTCTCGTCCAAAGCCTTACAATCCCAGTCTAAGTTACGAGATGAAAGGTTAGGCAGGTTGAAGGATTTCTTACATACAAAGCAAGGACAAGTGATTAACGTCGAGGATGTGTTTTTACTACATTGTTCAACACTTTGAGTTCCATTATATTTGCAAGAGATTTCCTCGATTTAAGCGATGAACATGGGACCCGTGATGGGTTAAAAGAGTCGCTACGCAAGATAATTGAGTATGGAGGGATTACAAAAGATTTTGGTTCGTTTTTCCCTATGTTCGAGAGATTTGATCTTCAAGGAATAAGAAAGGGAACCATGAGACAATACAAGAAGACGTTTGCTCATTGGGAGGATATAATAGAGGAAAGAAGAGCTCGTATCGGTTCTTCCACATGGTCTTCAGAGCAGGCACAGTCTTTCGTGGATCGCATGCTTGAAAATGGATTCTCAAACGATCAGATAAATCAATTGGTCACCGTAAGTTTTTCTCGCCCATCTATTCTTCGTTATAGATTTGCAGCAAAATAGAAGTTATTTGCATGGGATGATGACGTATCATTAGAATAGAGTATTAACGCTACCGATTAGTTTAGTTTCAAAACTAAAGAGCATATATATTTCCTCCATAAAAACAGACAAATTGATACACACGCGAAACAGTCTATTTTGCGAGTGCGTTTACATTCTCGATTAGTCAAATACCTATACAGATTTGTCTTATTTCCACAACTGTTTTATTATAAACAACATTCTATATAACTATCATGATATCCTTGACGTTGATTTTTTAACCAAACCGTATTTTGTGTTCACAGGAATTATTCGTGGCGGGGACAAATACTACAACCACTTCAGTTGTGTGGGCTATGACTGAGTTAGTGAGACACAAAGAGGTCATGTCTAAAATAGTGGAAGAGATTGGAAGGGAAATCAAATCCGATACAATCACCGACTCGGAACTATCCCAGTTACCTTATCTACAAGCTTGTATCAAAGAAGCCATGAGATTACACCCGCCGGTGCCTCTTCTTCTTCCACATATGGCAGCTGAAACTTGCGAGGTTATGAATTACACGATTCCTAAGAACTCCAAAATATTTGTCAATCTTTGGGCAATGGGCCGAGACCCTAAAGTCTGGGATGACCCTTTATCTTTCAAACCCGAAAGATTTATCGGATCCAAAGTGGACTTTAAAGGCCAAGACTTTGAGTTATTACCATTTGGTTCGGGGAGGAGGATGTGTCCCGGAATGCCATCCGGTGTCAAGAGTGTTCAACTTATTTGGCATCTTTGATTCGTGAGTTCGATTTGGTTCTTCCGGATGATGTTGATCCTCTAAAGCTCGACATGAATGACAAATTTGGGATCGCTTTGAAAATGGAAACACCTTTGAAGCTGCTCTTCAAACAAAAAGAAGAATCTCGAAGTGTTTGATTCATGTGGGAATTTCATCCTGTATTTTTTTGTATCTATAATTTATTTGATTAATTCATTCTTTTTCATATGTAAGTTAATGTTATTAAATTTATTTGGAATTTTAAAAAATTAAAGGCGTATATGCGCTTAATTAAAATATACGAATATATGTTCCTCTAATCTTTTATTTTTATGTTTGGTTTGTGCTTTAATTAATCTTTTTGGAATCGTATGGTCTAACAAGCCACCAACAGCATTGCCATTTTGATATTCCATTATTTCTTAGACTCCATTTGTGCCGAAATCTTGTATGAGTTTTAAACATATATCGAACTGGTTAGTTTTTGATACCGAAAGGTCTAATTGTATCTATAATTCGATGACAATGTTGTTTTCTCGTTCCTTTTAATTTCTGGTTGCCTTTTAAAAAAATTATCTATAAGATGCAACGATATATTACTGAAAACCATGCAAATATATCACATAAAACAAAAAATAATATAACTTCAAAAGAAAAGAACAAGAACCGTTTGTAAAAGATATGTTTGATTTAATAATAAAAATATATCAAGTGCCACGAGACACAAGCTATCTGCCAGTGTTAGTTATTGTATATGACGTATACAAAATCATAATACAAAAACAGATCAATTACGTTAGATAAACCTAAAACTGATATATACTTAACCTGTCGTAAAAGGTCTCTTACTAGCGTACGGCAACGTTGACACTTCGGCATAATGCTAAAACGAAAATTTTTGTCGACAATCCATTATTTTACACTAGATGACAACCATGAGCAATCGTCTAACGACATCATTCCTACATTGCTTCAGTTATTCAAGGTATGCCTACACTCGCTTTTAGGCATAGACCGTTAACATGTCTAGTAAATTATTTATTTCTAAAATATCAGTTTATTCTATTTATCCTAAAATTGTTTAGATACTGCTAAGATTATTTCCACGAGACGCGGATGCATAGCTATCCAGTCATAGCTTTATCCTCTAAGAAAATCATAATTTTGGGTTTTCGAGTACCATAATGTACTCATCATGGCACGACATAGCCTTAACCCTTGAACTCATAATGTACTCATCATGGCACGACAAAGCCTAAATCCTTGAACTCGAACACGAATGTCTTTCTATTCTTAGTGTTTTAGTTTATGCTATTTTTAGAATTTATTTCATGTGGTAACAACTATTTTTGTTCAAATATTTAAACATTATACAACCCATACTAGATAAATATAAAAGTCTCAAAGATAGAGGGAGGCAGCATGTATAGATAGACAATCTGAATATTTATTTAATGTATTCACCAAATAACTGCTTAAAATTCTCATCGTATAGGTGGCACTTGTAACAAGGAGCCGTCTATCAAATCTTTATAGATATCTAGACACTCGTGTACTAAAGATATCATCTTTGCTTACCTATTGTGTAACATCATCGACCATGAAAATGGATCGTTGGAAGCACCTGTATGCGTTGACCTGGTAAGACTCTCGGTCAGTTCCATATCTTTTGCCAGAAAAGATTCTCGATACTTGTCATGCTCAATTTGTGATATAAGTGATATTAGAAGCTCTTACCCTGTAAGATTTAGAAATGTCCCTAGCATCCTAAGCATTTCATGTATAATTGTGTATTCATCATTCATCCAACTTTAGTGTCATTTCAAACAATTAAACTAAATGTTAACTTTTTAGTAATTATAAATTATTGATGATGAAGATCTATAACGAAATCACATAATTGTAGTTATAAAAAGTACTAAAAATGCTTACGTCGTGCATGTCCAAACACACATACATAGTTGTGTATCCTATCAAACTTTAATATTATATCTAACCTAGCAAATAATTTTTAGTAATTATAAATTATAATAATACAAAGAGGAAAAGAATTAATTACCAACTAATCAGAACCCATTGTTGAATAATTAATTAATTAACAAAACCTCAGCATCCATCTTGGACGTTAATGACATGTTTCATTATTTTTATACATTCTACTAATTAAACTAGAATTGACCATAATTGCCATCCATTTGCTTAATAAATAAAACATATATATGACTTACCAACAATTGACTACATATAGTTTTTTGGTATGTATCCATCGTCCCCAATCATTTCAAAATAATAGATTGATCATATTTGACCATCATCCTACAGAAATTTAAGAAGCCTCGTGTGAGTTGCATTAAAAGAAAAATAGGCACATCAGTTAAGCCTATATATTCAGCCTTCCAAGTTCAAAATAATCAACAAACAAAACACAACCTTATATCGAATCTCATCATACAACTCTAGCTTAATGGATACCACAAGTTTTCTTACAGACAACAATCTCTCGATCCCTCTCTTCCTTCTATCAACGATCATCTTTCTTTTACTCGTTGTTAAAGTACTAACCAAACCATCATCTTTAAAGAACCTCCCACCAGGTCCACCAAGGTTTCCAATCATCGGAAATCTACATCAAGTGGGGGATAGGCCTCACGTCTCTACCGCCAAATTTGCCAAAGAATACGGCCCTCTTATATCTCTCCGTTTAGGCAAACAAGTTCTTGTGGTTGCCTCTTCACCCGAGGCAGCCATGGAAATTCTTAAGACCCAAGACCGTTTTCTTTCCTCTCGTGTAGTGCCTACTGCATTTCAACAAACATCCCTGATACCTCACTCCGTCATTTGGTCAGAGTGCAACCAAACCTGGAAAAACTTAAGAACCCTTTGTCGAACCGAAATGTTCTCGTCCAAAGCCTTACAATCCCAGTCTAAGTTACGAGATGAAAGGTTAGGCAGGTTGAAGGATTTCTTACATACAAAGCAAGGACAAGTGATTAACGTCGAGGATGTCGTTTTTACTACATTGTTCAACACTTTGAGTTCCATTATATTTGCAAGAGATTTCCTCGATTTAAGCGATGAACATGGGACCCGTGATGGGTTAAAAGAGTCGCTACGCAAGATAATTGAGTATGGAGGGATTACAAAAGATTTTGGTTCGTTTTTCCCTATGTTCGAGAGATTTGATCTTCAAGGAATAAGAAAGGGAACCATGAGACAATACAAGAAGACGTTTGCTCATTGGGAGGATATAATAGAGGAAAGAAGAGCTCGTATCGGTTCTTCCACATGGTCTTCAGAGCAGGCACAGTCTTTCGTGGATCGCATGCTTGAAAATGGATTCTCAAACGATCAGATAAATCAATTGGTCACCGTAAGTTTTTCTCGCCCGTCTATTCTTCGTTATAGATTTGCAGCAAAATAGAAGTTATTTGCATGGGATGATGACGTATCATTAGAATAGAGTATTAACGCTACCGATTAGTTTAGTTTCAAAACTAAAGAGCATATATATTTCCTCCATAAAAACAGACAAATTGATACACACGCGAAACAGTCTATTTTGCGAGTGCGTTTACATTCTCGATTAGTCAAATACCTATACAGATTTGTCTTATTTCCACAACTGTTTTATTATAAACAACATTCTATATAACTATCATGATATCCTTGACGTTGATTTTTTAACCAAACCGTATTTTGTGTTCACAGGAATTATTCGTGGCGGGGACAAATACTACAACCACTTCAGTTGTGTGGGCTATGACTGAGTTAGTGAGACACAAAGAGGTCATGTCTAAAATAGTGGAAGAGATTGGAAGGGAAATCAAATCCGATACAATCACCGACTCGGAACTATCCCAGTTACCTTATCTACAAGCTTGTATCAAAGAAGCCATGAGATTACACCCGCCGGTGCCTCTTCTTCTTCCACATATGGCAGCTGAAACTTGCGAGGTTATGAATTACACGATTCCTAAGAACTCCAAAATATTTGTCAATCTTTGGGCAATGGGCCGAGACCCTAAAGTCTGGGATGACCCTTTATCTTTCAAACCCGAAAGATTTATCGGATCCAAAGTGGACTTTAAAGGCCAAGACTTTGAGTTATTACCATTTGGTTCGGGGAGGAGGATGTGTCCCGGAATGCCATCCGGTGTCAAGAGTGTTCAACTTATATTGGCATCTTTGATTCGTGAGTTCGATTTGGTTCTTCCGGATGATGTTGATCCTCTAAAGCTCGACATGAATGACAAATTTGGGATCGCTTTGAAAATGGAAACACCTTTGAAGCTGCTCTTCAAACAAAAAGAAGAATCTCGAAGTGTTTGATTCATGTGGGAATTTCATCCTGTATTTTTTTGTATCTATAATTTATTTGATTAATTCATTCTTTTTCATATGTAAGTTAATGTTATTAAATTTATTTGGAATTTTAAAAAATTAAAGGCGTATATGCGCTTAATTAAAATATACGAATATATGTTCCTCTAATCTTTTATTTTTATGTTTGGTTTGTGCTTTAATTAATCTTTTTGGAATCGTATGGTCTAACAAGCCACCAACAGCATTGCCATTTTGATATTCCATTATTTCTTAGACTCCATTTGTGCCGAAATCTTGTATGAGTTTTAAACATATATCGAACTGGTTAGTTTTTGATACCGAAAGGTCTAATTGTATCTATAATTCGATGACAATGTTGTTTTCTCGTTCCTTTTAATTTCTGGTTGCCTTTTAAAAAAATTATCTATAAGATGCAACGATATATTACTGAAAACCATGCAAATATATCACATAAAACAAAAAATAATATAACTTCAAAAGAAAAGAACAAGAACCGTTTGATAAAAGATATGTTTGATTTAATAATAAAAATATATCAAGTGCCACGAGACACAAGCTATCTGCCAGTGTTAGTTATTGTATATGACGTATACGACATCATAATACAAAAACAGATCAATTACGTTAGATAAACCTAAAACTGATATATACTTAACCTGTCGTAAAAGGTCTCTTACTAGCGTACGGCAACGTTGACACTTCGGCATAATGCTAAAACGAAAATTTTTGTCGACAATCCATTATTTTACACTAGATGACAACCATGAGCAATCGTCTAACGACATCATTCCTACATTGCTTCAGTTATTCAAGGTATGCCTACACTCGCTTTTAGGCATAGACCGTTAACATGTCTAGTAAATTATTTATTTCTAAAATATCAGTTTATTCTATTTATCCTAAAATTGTTTAGATACTGCTAAGATTATTTCCACGAGACGCGGATGCATAGCTATCCAGTCATAGCTTTATCCTCTAAGAAAATCATAATTTTGGGTTTTCGAGTACCATAATGTACTCATCATGGCACGACATAGCCTTAACCCTTGAACTCATAATGTACTCATCATGGCACGACAAAGCCTAAATCCTTGAACTCGAACACGAATGTCTTTCTATTCTTAGTGTTTTAGTTTATGCTATTTTTAGAATTTATTTCATGTGGTAACAACTATTTTTGTTCAAATATTTAAACATTATACAACCCATACTAGATAAATATAAAAGTCTCAAAGATAGAGGGAGGCAGCATGTATAGATAGACAATCTGAATATTTATTTAATGTATTCACCAAATAACTGCTTAAAATTCTCATCGTATAGGTGGCACTTGTAACAAGGAGCCGTCTATCAAATCTTTATAGATATCTAGACACTCGTGTACTAAAGATATCATCTTTGCTTACCTATTGTGTAACATCATCGACCATGAAAATGGATCGTTGGAAGCACCTGTATGCGTTGACCTGGTAAGACTCTCGGTCAGTTCCATATCTTTTGCCAGAAAAGATTCTCGATACTTGTCATGCTCAATTTGTGATATAAGTGATATTAGAAGCTCTTACCCTGTGAAGATTTAGAAATGTCCCTAGCATCCTAAGCATTTCATGTATAATTGTGTATTCATCATTCATCCAACTTTAGTGTCATTTCAAACAATTAAACTAAATGTTAACTTTTTAGTAATTATAAATTATTGATGATGAAGATCTATAACGAAATCACATAATTGTAGTTATAAAAAGTACTAAAAATGCTTACGTCGTGCATGTCCAAACACACATACATAGTTGTGTATCCTATCAAACTTTAATATTATATCTAACCTAGCAAATAATTTTTAGTAATTATAAATTATAATAATACAAAGAGGAAAAAGAATTAATTACCAACTAATCAGAACCCATTGTTGAATAATTAATTAATTAACAAAACCTCAGCATCCATCTTGGACGTTAATGACATGTTTCATTATTTTTATACATTCTACTAATTAAACTAGAATTGACCATAATTGCCATCCATTTGCTTAATAAATAAAACATATATATGACTTACCAACAATTGACTACATATAGTTTTTTTGGTATGTATCCATCGTCCCCAATCATTTCAAAATAATAGATTGATCATATTTGACCATCATCCTACAGAAATTTAAGAAGCCTCGTGTGAGTTGCATTAAAAGAAAAATAGGCACATCAGTTAAGCCTATATATTCAGCCTTCCAAGTTCAAAATAATCAACAAACAAAACACAACCTTATATCGAATCTCATCATACAACTCTAGCTTAATGGATACCACAAGTTTTCTTACAGACAACAATCTCTCGATCCCTCTCTTCCTTCTATCAACGATCATCTTTCTTTTACTCGTTGTTAAAGTACTAACCAAACCATCATCTTTAAAGAACCTCCCACCAGGTCCACCAAGGTTGCCAATCATCGGAAATCTACATCAAGTGGGGGATAGGCCTCACGTCTCTACCGCCAAATTTGCCAAAGAATACGGCCCTCTTATATCTCTCCGTTTAGGCAAACAAGTTCTTGTGGTTGCCTCTTCACCCGAGGCAGCCATGGAAATTCTTAAGACCCAAGACCTTTTTCTTTCCTCTCGTGTAGTGCCTACTGCATTTCAACAAACATCCCTGATACCTCACTCCGTCATTTGGTCAGAGTGCAACCAAACCTGGAAAAACTTAAGAACCCTTTGTCGAACCGAAATGTTCTCGTCCAAAGCCTTACAATCCCAGTCTAAGTTACGAGATGAAAGGTTAGGCAGGTTGAAGGATTTCTTACATACAAAGCAAGGACAAGTGATTAACGTCGAGGATGTAGTTTTTACTACATTGTTCAACACTTTGAGTTCCATTATATTTGCAAGAGATTTCCTCGATTTAAGCGATGAACATGGGACCCGTGATGGGTTAAAAGAGTCGCTACGCAAGATAATTGAGTATGGAGGGATTACAAAAGATTTTGGTTCGTTTTTCCCTATGTTCGAGAGATTTGATCTTCAAGGAATAAGAAAGGGAACCATGAGACAATACAAGAAGACGTTTGCTCATTGGGAGGATATAATAGAGGAAAGAAGAGCTCGTATCGGTTCTTCCACATGGTCTTCAGAGCAGGCACAGTCTTTCGTGGATCGCATGCTTGAAAATGGATTCTCAAACGATCAGATAAATCAATTGGTCACCGTAAGTTTTTCTCGCCCGTCTATTCTTCGTTATAGATTTGCAGCAAAATAGAAGTTATTTGCATGGGATGATGACGTATCATTAGAATAGAGTATTAACGCTACCGATTAGTTTAGTTTCAAAACTAAAGAGCATATATATTTCCTCCATAAAAACAGACAAATTGATACACACGCGAAACGGTCTATTTTGCGAGTGCGTTTACATTCTCGATTAGTCAAATACCTATACAGATTTGTCTTATTTCCACAACTGTTTTATTATAAACAACATTCTATATAACTATCATGATATCCTTGACGTTGATTTTTTAACCAAACCGTATTTTGTGTTCACAGGAATTATTCGTGGCGGGGACAAATACTACAACCACTTCAGTTGTGTGGGCTATGACTGAGTTAGTGAGACACAAAGAGGTCATGTCTAAAATAGTGGAAGAGATTGGAAGGGAAATCAAATCCGATACAATCACCGACTCGGAACTATCCCAGTTACCTTATCTACAAGCTTGTATCAAAGAAGCCATGAGATTACACCCGCCGGTGCCTCTTCTTCTTCCACATATGGCAGCTGAAACTTGCGAGGTTATGAATTACACGATTCCTAAGAACTCCAAAATATTTGTCAATCTTTGGGCAATGGGCCGAGACCCTAAAGTCTGGGATGACCCTTTATCTTTCAAACCCGAAAGATTTATCGGATCCAAAGTGGACTTTAAAGGCCAAGACTTTGAGTTATTACCATTTGGTTCGGGGAGGAGGATGTGTCCCGGAATGCCATCCGGTGTCAAGAGTGTTCAACTTATATTGGCATCTTTGATTCGTGAGTTCGATTTGGTTCTTCCGGATGATGTTGATCCTCTAAAGCTCGACATGAATGACAAATTTGGGATCGCTTTGAAAATGGAAACACCTTTGAAGCTGCTCTTCAAACAAAAAGAAGAATCTCGAAGTGTTTGATTCATGTGGGAATTTCATCCTGTATTTTTTTGTATCTATAATTTATTTGATTAATTCATTCTTTTTCATATGTAAGTTAATGTTATTAAATTTATTTGGAAGTTTAAAAAATTAAAGGCGTATATGCGCTTAATTAAAATATACGAATATATGTTCCTCTAATCTTTTATTTTTATGTTTGGTTTGTGCTTTAATTAATCTTTTTGGAATCGTATGGTCTAACAAGCCACCAACAGCATTGCCATTTTGATATTCCATTATTTCTTAGACTCCATTTGTGCCGAAATCTTGTATGAGTTTTAAACATATATCGAACTGGTTAGTTTTTGATACCGAAAGGTCTAATTGTATCTATAATTCGATGACAATGTTGTTGTCTTGTTCCTTTTAATTTCTGGTTGCCTTTAAAAAAAGTATCTATAAGATGCAACGATATATTACTGAAAACCAGGCAAATATATCACATAAAACAAAAAATAATATAACTTCAAAAGAAAAGAACAAGAACCGTTTGATAAAAAAATATGTTTGATCTAATAATAAAAATATATCAAGTGCCATGAGACACAAGCTATCTGCAAGTGTTAGTTATCGTATATGACGTATACAACATCATAATACAAAAACAGAGCATTTACGTTAGAGAAACCTAAAAATGATATATACTTAACCTGTCGTAAAAGGTCTCTTACTAGCGTACGGCAACGTTGACACTTCGGCATAATGCTAAAACGAAAATTTTTGTCGACAATCCATTATTTTACACTAGATGACAACCATGAGCAATCGTCTAACGACATCATTCCTACATTGCTTCAGTTATTCGAGGTATGCCTACACTCGCTTTTAGGCATAGACCGTTAACATGTCTAGTAAATTATTTATTTCTAAAATATCAGTTTATTCTATTTATCCTAAAATTGTTTAGATACTGCTAAGATTATTACTACGAGCCGCGGATGCATAGCTCTCTAGTCATAGCTTTATGCTCTAAGAAAATCATAATTTTGGGTTTTCGAGTACCATAATGTACTCATCATGGCACGACATAGCCTTAACCCTTGAACTCATAATGTACTCATCATGGCACGACAAAGCCTAAATCCTTGAACTCGAACACAAATTTGGGATCGCTTTGAAAATGGAAACACCTTTGAAGCTGCTCTTCAAACAAAAAGAAGAATCTCGATGTGTTTGATTCATGTGGGAATTTCATCTTGTATTTTGTATTTATAATTTATTTGATTAATTCATTCTTTTTCATATGTAAGTTCTTGTTATTAAATTTATTTGGAATTTTAAAAAATTATAGGCATATATGCGCTTTATTAAAATATACAAATATATGTTCCTCTAATCTTTTATTTTTATGTTTGGTTTGTTATTGTGGTCTTTTGGAATCGTATGGTCTAACAAGTCTCCCACAACATTGCCGTTTTGATATTCCATTATTTCTTAGACACCATTTGTGCCAAATCTCTTATGAGTATGATAATGACCAATATTCTTAGCCCGTAAGATCAAAGACAATGATCAAGAATCTTACCCAGTTAGGTGGGTGACAACTCTTACCCGGTTAGCGCTTACCAAGTCAATTGTTGTATACGATGCCATTTCAATTGACTAAAATATTACCCGTTAAGATAAGTGATAGTTTTGAGTTTTACTGGTAGATGTTTATTGGGAAAGTGTTCTAGTAAACGGATCAATGACAAATTATGCTTGCAACATCTAATATCGTCGGTTGGTGTGAATGTCGCTTGCATCTAATCCTTTGCTTTCACTTTGGTTGTAACTATTTTTATAGTGACGTTTTCGGGTGGAATCTCCTTTGCCCTAAACACTACAATATCTTTAGTGTGTTCTATTTCCGCTAAAGATCTTCCCCAAATGAAATGTTCCCAAACTCGGGTTTTCGTTTATGTTCCTCGATTACTTTGATAACATAATCTTTGAGGATCAAGATTCCAAACGAATAGCAACACTAGACCAAGCTTAAAAAACCACCGTTTTGAAAACTACAAAAATTATGAGATGTTGTTCTTTCAATTTCAAATATCTTGAAACGAATTTTCATCGAACTTGAAGACTAAACCGTTAAGTAACTTTACATAAGAGAGTGGAAATGGAAAAAAGAACATCAAAATCCTTTCTATTAATTTGTGTTAAAAATAAAGCGTAGAAAAGGTATTCTTGTTAACTAATATCGAAAAAGACAGATAAAGTATTTTTTAGGTATATAACCTTAAATAAGCCCTTTAACGCCTTCATGCTCATCTTAAAACGTAAGAAAAAAAGGCCAAAGAAGACAAAAAGAAATGGCCAAATGACAAAAAGAAATGGCCAAATGACAGGACCAATACGATTGTGACACGAGACTAATTGAAATAAATAGGCGTTAATTGGTTACGACACGGCTCCTATTCCCATTAACCAAAATGGGTTACACGAACAGGTTTGGTTACGCTAATCGGTCTGGTTTACCCATGTCTACTTGTGTATCCAACTAGATATTTGTTTACTTAATTGTTTCTAAAGAGAAAACGGGTTCGGTTATCTGTTCTTGGAAAAGGTTCAAAAAAGAGAGGTACCAACATGAAAATACTCCTGGGAAGCAATCTTAATCGAACTTGTATTTGCTCAATGCTTACAATTTGCTCACGATAAAACTTCATATGGATCCAATATACTTTTATTTCAACGAATGATTCAACTTCTAGGATTGACATAATTGATTGCATTGAAATATACTTTTATCTTCAACGAATGATTCAACTTCTAGGATTGACATAATTGATTGCATTGAGCAGACAACCATCGATCCTAAACCAGTTCTTAAACGATCCCAATCTGTCTTACTCCTTGGGCAATCCATCTCTTAGCTCTCATTACACCTTTAAAAGCATATATCTCTCAAATCCGACACAATCACACAATAAAATCAAAGCAAACTAGCCAAACATGTCCCACCTAAGGTTAACAGGGGGAAAAGATGTATGTAGACCTGAGTAGCTATTTCAGTGAGGACGCCCGACCATTGAAAAGTGTCTGGAAAGGGCTATTACAGTTAAGATCAAATTTGAAAAGCTAGATATGAGTAAGCAATAGCATTACAAAATAGAAAGAGAAAAAAAAAAGGACAAATATGCTATATTTTGAGAAATTAGAACCAGACCTAACACAATGACAGATCTGCTATCCAACCAAAACATACCAAAAACAAAATTATGATACGAATCGCCTCCCTTTTTCTTAAATTAAAGAAGTTCTGGCAACGTAAATCTACGAGCAATTGTTCAAAACAAAAACAATAATGGACAAACAAACGAAAAAAGTTCCTGAAAACAATCGATACCCGTGCGTTCCTATTTCTCTTACACCAACTAAAATCCGGCGTCCTAATCTTCCTTGTGTGCCGACACGTGCGCGTCGCTACTATCAGCAACGACGGTCGAAGCGCTTGCAGAACGATACGGAGTAGGAGCCCCCACGGGGTCCTCTTTTCCAACAGTGGCAATAAGAAACATCACGGCAATCAAAAACACGATGATGTAGACAGTTCTCATACCAATAAGTGATATAATATAGCCGAAAAATGAAGGGCCGAGCTGCTTCTGTACCACTTTACCTTCTCTGAATCTTTCAAGAAATAGCGTGATTTGGGATCCTTGATCCTCACCGTGAATGCTTTCTGAACCGATAACCTAATATTAATCAGAAGATGAAAAAGTTCAGTAACTGGTATTTCTTCTTTGCCACAATTGTGAACTAAAATGAACCAACATTTTGTTGCAGAAATAATAACTATAATAATGATAACAAAAAGATGTAATCGTGACCTATGCTTTTAGCTGAACTGTTTATTGGGCTGTGTGGCAGTTGCTGAATGGTTAGGTGCTGGATGATTAAGTGGTCAGGATGGTTAAGAGGCTCTTATGATATAGTGTAAAATGAAATATGGTTGTTTGGTAATTGTTGAGAATGAAATCAGGGCACTTAATGGTTAAGGGGAGGTCTAGGATACAAAACCATTCAGAGGGTTTTAGAACCATTAAGAGGCAGTTTTCTTTTTTACCAAACAGGATTTACCTCTTAACGATTCAGAGGCTGTCTCTTAATGGAACTGTTAAGAGGTAAACAAACAGTAGTTATAAAGCCATAATATCACCATGGGGATGTTTGTTTTTAATAAAAATACCTCTTAATTCTGAAAATTAAGAGGTTTGACGACTTTAGACCGCTTGTTTAATTTTTAAGAAAAGGTCTGAAAGCCTCTTATCGTCCTCTAAAATTTTAAGAGGTGCACCATCAACTTCTTATTTTTTAGATGTGATATCAGACTTCAGACCTCTTAAAAAACAAACAACACCATATCAAATTTAATAAGATGCTTGTTTAGCTTTAAGCAATGTAATTCCATGCACACAGAAAGAAACCATATCATAGAGGTTAACTTAAATAAATGAATTATAAATTAGCAGTAAAAACGTTGTCAGCTTACCGTGAAAAATACTTCATTTCCATCCCAAACAACCATCTTTGGCAAAGGAGTTTTCCTATCAACTTCAAAAGCCTCGGCAAAATCTTGCCACTGGTTAAAACCCACATACCCAAATACAAGATCACGGTTTGCGGATGCAGCTGCCCTCAATAACTTGATCAAAGCCGTAGATTCAACGTGTGTCTCATCCTCCATGATAGTCAGCACGATTTTTCTATCATCGTCTTTCAACAGTTTCATACCTTCTGGACTCATTGGTAGGGTCAATGGCAAAAGACTCTGTTGAATAAACTCTCCCAAAAACTTATCTACATGTTCAAAGGAGAAAAAAAGGGAACATCAAAGCAATGCAACCATTTCTAAATTGTGAGAATTATTACCGCTTTAAAAAGACCATAACATGGTACAGAGTAAGTCATAGACCTATTGGTTCGACCCTATGATACCATTTGTTTCAATTAAGATGTTTTACTTTTACTAAAGAAATGTCACAAAACATTCGCTAAGATCTGCTTGAAACTTTTAGGGTGTGTTTCGTTTTGGAAAATTTTCAGGTTTTCCAAAGGAAAATGAAATTTTAGAAAACGCATTTGGTTCATTTAGTTTTCAACAGTATTCCAAGAAAATGAAGATTTTGTTTTCCAACTTCTATGTAAATAAGAAAACTGATTTTAGTAGTTTTCCAAAAAAATTTAAACGCATTTTCTGATTTTCTAGAATGGAAAATCAAAACTCCATTTTAACCAAACACGTTTTCTTAAATTTTCATAGAAAACTGAAAATGAAAACTCGTCTCCATTTTCTGAAAATGTTTTCTAGGAAATGAAAACAGTTTTCCGCAACCAAGTGCACTCTTACAAGCAATGCATTTTCACCTCGATTCCTTTTTTTATTGCTGTCTATAAAGTATAAACTTCATGCATAGGACTCCCAATTGCATACAACACGGCACAAAGAGCACAAGGTGCAGACATTAATGAAATACACCATGTAATTTGAAATTCAACAAACCTTCAAATGGACCATAAAAGATGCTCTGTTCGTTGAAGCTTGGATGAAGAGCTAGCAAAGCAGGCACCTTATCAAAGTCATACAGAGCCATGGTTTTTTTCTGAGAAATCTTTTGCGACCGAAAACCATGCATTTTTCTTATATTTAATTGCCAAATTGGATATTGCTGACTCATCCAAACGAAAACCTATAAATATTGGAAAGGCCGTCCCAGCTGCTTCAACAAACTCGGTAATTGCAGAGTCGGATTCAAGAACGGTAACATCAGGAGCAACAAACTTCCTCAGGTATCGAACTAGTAAGTCTGATTTTCTTGGCCCGTTATATTCAGTGGGAACTCCATGCATAAAAACCTTTAAGGTAGGAAACCCACTGTATCACAGCAGCAGATGCATGTGTTAAGCTAAGCAGTTATTGCGGTCCGTATCGGAAATATCGGTCCGAACCTTGAAATGATATATCGGTTATAGCGGTGAGATATCGGTAAAAAATTATGGTCATAAATTTATATATATATATATATATATATCAATAATAAGTATTAAATAATAGGCTAAATGGCTAATATAGATCAAGTCAAAACAATTAAACCCACACAAGCAACATAGTCTAATACAGCAGCAACAAAAAAATTGAATTTCTTTTGGTTGAATTTAAGGCAGTAGCAGCAGCAGTAGAAGTTGAACACAGTAGCAGCAGAGTAGAAGTCGAACACAGTAGCAGCAAGTAGAATTTCTTTGGTCGGCTCCTCTTGTTGATTTAATTTTTGACCGTTGTTGACATAAATGATCTAGTTTTTCCTTTTTGGTAGGCTGATTTAATTTAGTCTATTAAGCTGGCCCAATCCAGTTTTGCCTTTTTGGTAGGCTGATTTAATTTAGTCTATAAAGTTGGCCAAATCTTCCAAAAGCCCAAAAGAAGTTAGCCTAAAAGAAGTTACATGATATATCGGTATCTCGGACCGATATATCGTTGGCTCATATCGCCAAATATCGGTCATATCGGCTGAGAAAATCGGGACCGAGATTTTAACCGAGATTTGGGGACCGAGATATTTTTTTGGGCCGAGATCCGAGATATCGCCGAGATATCACTGAGATCTCGCGATTTTAACTGCTTAGGTGTTAAGAGAAAAATATCTTCCATTAACTTTGGTACTAGTAGAGTTGTAGTGTAGAATTTTGTACATAAGTAAACCACATTGATATTTGAACTGGGTTAAAGCTTCAGTCCAGTTAAAGTGAAAAATCAATCCTATATCACGTTTGAGGTTTTGTTGTTTTAAAACGAGTTGGAAATCATATGAAGGCATGGAACATACTCGATTTCATATTTTGAAGCAAGACGGGAATACTTGTCGGCATTTACTTTTGCAATCACAATGGGCTTCGTCAATCCGGAAAGCATAGGAGCAGCTTTATCTAACTGAAATGAAACAACAATAACTTGTCAGCTTTCGTCAGATGGTATACAGGACAACACTTAGGAGGTCATCAAAGTGGACTTCAATGCCACACTTGACACAATAAAAAGAATATTTAGATACCTACCAGCAACAGTAGCAGTGTTTGGTATAATCTCAAAATTGGTATTTTCATTGTATTTTCAATAAGCTTAACTACGTAAATCAATAACAGCATTTTCATGTATGCCATAGACAGATTAAGAAACAACAATAAAAATGAATAACTGGTTGGTGTCCCACACACGTTGAAGCAAGCTTTCATGATTAAGTTTTCAATCCATTGTGGCCTAGAGCCTTGAACGGTTTCACCTCTTGGTTTAAAATACTTTAACTTCCAGTAATGATGGTTCTTGTCACACCTTGTATTTTCTAAAGGTTGAAATACAAAGATTATGATGTTCTAGAAAATATGTATGTTCAAATTAATTTGAAGCCGCTTTTCAAATACCCTTAGGCGAGCATTAAGACTAAGATATTTTACGTGGATCTTCTAAACTATATGCATGTTCAAATTAATTTAAAGCCTCTTTTCAATGTCCCATAAATTATGTTTAAATGAAATTCTTATTCCCAATTTCCTTTATCCATAGGATGCCTACTTACGTACTTATGTTTCCTGTACCACTGAACAAGCGCCTGTTGGTAACTTAGTATTATATATAGTATATAAATGTGTATATATACATATATTTGTGCAGTATATATATGCATATTTTGAGGTACATATATTTCCGCCTCAAAGCCCGATTCTGCCTTTTAAAACCTTGAATAGCAGGGAAGAAACGCACAATCCATTTACCTATTTGCATACACAATGAACACCAAAAAAATTAAAGGATACGCTTATCATAAACTGAAGGAGCAACAATTAGTTTTGCATGGTGCCATAGCCTAACTTTTAATCTTATATACCACAATCAAACTTGAAGCTGCCCACTACTTAAAGATAGAACTCATTAACTAGTTTTAATAGCAAGAACAAATCAATGTTGAAAAAGCAATTTAACCAACCTAGAAGGCAAGTGAAAACACTCCAGTTAATTGTGTTATTGAACGATTAATTCTCCTTGCCTAAAACATTACACTAAAACATCCTATCTCATTGAAATATCTACTAGCCATTGACGCCCCTAGCAAATACCTCCTCTATTCAATGAAATGAAATGAAATGAAATATGGATTCCTAAATGTGCCTTGTATTTCTCCCTAAGTCTTATAAACATGCACAAATTCTAAAACTCAAAATGACCATAGCAGTATAGCACATCTTATCCTTCATATATGATCAATAACCCACACTCACAACTTATCTGAGTGACGCAAAAGCTTGATGCTCCAATAGAAAGATAAACACTGGATGTTGTAACTCCCCCAGAACCCGTAGCACAATATTTTCTGCTTTGCCGTGGATTTAACCAACATGTAGCGCACGGTTTTGTTTCTGGCATGGAACAAGTTCCACCCAAAAGGCCTCATGCCAAGAGAGGTATCCACACCCTTATAAGGCATGCTTAGTTCACCTCTCCAACCAACGGGGACAGATGGTACCTTGTTCTTATAATTGGAATTCACTCGGCATGTTGTTTGTAGGAACGATACAATTACCCTACTAAACCTTGCTACTTTGTATGGCCACATAGAGGCACTTCAACCATGAACATAAATACCATTCTAAAGCTATCGCTCACTACTTCCATCATTTTTAAAGGTTACTTACTTACTTCACCTCTCATGGGAATATATTTAGGCATTGTTTGGTAAAAATAAGCTAGCTTATAAATCACCTTATAAGTCAGGTACATGTTTGGATGGGCCATAAGCTAGCTTTTTGAAAAGCTACTCTCACTAGCATTTTGGTGACTTATGAGACTTATTATTTTTTTATTCCAAATATACCACCCCTAAGTTTTACACTACCAACTTTTAAACATGTCTTTTTTTGTCATTTTACAGTCATAAGCTACCTTATCAGCTGCTTTTTGCCAACCGCAACTTATTCATCAACTAGCTTATCAGTCATTAGCTACCTTATCAGCTAGTTTGCCAAACATAGCCTTAATCTTTATAAGTTGTATGATGAAGATAGCATCTCTTCAAACTCCAAATCATATAAAGCATATTGATTTCCAACACACTACCATCTAATTATTACCCTATTTAGCAAGAAGCTTAATAACCCTATAATTAGTAATTTAACCACCAAACTGGATAACCTTAACTAAAAGCAAAATCAAACATCCCTAAAATTAACAACCAGAAATAGACCTACCTCTGGAGAAAGACGCTTGCAGTGGCCACACCATGGGGCGTAGAAATCAACGAAGATGTAATCGAAGGAAGAAATTGCGGAATCGAAGTTGGATTCATCAAGCTCCAAAACCTTCCCATCTATCTTAAACTCGTGCGAAGAGATCGAAGCGAAAAGAGAGAAGAAGACGATACAGAGTGCTACAAGAAAGCGAAAGGAGAACATTTTTTGAAGAATTTTCAGACACAGAAACCGATGATTGATGATGATTCTGAGTTGTTCTTTCTTATGAAATTCTGTGGATACTTTCAATTAGGGTTTGCTATTGCTACTATCTTTCTGTATACAAAATAATGAAATCAAGCAATGGAATTCAACTGCTCCATAATACCCTGGAATGGATCCAGATTTTGTCAACCGAATAAAGCCTTTTGATCTCAAACTCTCTTTGAATACTACTGTTTTTTAGTATAACTTACAAAATTCGTCCCTTAATATTTTATGTTTTGCACTTTTAGGTTTGGAAGTGTAGTGTAAAATTACATTTTTGGTCCCGGTGGTTTATGCAAAATAACATTTTAAGGTTCTTGAAATGAAATAGTTATTGATTTGAGACTAAACTTTACTTTTGGTTCTTGAGGTTTAGTGGTTTATTTGAAAATGGGACCTAAACACCAGTACGTTGAGATGTTGTCCCTTGTGTTTCATTTTTTTATTTTATTTTATGCTTTTAAAATAGGACCTAGTTACTAATGTTGTTAAAAATGTCAATTAGATTCGGGTGTGTGTTAAAGTGTCCAATCATGTTTTTCCTTTCCTTATATTTTTCTTGTTTTTGCAAAAAGCACCAAATTTTAGGACTAACTATCCGAGCCGAATTTAGGCCCTAAATCCGACACCCGATAAAACCCAAACCGAAAATTTAATGTTGAGTTTGGGTTCGGTTTGGGTTGTCGTTTCTAGAACCACCCAAAAACCCGAACTTTTTTAAAATGCTTTTTTTTTTACTTTTTTTAATACTAAAATTAAATATCTTTCTTAATCTTTAACCTAATTTGATAACACCCCTATTCGGCAATTCAAAATATCGACGCCTTAGTCCTCACACAACCCCTCACCCTCATCAATCTCACCACCGACACTATCCACCCACCTGACCACCTCCACTGCCCACCAACGATGACCATAGAGGCAGAGACACGATCTAGCCATCCACCCTCATCAGTATCATCGGTCACCACCATGATCGATGACCCAATGTCTAGTGTCCACTATTGACAGCTACATCTCCACGGCACTGCAGTCAACGGCTCCACCCTCCATATCTTTCCAGTCTCTCTTCAGTCTCCTCTGTCTTTCTCTCACAGACGTCTCTTAGAGACTCCCATAGTCCATTGTGTTAACTTGCAATATATATTTGGAAAAGGTGAAAATGGGTTGAATGTGGAAGTTCGGTCCAGGCCAACCCGACCGGAACCGACCCAAAGCCACCCAAACTCCTCGGTTAACCGAACTTGTCGGTCAGTTTTCGGGTGTTCTAAATGCAACCTGAATAGTTCAGGTACCCGAACTTCCCCACCCAAACCCGATCGTTGCACAGCCCTAGGTAGATTAAATTTCATAAATTACTTTTGAGCTAGTTAGCAAGTAACTTATTATGATTTTGAGGATCATATTACAAAGGGCTATATATCGCAAATCCTTCATAATATGCACTTTAAGATAAGGGTAATGATTGAATGTTTCACACCCTTAGACAAAGTCCCTTGATGTAACCAATTAACTCCAGTAGAAAATACTTCATCCCCTAAAATCAGTCGAAAGTTCTGAAAATAATTTAGGTGAAAGTCATCGGGTTCTCAGGATTTATCATGGTGCATCTGAAAAATAGCAGTCTTGAATTCCTCTTTTGTAAACGAGGCAACCAGTTTATTGTTGTCTCTTTCAGTCACCCTAGGTGGAACGACTTTGATAGTGGGATCTCTCACTACCCGAAAAACGTTTGGTAAAGTAGTCCATATCAATGTCATTAGGCCTCCGCTTTTAGTAACCCATCGGTTACCGTTATTTAAATGAGATATATGATTCTTCTTTTGTCTACCATTAGCATGCGAATGGAAGAATTATGTGTAGGAGTTTCTTCTTGAAACACAAATACCCATCACATTATTGTTATTTTGCATATCAGTATGGTTTAAAGAAAAAGACTAGTGAGAACAATCATCTTTATTTCTCCGACAAAAAAAAGGCAAACCCCGCCACTATGGCCATTATAATCAACAATAAAACAACTGTAAATACTTAATCTAATCTCGTCTTGTAACACCCTAACTTTCGGAAAATAGAAGTCATACCGTAGCCTATTGAGACATCTAAGTTATGGATTTTGAGTTTGGAAAATATTCCTTTTAGTCTCCAAAAGAATCGAGAGCATTTCGTATTGAAAAGTTGAACTTTTAGGCTTTAGGGTGTTTGAGCAAAAGGGACCACAAGAGTGTCTCATATGTATAACACCCAAAAAGTTTTTGTATAAATGGATAATGAAGGGTTGGGAGAGCGAACGAGGAACGCTTGAGAAAATGGTCTAAGAAAGTATGAGGAAATGGTAGAGAAATTAGTTGAAAAGGCACTCGAGAAAATGGTCTAAAAAAGTATGATGAAAGAGTAGAGAAATTAGTTGAAAAGGCACTCGATACGTCTGGCGCGAGAGAGAGAACGATGGTAACAATTGTTACTTTAGCTATCACAATCACACGAAAGTTCCAGCAAAAGTGACATTTCTCCCTTTAGCTGTCACATTAGCCGAGTGGAGTTTAGCCACGGTATATTTCGTGTGAAAGTTCCGACTTTTGCTGTCACTTTCGCAGTGGAGGTCTGGGGCATAAATTCAACCTTTAAGGCCATTTTCTTCATTTCACCATATCTCCTTCATCACACCTTCGATTAAGTTGATTCTTTTTTCTAAGTTCTAGATTTCTGGAAGACTCAGATGTTATAATTTAATTGGAGGATTCAAGAGTATTTGGTATGCGTGACCCTCTCATCCCTCTCAATTTTAAGTTAGGTTTGGTGTTTTCTTCATCTCCACTCCTTTTCTCCCCTTTTTGTCTTAGGTTTTGTATTCTTTGAGGTGGATACAATGTTTTTGGAAGTTGTAGAACTATGATTTGGAGTGTTTGCTTGTAGATATAAAGTCTTCTTCAAAAGGAAGTTCAAGGTTTGTTGAAAGCCTAGATTTAGCCTATATCTAGAAAGTTGAGTTCAAGTTGCTTTGTGAAAATGTCGTACATGCCAAAAAAAATGTGTATGTTGGGTATTAACATGTTTTTTTTGATGTTTATCAAATATATTAATTATTTGACAAAGCTTAGATAATTGGTAAATTTGGGTAAATAAATCTTGTAAAAAGGCATAACTTTGGGTTTCTAGACAATTTGACAAATAAATCTCAATAATGTGTTATTCTAGTGATTTATTGTGTAAATGAAGGTTATTTGATGATAGTGCATTTTAGCATATATGGTTTTTATAAAGTATAAAAAGAAATGTATGATATTCTGTTATAAGGTATTTTGGAAAATATAAGAGTGATTTGTTTAGAAAAATAGTTGTGAGAACCAACAATGAGTTTTTGGGTTAACCATACTTATAAAATATATGTTTGCATAAAAGGTTTGAAAGCATTGTAATGATAGTTTTCAACTTTATTGAGAGCTTCTCCAACCATACTGCAAATGTATGGAATTTGCAGTATGGAAGGCCCAATGATACTCTAAAATACTAAATGGTTTTGCTGGCCAACTCTTTCTCCACCAAATTTGAAGATTTACTGTTCATTACACCAAATCCCCATGGCCCACTATTTAATCTATTTTATTCTTTTCAGTTGTATTATTATTATTATAAATAAAATGTTTTAATTCTAATAAACATTACTTTGCATTTTGAAATCAAATTATAAATAAAATAACAATAAAGAAAATTGACAAATATAACTTTATAACAATTTAAAATTACATAATACTTGAAAAATAACATAAACTAATACATAAGTTAAAAATACAACAAACTAATACATATTAAACAACACAAATTAAAACATATATTAGAAATTCCAATTGTTTTGTCCACTCGAATAGAGGTGAAAGTTTTCATCCGCGTTTTGAGATCCTCTGACTTGCTCTTCAACTCCTCCCGATCCTCGATACTCCGATGCACGATATTTTTTTTTTTGGAAAGGTTCACCTGGACTTTGGTCAGACTACATCCTTGGCAATTTTTACCGAGAGCTAAAGCATGCTCCTCTGGGATTAACACTCAGTGGCCCCCTGGTTGCTCACCCCCGGATTCGAACTTGAGTAGGTTTTTCCCCAACACCAAGCCTTAACCGGTAGGCTGCCCCATTAGGGTTTTCGATGCACGATATTGAGACCCGTGATATTGAGTACCTTGTCCAACTTCATTAGCACGAGCTTCTTCTGCACTTTTCCTTAATATTCGATGTTTCTCATTTTGTAAATACTCAAGAACAGCAGCTTCAGAGATGGAAGTTAGATCTATAAAAATAATTTTGTCCTCTGCCGCCCTTTTTTCAATTGCCAATCTTTCAGCTTGAATTTCATTTCGTCTAACAAGAGATTCATTAGTTTTGGCTATATTTTTGTTAATTTTTTATCTATTTTAACTATTTTATTCGATTCTTTTTTTATTGAAGATTTGATTTTGCTTTTTTCACACCTATTGGTCTTTGAGTAAAAGTCATACCTTCATTGGTATTAAGATCCACCGAATTTATACCAGCAGGGCTCCCTGACGATGAACCAAGACCAGGAGAAGATGATTGATACGGACTGTGTCGTTGGTATCTAGGCGTGTTAGGGACAGGTGCGAATTTCTCACAGTCTTTCATGATGCTCCACACATGATCAAACTTGAACCTTTTACTATACTTTTTATCTAGTCTCAACATCTCTTTTGCTTGATCCAACTATAAAAAATACAAGTTATATATATATAATGTAACACCTTTTTTCTAAAATCCAAACTTGACGAGAAGTAACCGATAAACACAATTTAACCACAAACAACTGTAAATGCGGAAGCTTATCCAAAAATCCATTCATTTGAAAACCATTTAGTAAAAACATCAAAAACTCTAACAAAGATTCATTCTTGGGCAATTAAAGCAAAGCTGTTTAAACGAAACCCAACTAATGGTTCACATGTCATAAACAAAAAATAGTTTTATCATTTCAAACATCATCCTTCCAAATCCCTACGCATTGACTGAACTACAGAACCACCGGAGTCTCACACAGAAGTCTTTTCCTTTCCCTTTCAGGAAGTACCTGCCACTAAAAAGAGTAAACAACAACGGGTAAGCATAAAGCTTAGTGAGCACACAACTAAACCACTTACCATCATGCATACACAATCATAACTACATAGCAATCACATACATGTAATAACTGCCACCTTCTTTATGGCTCGATACCATCAAGGAAGAATTTCATGACACTGGTACCAGGCATCTGCCTTTCAAATCTTCCCTAGGGGTATTTCTACCACCATAGGTACTATCTGCCTTGTTCCCTTAGGAACACATACACATAATCACATATGCATTAAAATCATACATACATAACAACAAGAGGGTAGGTAGGGTACTCACCTGTCGAGATGATTAGCTACAAAGCTATCTAACACGTAAATAAGTCACCTTGTAGCACCTAATCACAAACACATGCAGACACATATCAAGCATTGCCCAAATATGGGTTCATAACTCTTCCCGACTAGTTACCCCAAAATGACATAACTACGTTCCCGTAATTTCTACCAAACTTCCCGAAACATCATGTTTCACTATCCCTTAGGAGACTACAAGCAAAAGAACCCCAAACGAACTCGTTTGCAAAAAGTGCAAAACGGACACAAGGGTATCGGTGGCTCACCGGCGGGTCCCTACCCGCGGCTTACCCGCCGATACCTGCAGACTGTAAACTAGTCGCGGGTTGCGACAAAAGCCAAGGGTTTTCATCCCAAAACACCAAATTCGACTGAAAAACATCAAAACCATGATCATAGATCATTCCCATACGATTATACACCATACCATAACCTTAACCATCAATTATTAACATCAATTACACAAGATCGCTACATAAAAACACCCAATTTGGTGTTCATGCGATTATCCACTCAAAACTTAACCCTAACTCCCAAACTCAATCCAACGATTAAAGGGGGTTTAGAATCATACCTTACGAGTAATTCCAACTCGGTACTTGATTCTTCGTCGGTTGCCTTCGAAAATCGCACGCACACACCACTTAAATCTTCAAATCACCAAAAATCGGTTCTCCTAGAAATTCCACTAACTTCGGACGGTTGCTGCTCTCTACTGGAAACTCTGATCCCTAATCCCTCCGGTCATATTGTAGATTAATGAGTCATCAAGCTATTGCCCAAATTTCACGATGATCCAACGGTTAACGAAGGAGAACGGGCGATCTCCCATAGTTGCGCAATCCTGGCGAAAATACAAAATTCTCTTTCTCTCTTGCTCTTGCTCTAGAAACATATCATGCAACAAATGAAGCGATAATAGGGTTCACCCCTAATTACTGGCCTAATATTAACATACCAAATAGCCCCTTCAAGTCTCAACAAAATAACATAAGAGACCCTCCTATTAATTTAACCAAACACGAAATTTCGGGCGCTACAATATATATATATATATATATATATAAATACATAAAGCAAGGAATAATTTAAAATAAACAATAGTAGTAAACACTTACGACATCTTGTTCAGAAGCATCACTTGGATTCCGATTTTCAATTTGGTTGATACACCCTCGTAATTTGGCGCATTTTTGGATAACCGACATTCGTGTTTCTAACGATCTTCTTGGTCGAATTTGGCTTTTGAATGGCTCACGCGTATGAAATTGATCCTCAATTCTCACCCAAAATTTATCTTTTGTTTGGTTTGTGCCAACTATTGGATTTTGGAAAACGTCAAGATATAGATGGCATAAACGTATATCTTCATCGTTTGAGTAGGATAAACTTCGGATTGAAGACATTTTTATAAGAAATTGTTAGTTCAATGTGATATTGGTTTACAAGTATCATCTACTATTTATATACAAACATCTTGACACTACCTTTACTATCCCACTATTTACTTGAATGACTATACACTTACAACATCAATCCTATATGACTACACATTTAATATCTCTTATGTTTGAATGACCATACCCTTACACAATATACCCACTATCCCACATATTCTTGAATTGACTACACCCTTACACAATATTCCCACTATCCTACACATGGATTTCTCACTTTTTTTCACTATATAATATGGGTTATATAGATAGGAATACATCAAAACTTGTTTTTCCTCTCATCTTATTCAAATTTCACATGGCTGATAATTCATCAAATTATGAGGTTTTTGATAATTCTATAGATGAAATATTGAGTGGGGCAATGAATCAGTTGAGTGAAAACAACAATTATATAATTTGTCATCTTCAAAACAACCAACCATCTGATCGTGGTTCAGTTCCTGGCCATATAGTTATTAATCGTGATCGGGAGAATGCTCATCGCAATCTCTACAACAATTATTTCTCTCAAAATCCATCATTTCCTGAGTTTATGTTTTGTCGACGTTTTGGCATGGGTCGTAGTTTATTTCTTCGTATTTTGGATGCCATTCAAAGTCATGATAACTACTTTACACAACGAAGGGATGGACTTGGAAAACTTGGCTTGTCTGGATTACAAAAAGTAACTGCTGCATTTCGAATGTTGGCGTATGGTGTTCCAGTTGATTCTACGGACGAATACATTAAAATAGGGGAGTCTACGGTTTTAAGATCTTTGAAACGCTTTTGTCGTGCTATGGTGGAGGTTTTTGGAGGCCACTATCTACGAGCACCCAATGCTAATGATGTTGCAAGGCCACTCCAAATGTAGATCCCCAAGTATTATTTTGGAAGTTGTAGCAGACTATGACCTTTGGATATGGCATGTGTATTTTGGTCTACCTGGATCCAACAATGATATAAATGTGTTGTAATGTTCTGCCCGCTAATTATGTCATAAATGAAAAGTCATATAATATGGATTATTATTTAACTGATGGCATATACCCAAAATGGGCTAACCTTGTTCAAACAATTCATGATCCCCATGGCCCCCAAAAAAATATTTTGCAATGAAACAAGAAGCATGTAGGAAAGACGTCGAGCGTGCATTTGGTGTATTGCAATCCAGATTTGCAATAGTAGCAGGCCTGCACGGTTATGGAGGAAAGAAATATTGCATTATATAATGACTTCATGTATTATTATGCATAATATGATCGAAGAAGATGAGCGTGATATCAATGTGGTAATCGAAGAACGACTCGACTCGCCTAACGTAGGAGTCGAGATGATGAATGATAATGATGACGGGATTGAACAGTTTCTTATGCAACATAAAAGAATCAGACATAAAGATTTTCATTTTGAACTTCAACACGCATTAATTGATCATTTGTGGGACAAATATACTAACTCTGAGGATTAGTTTAATTTAATCATGTTTTTAATTTGTGTTGTTTGAATTAATGTATTTTTTCTAGTTTTGTAAAATTTATTTATATAAAAAATTATCGTTTTATTTTGATCGAGAGCTCGTTAATTAATTAATTTATTTACTATGATATCTATTTATAAATTATAGATATTGTATAATAAAGTGTGTCATAATAATAAAAATTGTTTTTTAATATGGACCCACTGATTTGGTGTTTTTTTTAGTATGGTTGGAGTTGAATTTGGTTTTGGTACCAGTTTTGGTGTTTTAGTTTTATTTTTGGTGTTATGGGTTGGAGTTGGTTTGAGTAGTCAAGTCGAGTTTTTGAGTTTTTGAGTTGCTTTAACCATGTTGGGTTTTGGGGGCATTTGCCCAGTTTTAATTGTTCGACGCGAGGCTTTTGGGTATGTTTTGCATTTTGTTGCATCTTATTTGAGATTCAATGTAACACCCCATTTTCCAAAGTTAGTTTTTAACTGAATTCGTTAAGTTTTTAAGCTCATATGTTCTATTTTGTGTTAACTTGAGGTACAGGGTGGAAAGTGTCATTTGTGATAGTGGAGGTTCGTGAGTGACTTTTGTGTAAGTAGTATAGAATCCCAAACTTCCTTTCTCCTTGCCTTAGTCGAATTTTCAGAAATTGGAGAAGGGTTTTGTGAGCTTGTGGTGAATAGGAGAAATTGGTGGTGAATTCGATCGTGTGGAGTACAATTGATCGTTCGGGTAGCGTTATTGTCACGTTCCTAACCCAATGTATGACTTTATTCGAGTCTTTTGTTAATCATTGGAAGTCTTGAATAGTTAAGGCTTAGGGTTCATATTGGTTTGGGAATTCGATAATTTGGTGATTGAATTGAGTCGTTTGGTGTTGGTAATGTGTTTCTAATAGTCTATTTCATGTTATATTGGTATGGGGGTGTTCAATAACACCATTGTAATGATCGTTGGTCATCGGGTTAAGTTTTGGTGTGATTTTCGTAGCCAAGTCGCGAGGTTGGAAACCCAGAGGAGTTCCCGCGACCTAGCCCCGCGACCTCAGGTCGCGGGAATGGGTCGCGTAACTCACTGTTCCGATTTTCAACTTTTTCGTGTGCGGTCATTTTCGGGGCTTGGCCTTGGGCTTATCTTAGGGATGTTATAAGATTATGATTGGTGAATTTTGGGGGCAATTGGGGTAGTCTAGCTATGGCTAAGACTCGAGTTTTGGTATTGAGTTTTAAGTGTCATTTTTGAGCTATTGTTTATGTGTTATATGCATTGTTTTGGTTTAGGTGATTGATAAACCTTGTGTGGTGTTTTTGACACTGATTTTTGGTGACGATATTCAAGGTGAGTACATTAACCCTTATACATGGCTTTATGTACAAATTTCGTGGATTATGTATGTGGATAAGATACTAGCATGTTTTGTGTTGTGTCGTACCTATCGTAGTGGTGGTGGCCACCACGGGTAATGGTAGTGTGTTAGTCTGATATCGGAATGTGTGGTCCTTGATGGTGGGTGCCGTAAGGACGTTTGTGATGACATGCTTAGTACTCTTTACGTTGTGGTTTGTGATATATTGTTATGTGTATGTGGTTTGTGCTCACTAACCGAAAGCTTAACCCGTTGTGGTTTTCCCTTAGATGCAGGTTCTTCGGGGAAGGACAAAGGGAAATGGTTAGCTTACAGTTCACTCTGAAGGCTCAGTTCGTTATATTTTGAGAGGGAACGGTATTTTAAACTATTTTATCATGGTTGCAATAATGTTTACTTTAAATTGGTGGAACCTCGGTTGAGGATTTTGGTTAAATGATGTGGTTGATACAAACTTTACAACTTTATATATTTAGTTATCTTTTGGACAAATATTCGCTGCAATGGTTACTTTACTTAATTTCCGTTAACTATTTCGTTAAATATTGTGAAAAATGATTTGAGATGTTACATTTAAATTCGGGATTTGTGTTTCGAAATTTGTTGGGAAATAATTGTGGATAAAATCCACGGCACACTACTGAGTTCCAATATGGGGTGGTTATACCCTTAAGGTGGAACTTCTCTAGCTCTAGAAATGCAATAAAGTCCGGGAGCCCTTGAGGTGTGACCCGGCATGGTAGGAAATAAAGGCAAAATGGTTTCAGGTTATGATGTCAGGCATGTGCATTAAGACCGGGACTCGAGATGTTGTCACTATTATGCAATAAATGTAACCCTGATGGGGTAGGCAATAAAGGCAAAACGGTTTGAGGTTGTAATGTCGTACGCGTCATGTGCACTAAGACCAGAACTTTAGGTGTTATCTAGAAACTTGTTACCTTGATGGAAACGGGTCTCCCCGTTTGTCAAGAGTTGTCTCTTGTATTCATGTTTCGACGTGGAACCTTTGGGTATTGAGTTTTAATCGTATTTTTTGTAACATTTTGAGTGCCAACTTCTATCAAGGGGCATGATTTTGAGTATTAAACGTCAATCATGTTTTGAAGGTTTTGAGAGTTAGTTTGATGTTTGTTTTGTTATTTAAATATTATTCTTATTCATAGTTTGAGTGAGTACTAAGTTTTGAGCTTCACGGGAAAGAATGTTTTGGGTTAATAATTTTCATTTATGGTTTTATATAATTGTTATAAATTCTTGAACTCACTAGGTAAAAGCCTTAACCTTTTTTTGTTTGTCGGCATGTGCATAAGGTCTTTGGGAATGGTCTAGTGACACCTTGATGAAGAGTTGAGTGCTAGTTAGATGCACGAGTATGTTATAGCTATTCAACGATGTTTTATGTGCCTTGGAGATTCATTTATTGGGTTTTAGTAACATCCGTCCTTATTTTTAGATATTCTATAAGGTGGCGTTTGGTTCGCAGATTCTGAAGGAATCTGACGGAATTGGAATGTTGAATTTCATTGACCAGATTTCATTCATTCGTTTAGTTCATTCTTTTCGATAGAATGATTCTTTAAATTCCATCAAATTCCACAAATGAAGGAATTCCTCATTCCTTAGCAACTGCAAAGTATTTTGATGGAATGGAATTCAGTTTTTTTCAAAATGTCAAATATACCCTTGATCTAATATAACCAAAAAAAAAAGTTATTTTATTAATTTATTCCATATTTATTATTTAATATTTAATACTAAATAATTATTTTATTTATTAATTAATTTAATAAGTATTTTATTTATTAATTAATTTAATAATTATTTTATTTAATATTTAATATTAAATATTAAATAATTAAGTTATATTAATTTATTTAATAATTATTTTATTAATATTATTTGGTTTATTTAATAATTATTTTATTAATTTCTATTAGTTAATTTAAGTTATTTAATAATTATTTTATTTTTGTTAAAAAAATTAAGTAATTAATGAATACTTATTAAATCATTTTATGTTTAAAAAAAATTAAAATTATCAAAAGGGTATTTTAGTCATTTACCGAAATTTCATTCCAATTCTAAAGCTAAATTCTATGAACCAAATAGACATATTCCAATTCCTTTAACAAATTTCATTTCAATTCTGCAAACCAAACAGGTGGTCAAACCTGACAACATTCCATTCCAATTCCTTCAAAGTAAAATTCCTTTGACAGATTCCATTCCATAAAAAAAAACATTCTGCGAACCAAACGCCACCTAAGATTTGACTTGTATTTATCAAGGTTAAACCTTACAATGTTACTTTAGGTTATTCAATTATTGATGTTTGGGGGGGAAAATATAAGTTGTTCTTTCCATAATTAAGGTTCAAGCCTTATATGCCTCATTTATTAAGGTTTAAAATATTTTGAAACTATAGGGATTAAATCGAAAATTTTAGCAATACTCATTATTTTTATTCTCACTTTTGAGTTTTTATATTAGTCTTTACCCCCAAAAACCAAAATATTGTCTCGAAATCAAACAAAAATATGAATTCTTCTTTTGATATCAATAAAAAGGAACCTAAAAAATTGATCTAGAATCAACTAAAAAATAAAAAAGAGGCCCCTAAATCAATCACAAAAAACTTTAAAAATACCTTAAAATTTTAACAGTACTCATCTAAATAATGATTTTTGTTCTCACTTTTGGGTTTTATACTAGTCTTTACCAAAAAATTGTCTCAAAAATCAAACAAAAAACCAAATTCTTATCTTGAAATCAATTAAAAAAAACCCTGAAAAGTTATTTAGAATTAACTGAAAAGCAAAAAAAAAAAACTTAAAAAATCCTTCGAAATCAACCAAAATCTTTTAAAATATCTTGAAATCAACAAAAAGATTTCGTAAAGACAAAATTCGACTTAAAATACATCGAGCGACTTTACAGACATTTAAAAATATATCCGTTCAACAAAAATCTTGCATCCATCACTACAATTTTTTATTATTGTTCTTTACCCCCTCAATACTCCCAAGAAAACTCGCCCAAAGTTCTTATTCTTTTCGTTTTGTATATTATAATGTATTCAAAAAGTTCATATATAAACCCTTAATTTAAATGCTAAAAGTGTGGCTAGTACATATTATTTACCAAAAATAGTTATATTTTCTCGTGATTGAAGTTTTCCTGCATGTTTCTTTTCACTTAAAGTCGCAATGATTAACTTCATAAATACTTTTAATCAACACACTTATTTATTAATTAAATATTAAAGTTATAATTTTAGTTGACAAAGTACACCAATCTTCTTGGTAAAAATGGACAATTTTAGTTTTATATAATCTTCCAAATCCATACCTATCCTGCTATCCAATGGAATTTTCTATTATATTGATTTTTAAATCAATATTCAGTGCTTTAATAAATAACATTATATGAAAAACTAGTAAGTTTTGATCAAATATAATGAGAACAATTCCAAATTAAATATTTGTTACAAACTACGTTAATATAAGGTTATGTTTGGCAAACTAGCTAATAAACTAGCTGGTAGCTAATAGCTGATAAGCTAGCTATTGATTGATAAGCTAGCTTATGAACAAATTATGTTTGGCAAAAACTAGTTTATGAATATGTAAAATAACCAAATAATGTATCTTTAAATTTAATAATTAATATTAATAAGAGTATAATTGGAAAACACTACAAAAAGTTTTCAAAAAATTGCTTAAAGTAGCATTTCAAAATGCTAACTTATAAGCTAGTTTATGGTACATGTTTGGATGAACTAGCTTATAAGCTAGCTTATTTTTGCCAAACATACCCTAAATGCACTTTGTAAAAGCAAATGTTTTAAGGTTAGCTCTTTACATGCTTCTCATGCATGACAATTGTTTATGCACTTATTTCTCGTTGTTTATCAAGGTACACGTAAAACACTTAAATGTATATATAAAACTCACATATAAAGGTGTGGTTCATGTGAGAATGTTAAGGATGTTTTGGTTGTGAAAAACTATTTTTATTTATTAGAAAATGTTTTTAAAAAAATGGAGTTGAGTTTTTTATATTTTAGTTTTTAATGAAAATTTTAGAAAACGTGTTTAGATGAAATGGTGAAGTTTTTTTTCCATTTAAAAAGAATTAGAATACATATTTAGAAAATTTGTAGAAAACTACTAAAATCAGTTTTTTAATTTACATGGAAGTAAGAAAACAGAAAATTTCATTTTATTGGGAAACTTTTAAAAACCAAATAAATCAAATGCGTTTTTTAAATTTTCAAATTTTGAAAAATTTATTGGAAAACTAGAAAAATTTCACAACCAAACGCACCGTAACTATTTTAGAAATAAGAGAAACCTTGTTAGTGTATAAAATCATATATGATTCATACGACTTTAAGTCACGTTCAAAGTCGTTTACCTGCAGTTTTATTTCTCCTTTAGGGGAAAGTTACATATGATTTTTTTATATAAACAGAGTTTTTCTAGTTTATTTAAATAGTTAGTGTTCTCGTTTGAACTTATTTCCCTCTCTACTTATGTGATATTTTCATATATATTTGACAAACAATATAAACTATTTTAGTTTTTTACATTGAATTTTACATTCACTATGTAAACAAAACAAGTTTCACATAATTTTCTCCGTAAGGTGAACACGAACTTATAAAACACTGCATTAAATCATAGTTTTTGTTGAAAGAAAATTAACCAAAATATATTTTAGATAGGTCATCCTCTATGGGTACCGGTATGGAACCGGAACCGATCGGCAAGGCATGGAAACACCATAGAGGATGGTCGGTAGGCAAGGAATTGGCAAGAGAATTGGCACTCCACTGCCGATCTCAATGACAAATCATCTCTCTTCTTTCTCTCTATCTCTCTCTTCCTTCTCTCTCTTCCTTTTTATTTTTTATGTTTTTTTAATTAATTATTTAGATTGGTATGGAATTGGTATGATTGTGGATGAATTGACAGGGAATTGGTAAGGTATTGATAAGCTGATGTGGCGCTAATGTGGCGCTGATTTGGCATCTGGTACCAATTGGTACCATTGGTACCATTGTGGATGGCCTTATAGGTTTGTAGACTTTGTGATTCCTAATGATTATCGTGATATATATATAGGAAAGTTCAAATAAAAACTTATTTTTTATTGTGAACGTTAGGACCACTAAAATTATGGTACGTGACAATATTCACTCTGAATATCATGCATTATTCAGAGTGAATATAGTCACACGACGCGATTTTAATGGTTCTTACGTTCACAACCAAAATTGAATATACATATATAGGGGCAGTTTCAAATGTGAACCACTTTTTGGTTGTGAACGTGAGGACAACCGAGAGCGCGACACGTGGCGGATGACTAGGCGCCACGTCAGGTCCACGGCAGATGACTAGGCGCGATTCATGGGAGGGCATTGAATTAAAGAGGGGGACCACACTCAAAGCCGCCACGTGTCGCGTTCTCGGTTGTCCTCATGTTCACAACCAAAAAGTGGTTCACATTTGAACTTTCCTCTACATATATATATATATATACACACTTGTGCGTAATGCGGTGCAAAGTTTTTCAAATCTGAAATTGTAGTGGTATAATTTATTTAAAATTTTTTAATAAACGTCTTTTAGTTAATCCATTATTTTGTATATTTAATGTGATAAAGGTGAAAAAATAAAAATTGAAAACGTAAGACACTATGAAATATATTACTTCTTGTATATTCTTAATATTTAATAATAAGATTAACAAAATATTCAATATTGGACTTATTTTGAAGGTATTGATGCGGTGATTATAATGTTATAAATTGTTAAAAAAGAAACGTAATTTTAGTACATTTTAGTTCATAATATACGATTATTTATGTTATATGATAAAATGTGTAAAATAAATAATGAAAAATAAAGGGATTAAAAGTAAATAAATAACTAATTATATGAGTATTAAGTAAAAAATAGGAGATTAAAAGTAAAATAAATAACTAAAAAGTAAGAGATAAATAGGAGGAAACATGTCAATCAGATAAGTCTAAATGAATCAAATGTGTAAAACGCGTCCAGATACATGTTTAGGCGGGAAAATCCTGTAACCGACTCATCAGACGATGACACGTGACAACCCGTAAGTTTAAATGAACCGAAGGTGTAAAACGCGTCCAGATACATGTTTAGGCGAAAAAATCCTATATATGTTTCAAACCATGTAATTCCAATGTTTTAAAAGCAGGTTGAACCAGGAACCGGTGAAAGGACCGGGTCAAATGCGACCGGTTCTATGGCTTTTTAAGGATTGGATTGAACCGGCCGGTTTAGTGGTTGAACCGATGGATCGAACCGGTAAAAAACACGTTGACCCGGTTTTAAAAAATTACGTGAAAACCTTGTTATTATTTATTTAATGTTTTTGGATTAACGTAGAACTTATTGTAATGTGTATTTTTAATGTTTTTTAACTTGTAGATATCAAATTGTTAGTTATATATATATATATATATGAATGTAGGAAAATGGAGAATATATTAAAATGCTTGGAACCGGTTGAATCAGTAGTTGAACCGAGAACTGGTCATCATACCGATTCAACTAAAAAACCGGTTTATAAAACATTGTGTAATTCTAACAAACTATACATATCATTAGGCTAAGCGTACTGAGGGTCTTTTTTGGGCGGGTTGAAACCCGCCGGCTTCAACAAGCTTGGCGGGTTGGGATACGCGAGAAGAGGGTTGGGCGGGCTGCAGCCTTGGCGGGTTGGAGAAACCGCAGAGGGTTGCGTGAGTTGTGTGTGTGTGTTTTATGTGTTGTGTAAGAGGGTTGAGAGGGTTGGGGTACGGGTTGTAGAGAGTTGCAGAGGGTTAAAAGAGGGTTGAAGAAAAGCTGATGTGTCAGCGGATGTGGCAGTTAGGTTGGGAGGACGGAGGGTTGGGAGGGTTGGGGTACTGATAGGCCTTATATTATAAAATAATAGCAATATTTAAAGACAATTATTATAGTTCTAAATTAGACTGAGATACAAATGAAAGATGATAATATTAATTCATTATGATCATAACTTTAAATTAGAAAACAAAATGAAATTAAATATTTATTAGATAAACGGCTTTGAATGATTTGTATAGTTAGTTAAAACTACATTGATAATTTGAAAACCCACGATATTATAAGAATTAGTGCATCATGTGGTACTGTTTTACATGATCTTTTTTCTATTGAAAACTAGGATTTAGGTAGTGATACTAATTTATTTATTTCACAATTTATTTGTTTCACATGTATCTTTTTCCAAAAGTGAAACTCTTTTATGTATTCGTGAAACAAAAATATACGTAAAAAAATTACATTATGAACCAAATACACATGTAACAAACACATTATAAATATATATTGGTTAAAGTCCATGGGGGAAGTAGCTAGTTAATCCTTCTACCTCAGGTTAAAATCCAGTCGCTTTCAGATTTTGGCCACTGGAGCTTAACTTAGGGCAACATGCTTTAGTTGTCGGTGAACCTTGTCGGGATTAATCGAGGCAAAGTTTCGGATACCCTTCCAAAAAAACTTTATTTAATATTTTTTTATTAATGAAAATATATTATTTTTTATAGTTCTTATATAAACAAACTGACCCTATATATAGGGGTAATGATAGAAGGATAGGGGCCTATAAGAAAATGTCATACGGAAAGAGTGAGAAGCCTAAGCCAAAGGTTGAAGCCAAAAAATTGACATGGAAAGAGAAGAAGAAACTGGCAGATGATGAAGAAGAATCCATTTCAAAACTCATCAAAGAGCATACAAGTTGGGTATGTTGTATTTGTATATGTATAGTATTTTCTTTTATAAATCCAATAATTTGTTAACACTTACAAACTGAGTTTGATATATAAACAACACGTTTAAAAATTAATGTTTATACAATATCGTTTCATATATAAAATATTCAAGGTTGTTTTTTTCATACGCAAAAGAGTCTTGAATATTTGACATATGACATAACATGTTAGTTCATTAGGAGGATATATATATATATATATAGGAATAAATGTGTGATACGAATAATTTATGGCACATATCACTTGTAGATACTAAAAATTATACATACTATAAACGAATGCAAATAAACATACAACTTAATTACGGGGAATGCACTCTTCGTCCCTCATCCCCACCCACTGTCTTAACAGGTTACGAGTAAGGAATCCCACCAAACGTTGTGTTGACAATTATCCCCCCTCTCCACACACACACACATATTTATCTACATTTGTATTTAACTTCAATAATCTGTACCATGTTCAGTTCATAGTTCATACTATATCAGTATCTGTATTATATAATAAATATGTATTATTTGACAGACTACAATGATTGAACAAATGGACAGCCAACAACTGAGCTTGTATTTGAAAGAAATACCTCAAAATTCGAAGGCTACTCACAAGCATGAAAAGCTTGAGCCTAACAAAAGGGTAAGCAATCCTTTTATTTTTCTAGTAACTAAAAATAACATCTTCTAATTCAAGTTTAATTTCTTTTTTCATTTAAAACTTTATAATAAAATAAATTAATTAAATTTAAATCTCGCATTATAAACAGTAACCAAAAAACATCATTGAATATTTATGGGGCTTTGTTGATAATATTTTCAGGTAAAAAGGGTCGAGAAGGATAATAATCCGATCATGTCAGCAGTATGGAAATTCCATAAAAAAGAGGACTTATGATATTTATATAATAAAAGCACTTGTTATATCACATGTTTTGTCACTTGCCATTTGGTGTTTAACTAATTAACTATTTATTTATTGTTAATTGTGGGTGCGGACGGGTTTGTACACTTATCTTAACTAATTATATGGAACCGCAAAGAGAACAAGATGGAAAATCCCCTACGGCAATAGTTGCATGATGAGAGTAGAACCGGTGACTTAACGTGTGGCGTCCCAAAGGCTCAAATCAGTTGAGCTAAACCCGAATTAAGTGTTCATTCGGAAGAATATAGATTACTTTTATTTTAGAGTAATGTGTTACCATAAATTGTCATGCACTAAGCTTTGGTAATCTAATAATTACAAGCTTTGAGAATCTAATAATTACGCTTTTTCTTTACTTTTCGAATTATACGATGCTTCTTTTCTTCAGAAGCATGCATACATAAACTTCGTGTCCAGAGTGTTAGAAGAAGAAAAAAAAGTTTTATGCCGGCTTTAAATCCAAAAACACAGTTGAGGCCAAATAATTTGGAAAATGCATGTAGGTCGGTGTCTTCGTATCTAGGAAGCTTCTTTTGATATATTACTTGCCTAAAATGGAGTGTACGTGAACAAAAAGTTGATTGTAGAAGTATGTTGTGTTCAAGAGGACAGAGTTATTATTGTCACACGGATTAGATATTCAATTTGTAAAGATCTAGTGTTGTTAAGCATACACATAAGAAACCGACAAACTATGGTAATATAAATCAAAGATTGAAGTAGAGCATTGACATCGGAAAGGTATGCTTCGATTACGAACAGATTTATGCTCAGAACAACATTTATCATGGGCTTCAATTTAATCTTCCTATTTTTCTATATTTAGGTTTATTTTGGTGCACATCTTATAATAGTGAGGTCATGGTCATGGATACTACACAATGTTCTATATAGAACATTACTTGTAAATATATACATTTTTTTATCAACTTGAGAACACTAGATAAATATCTGTGTGTGTACCTGGGTGTGTTGCATAAGAAAGTACATATCAATTATCCAATAGTAACAAATTGTATTAATAGGTCAAACAATTGAAAAAGATTCATTCGATAGTGGGTCTTCAAACTCATAGCATTTGAGTTCATTTTGAAAGTTTTGATTTCACGATTATAATCGTATAATTTGTCTAAAAATAATTCAAAAATTCTTGAAATTAATTATAATAGTCTCTTTATATAATAGTATAGATTTAGATATCGATAGTATAGATCAAGAATAACCGAATAAACTTTTTTATAAGATGGTGTAGATATAGGTATAAATTATAGACAATGGTGTAAAATGAAAATTGCGAATGCAAAAAATTACAAAATAAATTAATTTGTATGTATCCTTGATATTAAAAAAAATACGATTAAATCAAAAAATATTCAATATTAAACTCATTTGAAGGTATAGTCGAGACAATTATAATAATATAATTTGCTAAAAAACAAAAAATTTAATACATTTTATTTCTCATATAGTATTTATGTTAATATGAGAATGATGTAAATTGAAAAATGAAAAAGTAGAGAATTTAAAGTAATTTAATTAACTAATTATAAGTTATAAATTAAAAAAATGATGACCGGTGATTAGACTAGCAAGAGCGGTATGGAGAGCGGCACGACACCCAGATGCCGGCTTGGAAGACCACCCACCCCACCCCACCCCACCCCACCCTCTCTCTCATTTGTCTCTATCTCTCTCTTCTTTTCCTTTTTTTCTTTCCTTTTTTATTAATTAAAATGTAAATAGCAAGAAGCTGGTACCAGTGAGGATGAATTAGTATGGATTGGTAAGGTGTTGGTAAGATAGTGGAAAGCTGATGTGGCGCTGAGGTGGCAGCTGGTACCATTGGTACCAACCTTCACCGTTGTGGATGGCCTAAGGCCATCCTTTATGATGCAGGTCATACCCCTCCTACAGACTGCCACATCAGCTTTACCACTACCCTACCAACACCATACCTTTCATCCACTATGGTACCCCTCATTAATTAATTGATTAAAAAAAAGAAAAAAAAAGGTAGAAAGAGAGAAGAGACCGGCACCCAGGTACCGTCCCTATTCCCTGCCGGTTGTGTACCGCCCACACAAGGTGGTGTTGCCGTCGGTAAAGCAAGGGTACCGATCTCCTAATGGTAACCATTGCGGATGGCCTAATGGCATAACCTACATTGGCAACACATTAAACGAAATGGTCTCACTTACCTTTGATAAGAAGGAAATAGGTAAGAGATAAAAGGGGAGGAAATTAGGGAGCAAAAGAAGTTCTTGAACGTGAAGAACTCAAAGAATTCAAGGAGTATAAAACGTGTTACTTTTCCTCCACATTTTTTTATTACAAAGCCGTGTACATCCATGTGGTTGATAAAGGCCTCTATGTAAACACTTTATCCACATTTCATATATTTGATTATGCTCTGATTTCTTTTTCTTTAGGATGGATCATATGGAAAATATTCGAAATTAATTTCATTAGCCAAATGAGTAAAGTTAGATTCCCCACGAATACCAGCACTATTTGATACGCGTGTTGATACTTTCCTTTTGAAAAAATATTTCCATTTTCTAATAAAATAAATAGATGCTTAGCTAAATTACAGTTTGAAGAATTATCATTGAGTCTGTTCAATGATCATTCTGAATGTTCAAGTTTCGAATCATTAATGTTCCATCAGGGACAACGAAATCACTGAGTCTGTTTAAGTGATCGCCAAAACTTATTCCACAACAAAACATCTCCTTGAAGACAAATAAGTCAAACTACAAGAACCATCAGCGACGTCGAAGAATTAGTTAATGACAGAGACAACCTAAAGACGGATTTAGTGATAGTCGCTTGTCTACTCATGCTGGAAATTTGAAGAACTCAAGATACAACGACCGCTGTCCTCCTCAAGGCTCAGCGATCTCAGCTCACTCACCAGTATCTTGTTGTCAAAGATTTCCTCTTATTATTTATGCACAAAAGGATTACCTACCTTTCTGACACAAGTACAAAAGAGATTGTCAATTTACTATTCCATCCGTACTTATCAGTCCATAAGGCAACTGTTCACTATAGACTCTATGTTGTTTTTGGCGCATGGGTATTAGTTTATAGTAAATAGTGTAAGGACCACCAATGACAACATTGTAAAAGTGGTTCTGCCATGCATTAAATGCATGAGATATATATGAGCGTAGAGTGTGTTCTTCAAACATATCTCTTCTTCATCTCCATATCCAAAATCCTTCCTTCCCTCTATTTTCTTCTAAGTTCTTTCTTACGCTTCTTACTCACTAAGTGCATTGGTGAAAGCATAGAAACTTTAGATTATTTTTAGATTAGGTTTATCTTTTTCTATCTTCCGCAACAATTTTGTAAATTCAATATTTACTTTAATACAAAGAATTTAAAAATGAAGATTGTGTGATTGTATTAAACCCCCCTCCTTCTACCATCTTGGTCACCCCTTTTAGACCAACAGTGTAGTGCCCAACCTCGCATCTCACGGTTACTACGTGTGGACCAGTAATACAACGTATGAGCCCATGTAGCCATACGTCCAACACTTGTCATATTAGTTGATAGGGGAAGTATCAAATATAAACTCGTTAATTCTTACAAACTATACAAACCAATCATAGCCATTGATCTAGTCTAAAAGACATTTGATTTCATATTGTTTCCTAATATAAAACCATGAACATAATAAATAAATATTATTAGCTTCTATATATCTCAATTTAATAAATGAACCGTGATAATTGTCCGTAAATAGCTCTATTATTTCCCAATATAATGGTTTGTATAGTTTGTAAGAATCTCATAGTTTGTAATGGATACAACCTCTTAGTTGATATGTAAACAAATGCGTTTTTTTGTAGTTTTTTTGGAAGAGGTATCCCAGACCACATTGGGCCCAGACTAATCCTCGGCAATTTTGGGCCGAAGCCCGACTGCTAAAGCATGCAGCCCGGGGTCGAAGCCCCCGTACACGTTTTTTTTTTGTAGTTTGATCTGTACCATCTTATGTGTACCATCTTATGTTATTCGTTAATCAAACGTATTTGTCATTTTCACTAAGATTTTGTATCCTTATTGTCTGATATCTTAAGATGAGTTTCTCCATGTTTGTATTATGTTAAGAGGATCATTTTTGTAGAAAAACTCAATTGTAATTAACTATTTCTATAGTTAATAAAATTTAAAGTCACTACAAATTTCGTCCCTGAGGTTTACACAAAACAATGAAACTCGTCCTTGAACTTTAAAAAGTATATTGAGCGTCCCTAATGTTCATGTTTTGCTTTGGATTTGGTCCCTGCTCACTAACTCTGTTAAAAACTTAGTTAAGCGAGGGGTGCTTTTGCTAAAATGAAAGAAGAAGGACCAAATGGTAAGTCTCCCTCTCTCCCTCTCTCTATCTCTCTATCTCTTTGTTTCCATGGTACACAACCACCAAAACACCACCACCACCACCACAGCTGCCACCACCACAACTGCCACTAGAGGTGTGCATGGTCCGGTTTGGCCGGTTTCACAAAAGGAAATATTTGAACTCCATAACTCAAGTTCATCTACGTCTTATATATTTAATCATATGAAATATATATAATAATATAGTTATATAATTATATATATACACACACATACCCGGTATGGTTTGGTTTAAACGGTCGGTTTTGTCCCTAAAACCACAACACCAATCCATATTAACGGTTTATAAAAAACGCAAACCATCGACCTAAATAATGATGGCTAAACCGGCTAAACCGGCAAAATTGATTTGGTTCGGCCGGTTTATTCGGTTTCGACCAAACCATGCACACCCCTAGCTGCCACCACCACCACAACCTCCACCAAGCCAACACTACCACAGCCTCCACCAAGCCACCACCACTACAGCATCCACCAAACCACTACCACCATCTTACAGCCGCGACCACCACCGTCTCACCACCACAACCACTACCACCACACCCATCACCAAACCACCACCACAACCGCCACAACCAGAATCAAACCCTAAAAAATCAAACTACTAGAAATCGATCAAAACAACCCAAAATCAAAGCCTAAAACTGATCCCAAACACACTATCATACCACAACCACTAGAGGGAACGAGAGAGAGATATAGAGAGAGATACCAGAGAAGAGGGAAAGAGAGTGTGACACCCAAAATGCCAAAAGGACAATTTAACCATAAATGTAACTGATAACACCAAAATTATACATGTTTTGGTTGAACGTAATTGTATGACTTTACCCTATTTCTCACCCATTTCTGATCATTTCACTCACCAATTGAGCTTATTATTGTTTATGAAGGATTTGGAGGCCGTGGAACGGAAAAGTACGAAAAAAGGCGAGAAAACGTGAAAAATGCACAAAGTCAACACAGTAGCTGTTTGGCGTTCGCGAGATTCCCAATCTGGCGCCGCCAGATTCGACTGAATTGAAGACCAGGGTTGACCTAAGTGTCTGGCGTCGCCAAACCAGCAGTCTGGCGATCGCCAGATGGCCCCTGGACGTTTTCTTTTAAATACCAACATTCCCTTTCAGTTCAAAGCATGATTTTTTTGGTACGAGATACGAGGAGGAACGAGAGTGAGAGTACGAAAGGTGCCGATACGCTGCGGGAGCCGATCTTCGATCATCCATCGTTGTACTATTGGTATCATGTCGATGTCTACTTTTGTTTTTGTTTTCATTATGATTAGTGAGTAGTTTTTAGTAGTAGTGCTTGTCATGGTCGATGAACCTTTATGGATGATACTTTTGTGATTAATGTTTATTGGTTTGCTTTGATTAATTGAATGTTTATTATGGTTCTTTTCTGACTGATAAGTGTTTTGGCAATTTGAATTCAATTGGTTGGGTGTATTTGTTGGACCAAAGCAGATAGACTCCGAAAGGATAATCAACCTACCTTAGCCTGACCTTGGACCAAGAGGTTATGTTAAGGGGTTACTTGGACCAAGAGTGACCAGATAGTAGAAGAGCCATTGCAATATTAATCAGGACTGGTTTACCGATTCTAGATTGTGGACCAAACGATTTAGGATTGGGATTAGGAGGATCGTGTCCTAGTTTTTTACCATAACTTTCACATGTTAGGGTGTCCCAGACTTAAATTCCTACAATAGTCAAAACAACCAAACCTTTGACCTATTCATATTATCCATTTTGGGGATTCACTTTACCATGATAAGTACTGTTGTTTTTCCTTAATATAACCTTAAATCAATCTTTTAATTGCTTTCTTAGTTTTTACTTAGTTAATTGTCTTTTTAGTATTCAAACCTTTTTCATAAAGAAAAACCCCCCCTTTTAGGTTAATTAAACCAATCTTGACTTCAATCTACGATAACTTGACCGTTCCCAGTGGTAGATACGATACCTTGACTTTCCTACACTATATTACTCACGATCAGGTACGCTTGCCTGTATATGTGGTAAGACAGTGGCTAGGCATTAGAGGTTAAAACTTGTTACGCTTTTTATATACGATAACTACCGCATCAAGTTTTTGGCGCCGTTGTCGGGGAACGGTAGTTGTTAGATTTTAGTCTTAATTAGTTTTGTTAATCGATCCTTGTGAGGGATTCTGTCCCTTGCAAGTTTTCTGCTTTTTAGTTTAGTTCGTTATTTTTATTTTGTTTTATTTCTTTGTTTCCCGCAAGTTGCCCGTAACCGTTTGTTGTGATTTCAGTCACGGCAGACTTGTTAGAGCCATTTGAGGAGCCGGAGAGAGAGTTCAGAAAAAGAAACAAAAAGAAATCAAAAGCAAACAAAGTTCGCCCGAGAGCTTTGATTTTTGAGATGGGAGACGAGGCACCGATGTAGACCGCTAGGAGAGCCGCTCCAACTGTACCCACCAATCCGATCACGAAGCCGAACCTGAACAAAGAAATCCCGGGGAAACTCCTACACATGATCAAGGACCTTACCTTCGACGGGAAAAAACGATAGCAATCCTATCGTTCACATGGAAAACTTCGTGGATGTTTGTGATCTGTTCAAAACAGCGGCCGACCGGGTTGATGCAATTCGTCTTCGGGTCTTTCCTCTAACACTCACCGGAGAAGCTAGAGCTTGGTTGCGATTCTTAGAGCCAAGTTCAATCACTACTTGGGAAGGACTTCGTTCAAAGTTCCTTTCCCGATTCTTTCCACCATCCAAAATCGACAAATTGAGAACCGAGATCCGATCTTTCCAACAACTAAAAACGGGGAAACCATATCCGAAGCATGGGAACGTTTCAAGCACCTCTTAAACTCGTGCCCGAGTCACGAGTTGAATAAGAGTGAACAGGTTCAAACTTTCTATAGTGGACTTGCTTATTCTTCACGAGCTACTTTGGATTCATCTGCAGGTGGTGTCTTTATGTACAAAACACCCACGGAAGGATATAAGCTTCTAGAAGACATGCTCATACATAACATAGATTGGAGGACGGACAAGCGCTTGCAAATCCCGAGGATGGCCGGAAAAATCTCAACCGACTTCGATCCATCCGATGAATTAGCCGCAATGAAAAACCAACAGGTAAAGTTTGAACGAAAAATCGATGAACTAATTAAATCTGTTCATGCTTTGCAGGTTGGATGCGAGGAGTGCAATGGACCACATTTGACTAAAGATTGCCCAAATCGTCCAATGATGACACCCGAGGAGGTGAATTATCTTAACCGAGGCGAATACCAAGGGAGGTGGAACAACAATCGTAATTTCATCCCTAGACCTCCCGGTTTCTTTGCACCAAATCAACAGAATCAAAGACAGGATGGAGAGCCACGTGTTTCTATCGAAGATCGGATTGTCCAATTCATGGATGCACAAAAGAAGCTAAACGATGAGGTAAGTTCATACTTACGTAATCACCAAAGCACCATCCAGAATTTGGAATTGCAGGTTGGACGTGTTTCGCAAATGCTGAGTGAAAGAACGCAAGGAGAATTGCCAACGCAAACACAAGTCAACCCGAAGGTGGAGAACGTGAAGCCGATGCTCATGATGACCGGAGAACCATCAAAGAAGAAGTGGACGGACATCTATACAAAGAAGTACGTGGAAACTGATAGCGAGAGTGAGCCCGATTATGCCACGGATTATGATTCGGAGGGGTTCACCGTATCATTCGAACACCTAAGACTCAAGATGCCCGAAGCTTCAAGTGATGATGATGATGAGGAAGATGGAAAGCAAGGCGGATACGCGGAGTTCGTGATCCCGAAGAAAGAGGATAAAGGCAAGGAGAAAGAGAAGGAGAAAGCACCGGAGGATGATCTCATCTACATTGCACCTATCAAGCATGATCCAGGGAGTTATAACTTACCTATTTCTTGTCATAGATTTAAAGGTCTTGCTTTAGTAGATTTAGGTGCCGCTCTTAATATGATGCCTGTTGGTTATTGCAGGAAAATGGGAGTTAAAAAGATCATACCAACAGACCATCAATACCGAGGCGTGAACGGTTACATGACAAAGCCGTTAGGAATAGCGGAAGGAGTCCCGATTCGCATTGGCAACTTTGTTTATTATACGGACTTCGTTATAGCTAACCTTCTACAGAATACGGAAATCCCGATAATCCTCGGGAGATCTTTCTTGCACACCGCTCAAGTGAATACCGATATGCGAAACCAAGTCACGAGTTTAGGCTATGGGGACAATCGGATTTACTTTGATCCTAACGGAGAGCCGGTCAGACACCTCGATGAACCATATGAAGATCCTTCTCTGGCCTACAAAAAGAAAATGAACCGCCCGTTACTCCCGCATGAGCATGGAAAGAAAAAGGAGGACTATCCAAACCCGATGCACCAAAAGGATCAGAAACTCAATGAACCGGGATCCTCCAAGAAAGATCAAAGAAAGAAGAAGGGCTCGTCAGCCCGACGTGCCAAGAAATGAGCCGAACGTGGGGTTGAGCTCTAGACCCATTCAAAAATGAAGCGCTTCTCGGGAGGCAACCCGAGCTTTTTCTTTTCCTTTCATTTTTATGATTTTCGTGTGTGTTTTTATTAATGTTTTTGTTTGATATTGCTTAGGTAACCATACGGAGGAGATAAAAACCAAATTCGAGTGAATTCAGAGTGCGATATAAATTTTCAAAAGTTGGAAACAGTGACCAACTCGCGATCGCCAGTTTCCAAATCTGGCGACGCGAAGTTGGTGAGGTTGGTACCAGGTAAGATCGTTCGAATCTCGCGACGCGAAGAGGACCGTTTGGCGACGCGAAATTGTTAAAAAAACTAGGGTATTTTTGAAAACCGCCTGTTTGGCGACGCGAAACCCTGGGTTTCGCGACGCCAAGTCGGGGCAGACGGGTTTTTAACCCTCTTTTGCTCACTTTTCACAAACACACAACCCTAATTTCTCTTAGGCGCCGCGAAACCCTCTCACGTTCCTGCGAAATTCGACCTTCTTGAGCTTCAATTTCATCATTCAACATGAACAAGGTATGTTTCCCAACTTCAATTTCGTAAGAATAGCTTGAATTGGTAAGTGGAGATCTTGTTTGGACCATCAATGGTGTGTGAATGCTTATATTGAATTTGACATTGTTCTTGAATCACCATTGATTAATTGATGTTTATGAGTTTATGCATGCCCAATTTTATGATTGAAACTTCACTTTAGCATCATTTTTGATTGTTTAATCTAGTGATTGTGGTCAAATGATAAGTGTGGGGATTTTGAGAACATCAAAATCCCCCATTCTTTCTTGATAGCTAGATTGTTTGTAATTAAGGTTGGACTAAAAGTTCAAGTGTGGGGATGTTCCACATCCCCTTTGTTCTTGATCGTTGTGATTTTTTTTTTATATATGATTTCGATACTTGAACTTGTTAGTCATGGAAGTGTTTGTCTCGTTTGGTTTTGACATGAATGAACCTTGTCTTGCATTCATTGGATAAAAATTCATCTAAGACAATGGTATTTTGGTTTTGTAGAGACAAAGGACCCGATCGTCAACTTCCACCACAACCAATTTCCGTGCACCGGATGTAGTCACGTGTTCACCTACTTCATGAATGATCCAAAATTGAATGCCCCGAAACGGGAGGAGTACCGAGATACCGTGAACCGACTTCTTGCCCGTCAAGTGCTGATTCCGAAAAGAGTCGACTGGGATCTTCTTCGATCGATGAGTGTCGAAAACAACATCAAAGCGATACTCGAGAAGCATGCCTACGACGAGGATAGCACCGAGTATTATATTTGCCATGCATGGGAGCGAGTCTTCGACATCGCCGAGGCCCTTTATCGCGAGCTTATTGTGGAGTTCGTGGCCACATTCCGTTTTGAGGCCATCAAGGCCCTTGAGGAGTTTCATCAATCATGCATGACGTTTCGACTTGGTGGAGTTTGGAGATCCCTATCTTTGATCGAGTTTGCCGTTGCTTTGGGGATATATACCCAAGAGGAGGTTGATGCTCCTGGATTCACGGAGTACATGTGGGCAACCGCAAAGAGGCCGGATGGTTTTGATCCTCAATTGGCTTGGGCAATTCTTGGTGAAGGTGACTATGGTGCTAATCTCAAAGTGAAGGGTTTTCTTACTTCTTCGGATAGACTTCTACACCGCATGCTCATTCAAGCGGTGAACGCTCGTTCTTCAAGTGAGGAGAAAGTTTCGGTTTATGATTTGTGGCTTCTTGAGCAACTCTCTACGGATGACAAATATCCGAATGCTCCGTATCTCATTGTCGTTCAACTTGCCAAGGCTAGTGGTTATCGAGAGGGTAGTCGAATAGTCGGTGGCCAGTACGTGACACTCTTGGCCAAGCACTTCGGTATCCTTACCACGGGTGCCATTGCCTCGATGACAAACCTTGGGGAGATGGGATTGATCGATATGGACCAACTCCGTGGAATGGGTGTAGCAAGGGTTGAGCACATGATCGGAAGGGATTACAATGCATGGATCCATAATCCTCAAGCTTACGGGACGGGAAGTCAACCAAGAAGTCAAGCAAGGAGTCAAACACCGAGGAGCACACATGAGATTGGTGGAACAAGTGGGACGAGTGCGGGAGAACAACCGGCGGATTGGACGGCATATTCGGGTTACCAAGACTTGAGTAACCGACTTTCGGAGATGTCACTTTCTTATGGCCGGCATCATCAGCATATGGAGTACAACACCGTGGAGGCTCTTCACCAAGCCAACTGGCAAAGTGGAGTGATGAACCAGATGGCCTCCCACTTCGGTATTCAACCGAATACCGCTTATGCTCCATCACCTTATTGGCCATACTCCGAGGATGCTCCGCTCGGTTACCCGACTTACGAGGATTGGCAAAACCAACCTCGTGGCCCTTATTGATCTTTATCTCTTTTATCTCTCTCATTCGATATGGTTGTCGTAAACAATTTTATTTTTTGTTTGTGTGGTTTGGTTTGGTTTGAACAATTTTATTTTTCTGTTGGTTTGTTTAGGATTTTAAGTACCTACTAATTGGTTTAGTTTGGTTTATTTTTGCTAGTTCGTTTTTACTTTTTCTTTTTCTTTTTGTTGGTAGATACAACGACCTATGATCTATGATCGAGCACGATTTTTTTTTGGACCACTCTCAGATCAGAACAGATTTCGTCACATAACCCGGGAAGTTTCTCTTCTTCCCAATTACTCCTTAATTGTGTTAATTGTTGCATTGAGGACACTGCAAATTTTAAGTATGGGGAGGGGGTTATGTAGACTTATCTGTTTAAATGGGTTCACTTTTTGCTTATGGATTGTCGTTTTTCAAATTTTTGAAAGCTTTGAGATTTGACCCCATTTTTTTCGAAATCTGAGATTGTTTTTGAGACTGAGTTGCTTGCATGGGAGAACACTGAATAGGATTAGTTGAGTAAAAGGATGCCTTGGAATACTGATTACCATGAGTGCCTTACCCAATTCCTTTGAGAGTTTGAGCCTTAACTGTTATTTATTCTGTGAGGAATACCGACTTTGACCCAAGGTAGAACTTGTCATTTGAATGCTTGTCGAGACCACATAAGAGAAGTATTTATCACCATTGCACTGATAGAGGCCTTCGTTTCTAACCCTTTTAGCCTTCGTCAGATAACCTCATCATAAGGTTGTCTGATTTGCCTAGGGGTGTGCAAAACCCGAATAATCCGATATCCGAACCCGAACCCGAACCGAAAATACTACGTTTAAGCAAAACCCGAATACCCCGAAATCCGAAAAACCGAAACCCGACTTTTGTGTGGATATTTGGGTTCGGGTTGGGTTTGATGATTGGTCACCCGAACCGCCCGAAACCCAAAATAATATACATACATTCTTTAAATATTATATAAATATATTTATTTATCTAATTGTTTTATGAAAACCGTCAAATCTAGTCGATCGAAACGTTTTATATTTTTAAACATACTTTGGATTTCATCAAGCAATTGAATCTATCAATAAAAGAGATTAAATTTTATATATATATATATATTTGCATTATAATAATACCCGAACCCGACCGAAATAAACCCGAAACCCGACCAACCCGAACCCGAAAAAACCAAAATCCGAAAACCTAAAGTTTGGGTCTTGATTTTCATATCCGAAATCCGATCGGGTTTTTGGTTTTCCCACCCGCACCCGCCCGACCCGTTCGATGCACACCCCTAGATTTGCCTAGCCTTTGATTGAAAAGTGTTCACCTTTTAACACTTTATCCCTTGTAACCATTTTGAAGCCTTAGCCGTTTCATTTCTTTACCCACTATACACTTTATCCTTGAGCCTAATTGTTTTATCTATCTTTTGGCCGTGACTTAAATTTGAATCTTGAGATGTTTTGATCCAGTTTTTCATATCTAACAGATTTTTATGGGATTGAGAGTAAAAAGAGCCCAAAAGCAACATAGTTGCTGCTCTGAAAAAAAATGTTTGAGACTCAAAAAAGAAAAGAAATATCAAAAGAGTCGAGAATACAAAAAGAAAAGAAATGAGAGCTGAAAAAATTGAAAAAGAATTTGTGCCCCAAATAAGCCATAGGCTTAGGCCGATTCTAAAAAGAAAAGAAATAGAGTAAATGCTCATCCCAAGAGTTCATTGCTTGATAGTCAGACTGCTTCACTGTTTGGATCATTACTGATTAAGTTTTCAAGTTTTTGTTGCAAAACCCTTAGTCACTTATATATCCTTTATCCTACCCTTAACCCTTAGCCTAACATTACAACCCTAAAGTCCTCTTGACGGTTGACAACTTCTCAGTGGTGGAGATTAGATTTGATGACAAGTGTTGTTCCAGATTCAAGTTCTAATCAACATGCAAACAAGTAGAGAATGATTTGAAAGCCATATGTCATTGATTCTTGGAGAATTGATTACACACACTAAACACACCAAGAACACACACACTTAAGCTCTTGGCTTCTCTCTTCACTCTCAATTCACAATCATGTACGTATGCATGTTCTAACTTCCAAACTAACTCACATTGGGTATTTATACCCAAACATTAACACCCCTTACACTATAGAACATTTACACATTCTACCCTAAGAAAGTAAAACTATTACAAAGTACATTTAAAGCAAGTAAACAAACAACTAACTTTGACTTTAAACTTTGACTTTGACTTTGCCTTTGTCTTCACTTCGTGCACCAACTTGTGATCTCGGATACAATCCGATTTTGCACCCAACAATCTCCCCCTTTGGATTCGAGATCACAAAAAGAATTAGGCAAACGTCTTCAAGAAAGCATCAACACTTTAATCTTCAACGATAAGCTTCCTTGAACGATAAGCTTCGGTAATAATCTTCACGAATCATCCAATCTTCATGAAGCTTTAACAAACTTTGAATACGAAGCTTTAGCAAATCGAGATATCTTCAAATAATCACCAAACTTCAAACATCTCTTGCAAGCATCTCTTGTCATATCTCGTAATCTTCTCTTTGACTTGACATTTCGGAACCATCTCCCCAAAGTATCTTCAAAGCATTTCTCTACTTTACACTTCAGATCCATCTCCCCAAAGTATCTTCAAAAACATTTCTAAACCATCTCCCCCTTTTTGATGAAGTATGCAATAATCATCAAAACTATAGAAATGTATGATCAGATCAACTCAGCTCGTAAAGATACAAACATGTAAAAATACCATCATAGATATCAAAAACCATCTCACATAACCATCTCCTCCTTGTTACTCCAGAATTCCCCTTATTACTCCAAAGAAATACCGTCAATTCCATAAAGTAATCCGAATCTTTTCAAATTCAGATTTAAGTGGAAAATCCTGAAACAACACATGAATCAGTTGGAATGCCTGTGAGAAGCACAAAGCAACTCAGTGCAACAAATGCACTATATAAGGAGCTTTAGTGATGATCACTCCCCAGGGCTTCCGTTCAATCATCGCAAACACTAAAAGTATTCCTATGAACGTTCCGACAAAGAAACGAATTCCTTGTGTGTATTTGTGATGAAAGAAAATAAGCATCAAGTGCTTTCATAAGGCTCAAAATGTGAAAACATTTCACGACTCGATGTGTAGAAATGAAGTTCGAAGGCAGGGCAGCTTCCTTCTGTTTCAATATCGATTTTCCAAATGAAAACCTGATAGATTATGTGCTGCGTCCCCGTGATGAAATGAAACATCTCCTTGTTAAGAAGGAAATGAGTAGCTAGTGGGGTAAAAACGAGAGTCGGCATTGGGCTTTGCCTTATTTCAATATCGGTCACCAAAGAATGTGAACCAATAGATGATGTGGTTGCCCGGCTTAGAAGTGGTTGGTGCAGAGTATTATGTTTCTTTTAACTCTGTTCTCACACCCTCCAATGCTTTTAAACATTCTCACTTCTAACCAATCTCTCATATAGTATTTTTCCGCTCAATCACTATGAGAATAACTCGACCACCTGAGTTATCTCCCCCACTCTTTGATGGAGACCCCTCACTCATTTCTCAAGGATAACTTCTTGGGTAGGATTGCCGGTTCTGGAAATCCATAGAAGTTCTGTTTAGCTCACACATCCCATGAAATAAGTTTCCTAAACATGATAGTACAATGATTCATCGGGCGAATCAATGAGCCAATATGAAACATGCTCGAACAAATATATACGTAGAATATAGGAGCATAAAAAAAATTTCTTCAAACAAGTATATAAAATGAAGAAAATGAATGATATAAACTTGTTTGAGAAAACTGATTCATCGTATGATGTGAGATATGTTCTTGAAAAACTTTGGTGTACACAAAATGAATGAATGTTATCTATACGAACGAGATATAGATATAACATTGAAGAACGTAGCTGATCAAATAAACGATGAAGTACAATGAGGAAATATCAAACGAGCGTATTACCACCGAAAACTATGAGCATATAGAGACGTGGTAATAACAAGACAAAAGAAGCTAAACCGGTGTGTATGAATACTTGAAAAGTATATGAAAAGATAATACGCAAGTATTAACCTTTGGAAACACACGGTTAGAAAATATCCGTCAACTCATCATGATATGAAAACATGGAAAATCACACTTCTAATTCGAAAAATCATTTGAGAATCGAGAAGTGAGTTTGAACATTTAAAAACATTTTTCATACCTGAAAGTTGTTCATCTTTCAAATATGTAGGCATTAAAGCTTATTTGAACTCTCCCCCTAAAATGAATATCACTTTAAAGAACTCCCCCTCAAATGGATAATCTGCAAAACAAAGTAGAATGAGGTATTCATTGAAAATGAATCCTTAGATGTTAGTCAGATAGTATCCAATCCAGAATAATTAAGCAACTCCCCCTTAAATTAAGATGCGTAACAGATTTAAGTAGGACTAAGCATGCCAAGCTTGCTAACCAAAAAGTTAAAACGCTTTTCATCTAAAGGTTTAGTGAAAAGGTCAGCAAGTTGGTAATCTGTTTGAACAAAGAACATTTCGATATTACCTTTCTCCACATTATCTTTGATAAAATGATAACGAATGTCGATGTGTTTGGTCTTGGAATGCTGAACCGGATTTGACGTTATCGCAATGGCGCTTTCCGAATCACAGTAGATAGGGACTCTCTTCAACTTGTAACCATAATCTAGTAGTTGTGTCTTCATCCAAAGCACTTGCGAACAACAACTCGCGGCGGCCACATATTCTGCTTCGGCCGTAGAAGTGGAAACGCAATTTTGCTTTTTCGAAGTCCAACTAACAAGTTTATCACCTAAAAACTGACATGATCCAGAAGTGCTTTTCCTATCCAGTTTGCAACCACCATAATCTGAATCTGTAAAAGATATTAGCTCAAAACTAGAATCTTTCGGATACCAAAGGCCCAACTCGGGTGTGCCTTTGAGATACCGTAAGATCCTTTTAACTGCCGCAAGGTGTGACTCTTTAGGATTAGCTTGAAAACGAGCACAAAAACATGTGGCGAACATAATGTCCGGTCTAGTCGCAGTTAGGTACAAAAGAGAACCAATCATGCTTCTGTAAATCTTTTGATCAACGGGTTTACCGGTTAAATCAGGACCCAAAAGATTTCCAGTTGGCATTGGTGTTTTAATTGGAGAACAATCAGTCATGTTAAACTTTTTCAACATATCTTTAATATATTTTGACTGATTTATAAAGATGCCATCAGGGTTTTGTTTGACTTGAATTCCTAAAAAGAAATTCAATTCACCCATCATGCTCATTTCAAACTCTGTCTCCATGATTTTAGAAAACTTTGTACACAACTCTGGATTAGTAGAACCGAAAATAATGTCGTCAACATAAATTTGAACTAAAAGCAAGTCATCACCTTCTTTCTTCAGAAAAAGAGTAGTATCGATCGTACCTCGTTTGAATCCTTTGGATAAGAGATGATTAGTCAGAGTTTCATACCATGCTCTTGGAGCTTGTTTTAAGCCATACAAAGCTTTGTCCAAGATGCATACATGATCGGGAAAATCTGGATCGACGAACCCTTCAGGTTGCTCTATATAGACCTCTTCATGCAAGACTCCATTCAAGAACGCAGATTTGACATCCATTTGAAATACCTTGATGTTCTTGTGAGCTGCATAGGCCAGAAAGATTCGAATTGCCTCGATCCTCGCTACCGGTGCAAAAGTCTCATCGTAGTCAATACCTTCTTGTTGAGAATAACCTTTAGCAACCAGTCGCGCCTTGTTTCTGACAATCACTCCGGATTCATCTTTCTTATTTCTGAAGATCCACTTGGTTTTAATAATTGATTTATCTTGCGGTCTCGGAACCAAGCGATACACTTTGTTTCTTTTGAACTGTAGAAGCTCTTCTTGCATTGCTAAAAGCCAATCAGAATCGTCTAAGGCTTGAGAGACATTCTTTGGTTCAATTCTGCTCAAGAAACTTTTGTATAGACAGTAATTTGCAGATGCAGATCGCGTTTTAACACCATCATTGAAATCACCAATCACATTGTAGAGTGGATGTGCTCTTGTCCATTTCAACTGAGCAGGAAGAATTGCAAGATCATCTAGATTGTTCTGACTATCATTTTCATCAATGATTGCAGGAATCTCTGATTGATCATCGGGGGTTAACTCTGATTGCTCAACACTTGGAACTGGTATAGCCTGATCAGAGTTAGAAGTAGAACAAATATTCTCCGATGGTCCGGAATCATTCACGCTTGAAGGTTCTGGGACATCGGGAATATCAACTCTTGGATTTCTGGAAAGAATAAGATCTTCATTATCTGCACAAATATCCAGAAAAGCATCCATAAACAGTAAATCGAGTTCTGAACTATTTGGATCAGTAATAGAATCAGAAGTCGTAGAAGTAGCTTGACTATGAATTTCGAGTCCTGAACTGCTATGTTCAGAAGTCATAGACACGGTTTCATCAAAGGTCACATAAACGGTTTCCATAACCGTCTTGGTTCTTTTGTTGTAGACGCGGAAAGTCTTTGACGTTAGCGAATAACCAAGAAAGTATCCCTCATCGGCTTTCTTGTCAAACTTACCAAGATTGTCACGGTTATTGAGAATGTAGCACCTACAACCAAAAACATGAAAAAATTTGACATTAGGAACTCTACGGTTGATTATATGATAAGGAGTTTTCTTGAAGCGCTTAGTGATGATGGTTCGATTTTGTGTAAAACAAGCCGTTGAAACAGCTTCAGCCCAAAAGGTTAGAGGTAATCCGGAATAAGCTAGCATCGTTCGTGCCGCTTCCACTAAGGTTCGGTTTCGTCTTTCTACAACTCCATTTTGTTGTGGAGTATAAGCACCTGAAAAATTATGAGAAATACCAACAGATGTTAGATAAGCATCTAAAGTAGCATTTTTAAATTCATTGCCATTATCACTCCTAATCTTTCGAACTGGAAGTTGCAAAAGAACTTGGATCCTCTTAATGAACTTTATGATCAACTCGGGAGCTTCAGATTTCATTCTCAGAAATTCTAGCCACGTGTACCGTGAGTATTCATCAACCATAACTAGAATGTACTTCTTTCCACTAATTGATTGAATTCTCATCGGTCCGCATAAGTCCATGTGGAGCATCTCGAGTGGTGATTGACACGAAGATTCTGTCTTTGACTTGTGAGAACTTCTCTTCATCTTTCCCATTTGACAAGCCGGACATAAAGAATCTCTATCAAATGTCAACTTTGGAAGACCTTTCACCAATCCACCATTAGCGAGTTTGCTAATATCTGAGAAATTCTGATGAGAAAATCTTCTATGCCATAGCCAACTTTCGCCTTTTGTTGCCTTTGAAAACAAACAAACTGGTTTCGACGAATCTATCACCGGAAAGTCAACCACATAGAGATTGTAAAACCTTCTCCCTTCAAAAATCTCAACACCATCACTATTAATGATAAGACAGTTAATGATGGAAAATAGAACAATGTTATAACCATCACAAAACTGACTTGCACTAAAAAGATTATGACTTAACCCCTCAACATAAAGTACCTTCTTTATGGATACCTTACCATTTGTAAGAATGCCGTAACCTTTGATGACACCAGTCGTCTTATTCCCAAAACTAACTGTTCCTCCTGGTCGTTCCACATAATTGTGCAACAACTCCTTGTAGCCAGTCATATGTCTTGAACAACCGGAATCGACATACCACATATGCCTGGCCTGTAGAAACATGTTAGTTCATCTTGGGAACCCATATCCAAATGGGTCCTTTCTTGTTGGTCTCATACATCTTTAACAAATCAGAAGATGAACCTAAAATCTTACAATTTATACCAGACTTTGAAATTTGTGCATTCAATAAATCTTTAGGAATCCATTTGCACACAAATTTCACATCAACTGATTTATCTTTTGCTTTTGAAAGATTTTTCTTTTTAGCACTAAACACTTTAGCACGATGATCAAACAAGTAAGCACGAGATTTATCATGAGAAACACCACTAGATCTCTTCTTGTTATCATGACTAGAGTTCAAAGAAAAAGAGTTATCACCACAATTAGTACAATGCAAACGTTGCATAGCAAAAAACATTAAGGCAGACTCAAAAGAGTTTTGACACTTATTGAATCTAACATTCAGATTACATTTATTTGCATCATCAACGGATGACTTTTTAACAAAACGCTTTTTCTTCTTTGAATCTTTCTTCTTCCACCCTAGGCCATGTCGTTTAAAACTTTTTAAATTTGTAGAATCAGAAGAACTAGAGTTAATAGGTGTCTTAGGAACTGAACATACATCAGATGAATCTTTTGAAGATGTTTCAAGTGTAGCACAAGAAGTACTTCCTACCTCAAAAGTACTTGCATCAAAATTAATTGAACAAGTTTCAGACTTTAACAAAGTACATGAGGATTTATAATCTTTTGAAATTCCACTATCACTTGAAACATTTATAACAGTTGGTTTATCTTGTGTACTCGACTTTGATTTTTCAAAAACAGCACCAAACTCCACATCTGGTAGTTTGAGGTCTGATTTAAGGATATCTCCTTCAACCATACTATCTAAACTTTTGTACACAAGATATCCATCTTTGTCAATAACAGCATATGTAATTAAATCAGTGACTTCAGTCTTACTTTGATCAAAACAAGGTGGAGTATCTTGAGACTCAAACATGGGGTTTGAAATAAAATTTATCTTTTCTTCTTCAAAACCCTTTTCGATATCATCATCATTATCAGAATCAAAACATGGTTTGGTCTCATCAGAATCAGAATCAGACTCATAATCAGAAACGCTTTTATTTTCTGAAAGATTATTAACTTGAATAAACTCAGAAAGATTTTCACAATCTGTTTCTTTTTCAAGTTCACTTGTCTTATCTTCAGATTTAGGAGTAGAATCAGTCGTCTTTGACTCATTTTCAATATCGTTACTAAGCTTTTCAGATTCATTTGAAAAAGACTTTATATCTTGAGAATACAAAGAAACACACTGAGTATGAGAAAACTCGGGTTTTCTTGTTTTATAACTTTGATTTAAATCATCATATTTAAAATCACATGTGAAATCAAAGTTATTCTTTCTCTTTGGCTTTGAATCTGAAAAACTATCACTTGAGTCATCAACAACTTTTTCTTTACCTTTATCCGAAGAATCAGATAATGAGCTACCAGATTTTACAAAGGTCTCATTTAATTTTGGAAAACTTAAGTTATCAAACTGATAAAGACCTTTAGGGGCTTTCTTTAAAACATCATTTTCAGGTAAACCTAACCCCATTTTTGGATTGTAAAATCTAGTATCCTTTAGATTATTTGTCAAAAGCTTAAGCGTCTGTTGAGTCTGACCTCTTTTGATATTAAGATCCTCCAACTGTTTGATTTTGGCATAAGCCTCAGACCTATCTTGAAAACAAACTTCATATTTGATCATATATTCAGCTTTTTCAGACTCCAAATTTACTAAAGCACTCTTCATCTCAGAGATTTGAGATTCTAGTTTGGCTTTCTCTTTCCTAATCTCAGCCTTTTCAAGCTCACGATCATCAGCTAAAGATTTATATAATTCACATTCATTACTGAATTCAATGACTCGAGCTCTTTCGAACTTAATCTTTTCCTTCAAGTCATCAAATTCAGTTTTTAAAATTAAAAACTGTTCTTCTAAAGAGCATTCATCATTATCAGACATATCCGAGTCAGAAGGAGTTTGACTTACCTCATTTGTTTCTTCGGTCTGTTTGTGAAGGTTGATGGTTTCTTCCACACTAGCCATGAGATTGTAGTGAACTTGTGTGAAATGAGCAGAATCCTCATCATCAGAAGTATCATCATACCAACATTCCTCTTCCGCCATCAAAACTTTTCCTTCACTCTTGCGTTTAGCAAGTTGAGCCTTCTTTGAGTAGTAGTCAAAATCCCTGACTTTCGGTGCTCTACAATCTTTGACAAAATGGCCTGGTTTGCCACAGTTGAAACAAACATTGCCTTTCTCATCTGACTTTTCTTTCTCATAATTCTTCCTCTCCGGCCTTCTCTCATAATCCTTTGGCTTGTACTTGTCTCTTTTGTAGTTATCAAACTTGGGTTTCGAATAGAACTTCTTCTTCCCATAACGTTTGTGAATCGAACTAGACAAAAGAGCAAGTTTGTCGGCAACTCGCTTCAAATCAACATCGGACTCAGAACTTTCATCTTCAAGGGATTCTGAATCAGAATCAGACAACTCGGTGACTAAAGCCTTTGAATGGCTTTTCTTCTTTGAACTAGCACTAGGGAGCACACTCTTCTTCTTTTCAGTCAACAGGGCCAAAGAATCAGAAATACTCTTCTGCTTCATCACAATATCTTTGACTTTCACTTCATGTTGACTAAGAATGGAATACAAGTCATGCAAGTCTTCTTCCGCCAAGTTCTTGTTCATTTGAAGATTAACGGAGTAGTGATCCCATTCTGGATTGAGATTCTTCAAGAACTTGAAGTTTATCTCAGAAGTAGACTTTTGCATCCCATTTCTCCTCAAATCATTCAGAATGATGTTGAACCGACTATAAGAATCTGCAAGTGTTTCTCCCTCTAAAGCTTTAAACCCTTCATAAGCTCCGATTGCTTGGTTTAGCTTAGCTTGGATTGATCTCTCCGTCCCTTGAAACTGTTTCTCCAACTCATCCCACAACTCTTTCGCTGTATTTCTACTATCAACACGATTAAACAAATCGTTCGGAATCGCCATCGTGAGTAAAGTAAGAGCTTTGTCATCAAGTTCAGCTCTAATCTTTTCTAGCTCATTGTAATGCCTAAAGAGTTTGAACACACGCCTTGGTTCAATCGCGGGTGTAGTGGCAGTCTCGGGTGTACCCGGAATGTCAATGTAGGGCTTAATCGGACCTTCTTGAATACTCACCATAAGTGTCTTATCGATGTTGTTGAGGAATTGAATCATTCTAACTCGCCATTGCGGATATTCGCCTATCTGAAGAACCGGAGGCTTTGACTTCGAACCCATACTCAAAAGATCTCTAGACATCTTCGTAAAACTTGAAAATGATCGGTAATTCACTGAAACTGGTAGATTTCTTCCGAACTTCTGGAGGTATACTAATCTGAGAATCTGTGGCTAATCTGAACACTTCTTTTTGATCAACGAAAAGGTTAGTGACAAAAGTCAAAAAGTCAACCGTAAAGTCAACCGGTGAATAGTGAAATCCCGAGAAAAAATATTTTTCAAAAATTTGAAAGTTGATTTTGACCGCGAAATTGAAATCTTAGTCCAAAAATACAACGTCTCGGAAATCACCAAAATCTCGGAAAAACCGGCATTTTTCGGAAAAAAATGACCTTCTTAAAAATGACTGAACTTTTTCACCGTAAAATCAGATAAGAAGTCTAAGAAAGTTAACGTGAAAAAACACCCGAAAAACACTTCCAGACTCGGAAAATGACCTTAAAAATGACTGAACTTTTTTTTTTTTTTTTTTTTTTTTTTTTTTTTTTTTTTTTTTTTTTTTTTTTTTTTTTTTTGCTTAAACTAATCCGATTCGGAAAACACTATATTCCGATTCGGATTTTTGAATTTTCCGAATCGGAAAAGGTAGTTTTCCGAATCGGAAAAGATAAATTTGAAAGAGTTCCGAGAAAAAATTCGAGTTGGTATTTGGGCAATTTCCGAATCGGAAAATGATGTTTTCCGAATCGGAAATTGACTAATACCAAGTCGGAAAATGAGTAAGATCAGATCTAAACAACAATTCGAGTCCAAAAAATTTTCCGATTCGGAAAACTTCAAAATTCCGATTCGGAAAACTTGTATTTTCCGATTCGGAATTTATGAATATTCCAATTCGGAAAATATGAATACCAGTTCGGAAAACCGAACAAAAACCGAGCAGAAGGTAAAAAAACTCAAAAATTACTGCTCAAATCACCAAATTTTGACTCAAAATCACTTCCTAACACAGTAAAAACATCATTTTAACCACAAACAATCAAATTCAGATCCAAATCATGATCAAATGAAGAACATCAAAACTCAAACCTCCATTTTTGAAAAAAAACACAAAAAGCTTAAGAAATCATACCAAATTCAATGAATTTCCAGCTCTGATACCACTTGTTGTTCCAGATTCAAGTTCTAATCAACATGCAAACAAGTAGAGAATGATTTGAAAGCCATATGTCATTGATTCTTGGAGAATTGATTACACACACTAAACACACCAAGAACACACACACTTAAGCTCTTGGCTTCTCTCTTCACTCTCAATTCACAATCATGTACGTATGCATGTTCTAACTTCCAAACTAACTCACATTGGGTATTTATACCCAAACATTAACACCCCTTACACTATAGAACATTTACACATTCTACCCTAAGAAAGTAAAACTATTACAAAGTACATTTAAAGCAAGTAAACAAACAACTAACTTTGACTTTAAACTTTGACTTTGACTTTGCCTTTGTCTTCACTTCGTGCACCAACTTGTGATCTCGGATACAATCCGATTTTGCACCCAACAACAAGCTTATCCATGAGGGAATTAGTCGAGTATTGGTGTGATCACTTACATATACACTTTTACCCCCGAGAGATACACTTTATATGATTATTCATACTTTGTGAGGGTAAAAGGTTGATCTTGGTATCCGATTGCTTGATGAGTCTTGTTTGTGTATTCGATTATGTGAGTATACTTTGTTCTTTTGGATGATCTTGGGTGGAGATAATTTTGGAGTTATCTTTCTTATCTTTCAGTCTTTTGATTTAGGACAATCAAAGCTTAAGTGTGGGGATTTTGATAACACCAAAATTATACATGTTTTGGTTGAACGTAATTGTATGACTTTACCCCATTTCTCACCCATTTCTGATCATTTCACTCACCAATTGAGCTTATTATTGTTTATGAAGGATTTGGAGGCCGTGCAACGGAAAAGTACGAAAAAAGGCGAGAAAACGTGAAAAATGCACAAAGTCAACACAGTAGCTGTTTGGCGTTCGCGAGATTCCCAATCTGGCGCCGCCAGATTCGACTGAATTGAAGACCAGGGTTGACCTAAGTGTCTGGCGTCGCCAAACCAGCAGTCTGGCGATCGCCAGATGGCCCCTGGACGTTTTCTTTTAAATACCAGCATTCCCCTTCAGTTCAAAGCATGATTTTTTTGGTACGAGATACGAGGAGGAACGAGAGTGAGAGTACGAAAGGTGCCGATACGCTGCGGGAGCCGATCTTCGATCATCCGTCGTTGTACTATTGGTATCATGTCGATGTCTACTTTTGTTTTTGTTTTCATTATGATTAGTGAGTAGTTTTTAGTAGTAGTGCTTGTCATGGTCGATGAACCTTTATGGATGATACTTTTGTGATTAATGTTTATTGGTTTGCTTTGATTAATTGAATGTTTATTATGGTTCTTTTCTGACTGATAAGTGTTTTGGCAATTTGAATTCAATTGGTTGGGTGTATTTGTTGGACCAAAGCAGATAGACTCCGAAAGGATAATCAACCTACCTTAGCCTGACCTTGGACCAAGAGGTTATGTTAAGGGGTTACTTGGACCAAGAGTGACCAGATAGTAGAAGAGCCATTGCAATATTAATCAGGACTGGTTTACCGATTCTAGATTGTGGACCAAACGATTTAGGATTGGGATTAGGAGGATCGTGTCCTAGTTTTTTACCATAACTTTCACATGTTAGGGTGTCCCAGACTTAAATTCCTACAATAGTCAAAACAACCAAACCTTTGACCTATTCATATTATCCATTTTGGGGATTCACTTTACCATGATAAGTACTGTTGTTTTTCCTTAATATAACCTTAAATCAATCTTTTAATTGCTTTCTTAGTTTTTACTTAGTTAATTGTCTTTTTAGTATTCAAACCTTTTTCATAAAGAAAAAACCCCCCTTTTAGGTTAATTAAACCGATCTAGACTTCAATCTACGATAACTTGACCGTTCCCAGTGGTAGATACGATACCTGGACTTTCCTACACTATATTACTGATGATCAGGTACGCTTGCCTGTATATGTGGTAAGACAGTGGCTAGGCATTAGAGGTTAAAACTTGTTACGCTTTTTATATACGATATGTAACACCCTAAAAATCAGGGCGAACAAAAACTTTCATTTCAAATAAAGATGGTATAGTAATGTACGCCACGGCGCGAGCCCTTCCCAAAATAGGGGTATAAGTAGTGTATAATTACAATGTTTGTAATTCTAAGTAAAGAATACGACAACCGTCTAGTCTAAATCCTATCTAGGAAAAAGACTACAAAAAGGGTTGTCAGAATCTATCAATGTGCGCGCGGTCTAAAGGACCGGACTCTTCACCCGTCCCCCAAAGCTCACTCTTTAAGTTCCGGCTCCTACTTGGGAACCGCGTCCCTAGTACCTGAGAGACACATCGACACCAAACAAGTGTTAGGCTAAAGGAGCCTAGTGAGTTGTATCAATAAAACAACATACACATAAAAGCATGTTAAGACACGAGAGAGGTACGAGAGTGCATTAATAACAAAATGCATCATATTAACCGGAATATCTTTTATCTTTGAAAACTGTGGGAGCGACCCACTTTCACCAAGAGCCGCATACTATCCCTGCTCGTAAAGAGCCGCATACTATCCCTGCTCGTAAAGAGCCGCATACTATCCCTGCTCGTAAAGAGCCGCATACTATCCCTGCTCGTAAAGAGCCGCATACTATCCCTGCTCGTAAAGAGCCGCATACTATCCCTGCTCGTAAAGAGCCGCATACTATCCCTGCTCGTAAAGAGCTGCATACTATACCTCGATGCTGGATTTAGCATAGCATCATTAACAGAGGTGCATATAACGAGGGTCTCAAGCCCTTTACCTCGTTTCCCATAACCCAACATATTCGGATATCACATCCTTTCGTATAATTTCATAGTATGTATACTTTCAAGTATTCCACATAATTACATTCATCCCACCATCTCATGGATTTGTCACATATTATAGGCGTATACGATGTCCTACCACACGTATAAGTCATATAACCCATATCATTCATGTAAGCATAACACATCATACGTTTCATGGAAAGCTCTAACTCAAACTGATAAGTAATTTATATCAAAACCACATTCGTCCATGAAAACAAACAAGGAATATGAAATCATCAAGATGATGTGCCCTCAGTTTTAACAAAAAGGTTTTAACAACTCACCTCGGGCTTGTAAAGCCAAAAGCTTGAGTAGTCACCTAAACTGATAAGGAGTTAACACCTTGGATTAGTTCTAGATCTACGACGTATAAAACTAGATCTATACTTTAAAAACCATGTAGAGACTCACCTTGAGGGTTTATACCCAAAACCCCCAAATCCAAGATTTAGGTCAAATGTGTGAACAACCTAAAATCAAGCAAATCAAACCTTAGGTTAGTTTCATAACTCCTATTATGTAGATTAACAAACCTCAAGTGGTTTAGATAAGCTTACCTAGCCAAATATTGGGTAGAAAACCCTAGATCTTGAAGAGCTCAAACCTAGCAACAATGGAGGTGGAAGATGAGGTGAAGAAGATGAAGATGATGAAGATCAACTTCCAAATCTTGCTACTTTAACTATCAATCCATTAATGGGATCTTGAAGAGCTTGGAGAGAGGAGAATATAGGAAAAAGAATCAGCTCAAATGGTTTAGAAATGAGGAAGTTATGATAAAATGAAGAGAGAAGGGTATTTAACCTATTTTGGATCTGACACAGCTCACGAAAGCCCAAAACAGCACTATGACAGCGCTTCTTAAGGTCTGAAACAGGCAACTGGAACGAAAGTCCAAAACGGCACTATGACAGCGCTTTTAAGGTCCAAAATAGGCAACTGGAACGAAAATCCGTGATTTGATCCAAAATTCTAAATCCCATAATTTATCAAAGAACCATTATTACATCCGAAAATTACGGGTGTTACAATCCTCCCCACCTAGATAAAATTTCGTCCCCGAAATTACTCCCTGTCCGAACCACAACTGATAGCCTCGTTCTATCATTTGTCAAGATTAGGTGATCATGTTCTCTCCATACCGGTCGGTTAGACTAACACTAGTCTTAATTAAGTACCCCGAGAAAGCACTGGTATAACCTTCTAACTTAAGGGTAGTTCATCAAAACATCGCAAATCATTACTTCACGCCTATCCTTAGGACATAACACTTTTATAAGGTTAATACCACTTGAACTCGCAACCTTAACTCTTTGTATAATTTAGCCAAACCAAGTCGACTAAATTCCATGGTTCAAGGTACTATACCTCATTCGCCCCTCCTATTAAAGTTGATCTCTCGACTAAGAGTCATTTTACTACTACGAGTCACTTTACTATCGAGGAATGTCTTCGTACTCTTACTAATGGTGTCTAGCCGTCGCCATTAATTTTCAAGGGACCTCGAAAATTCCGTCCACTCGCCTATGAATACCATAAGGGAGTTAGGTTTCTTCACTTAGCACATTGCTAATTTCCACTAATCCATAAATTTCCACATACGCACTATCATAGCGCTTCTATTTGTCTAATCACCTGTGCAGTTCTAACTTTGCCTTAGGTGACTAAATATTGAATCTTCTAAGTACGAACTCCTCGTAAATCAATTATAAGCAACGTTTCCCGAGATCATTTTACGTTCTTAAGAGGCTTATCTCCCTATGGCAATTTAACCTATCGGTATCTCGCACCATTCTCACGGCATGCAATACCCTTAGTAATTCACAACATCAACACTTTTGCACTAAAGGTGACGTGTTCTCAATACTTAGCCATACATAACAGCTATCATTTCTTCCTTGCAACCACCATTCGACTACATCCTCTATAATCAAGAATTTGGAAAGTCGCTTAGTAACACAACCATTATTGTTTCTTCTAAGCCACCCATACTAAGGTAAGTGTCGCTCCACGAATTCGTTTATCGAACCTAATGGAACCTCTAAAATGGTCACTTATTCCGCTCGAACAGCCTTGTTCTAGGCGGTTCGCTACAATCTCCAAGAACTCGCCCCAACAACCTCTAGGACTCACTTCCGTAAGGGTCAATAAGCTCATTAAGCACTCACTTAGGTGGTGCTAACCAATCCTTCCTACGCGGATCGGTCCACGTCTCAATGGACTTTTACTAGTCATTAATAAGCTTCTTTTTGGATAAGATCTCTCAACGGACCACTCCTTTCCATAGCCGCTGGCCATAAGGTGTTCCTCAACAACAACACTCTCGTAGGGGAGGTATGAAACTTAATCCCTACGTAGTCCAGTTTCGATTCACATCGAGCACAACCACATTTCCGCTCACACTTCTAAGTGTTACTCTACTATATATTAGCATGCTCCTAAAAGCTATCAGTTAGTTAGTTCATTCTAACACATTAACAGGATAATATGCAATTGGTCCGCACATGGGTATTAACCCTCCAATAATTCGTGTGTGCATGTCGTTCAAAGTTTTCAAAAAAAATTAAGCCATGGCAACTAAAATACCAACGTCACACAATCACACACATGGTCTACATGTATTTCACACAAAAGACTTGGTGATAATGGAAGGGATCCGTATTCATCGAGGGCACATAAGCATATAAATGTCCCTGCTCATACAGAGCCGCATATAATTATTCCCTGGGTTCTCAAAGTCAACCCAACAATACAACGCAGAGTCTTTCGGACTCTATTTAGGGTATTGATGATAACTGGTCTAATTCGACCTCCACACACATATAACTATTCAAGCTATGTACATATAAATATATAAACATATATATTTTACATATTCTCCAAAGGTCTCATGACCTTCATTCTACACCTCTTACTGATCTCATTGGATATTCATTTCCTCTCTATCACACTATGGTGTGCATACAATATCATACACCATTAATCTACTCGATAGAGTCATAACCTCCTTTAGTGTCATATTTTCGTGACCTTCCTTTAAGTTTACAACTTAGTCATTTTAATCACAATAATTCCTATTGCATAAATCCAATATTTATCCCAAGGGTCTCGTGATCTCTATCATTATGTACCCACGTTCATCCGATAACAATCATTCACATGCCAAATTCTATCTTACATAAACACTCATGTAATTTAAGGTGATAAGTCGATAAGTGAATAATTTATAGATAGATCCTCACAACATGCTTACCAAAATCATCGTAACGAGACCGCATAAATCTTAAATATGCATAATTCTAGTTTACTCTCAACTTAGAGTTTCCACACTTTTTATTCAACATACAATCCGATTAGAACAATTTGATTCGTAAATCCTAATCCATCCATACTCATTCCACACCCTTTTAAGCCATGCATCCATGGCGTTTCCAAATCATCTAAGCGATCCCAGCAAAAGAGCGAGTCTTTTATGTCGCGCTAGATAACGCATCCCAAGCCTTACATTGATAGATTCATATCTTAGACTGGGTCTTATGCTTCCATCCTCGATATTGTCTAGAGTGTCTCCACACGTTCTTACCGCATACCATTTCAAGGTATGGGTCCTACTCAACTAACCGCTCGACATCGTGTCAGTTGCGAGTCAATCTCTTTTATCTCCATATTCGATCTTAGGTTAAAGCTATTCAATTCCTCTTACGATCCTCCTCTTTTAAATCTAGAAGATTTGGCAGGACTACTGTAAGAGAGAGGCTTTCTAAGATCTAGCCTTGTTTACAATCTACAATTCAGCTCAGTAACTTAAACAGGTTCTATCACATGAAGGAATGTTCTTATTCCAAATGATCACTCTCTCCACGCTTAAGTCAATTTTAGGCCTAGCTCATCGTAGCTTACTTGCATATCATACTACAAAGTCTCTCGATAACGTTCGATACATAAGCCGTATCTATTTCACCCACTTCCAAAATCTACACGAATTACCGAAGTAATATTTTCCGGAATATACCTTCCGATCCTACATATTGTCTCTTACCGCTAATTCGAACTCGAGTCAACGCATTCAATCCGCTTTCACATCAATCATCAAAACGAGAGCTTCAATTAAAGACTCATCATACTAAGGGTCCTTTATGACCGAGCAATTATCCTATCACAAGGAAATCAAGAAAAGTAAGAATAGACTACCACACGAACCAACATTTATCAATCATTACATCGATAGTAACCAAGAATGCTCAAATGACGATACATTCATAAACCAGTAGCTAAGTGCTTTATGAATAGACCATACACGAGATTCCCTGCCTCTATCGACGCAATTTCTCGACTCATGCATTTTCATATCCCTAACGCTCTCCCCACCTAAGACTTTACCCAAGGTAGGTGACATGTTTACTAGTGCACTAAGTTTAAGTCTAGGTATTCTACGGTCAACACCTAGTTCGCTTAAACTAAAGCTCTGATACCAACTTGTAACACCCTAAAAATCAGGGCGAACAAAAACTTTCATTTCAAATAAAGATGGTATAGTAATGTACGCCACGGCGCGAGCCCTTCCCAAAATAGGGGTATAAGTAGTGTATAATTACAATGTTTGTAATTCTAAGTAAAGAATACGACAACCGTCTAGTCTAAATCCTATCTAGGAAAAAGACTACAAAAAGGGTTGTCAGAATCTATCAATGTGCGCGCGGTCTAAAGGACCGGACTCTTCACCCGTCCCCCAAAGCTCACTCTTTAAGTTCCGGCTCCTACTTGGGAACCGCGTCCCTAGTACCTGAGAGACAAATCGACACCAAACAAGTGTTAGGCTAAAGGAGCCTAGTGAGTTGTATCAATAAAACAACATACACATAAAAGCATGTTAAGACACGAGAGAGGTACGAGAGTGCATTAATAACAAAATGCATCATATTAACCGGAATATCTTTTATCTTTGAAAACTGTGGGAGCGACCCACTTTCACCAAGAGCCGCATACTATCCCTGCTCGTAAAGAGCCGCGTACTATCCCTGCTCGTAAAGAGCCGCGTACTATCCCTGCTCGTAAAGAGCCGCGTACTATCCCTGCTCGTAAAGAGCCGCGTACTATCCCTGCTCGTAAAGAGCCGCGTACTATCCCTGCTCGTAAAGAGCCGCATACTATCCCTGCTCGTAAAGAGCCGCATACTATCCCTGCTCGTAAAGAGCCGCATACTATCCCTGCTCGTAAAGAGCCGCATACTATCCCTGCTCGTAAAGAGCTGTTAGGAATTATGTGCATAAGTTGACAAACCGTTTGATCGCACATCCAACGTTATAAGTCACTTGAGGGTCACACCTGTGAGGACCTATAATTCGGATAGTATAATAACCCCAGTTTGGAGAGTTTAGTTTTATAATAGTGAATTATAAAACTGTTGGGTGTTTTCTGTATAAACCCCAAAGTGAAAGGTTTCTGATAATTAATTACAGTTATATATTTATTAGTTAAATAAATATATAAAAGGGTTAATTAATTGGTTTATAATTATCTAGTAATTATTATATGGAAATATAATAATTGGTAAATATTCTTTCTTGGAGAAAAAGAAAGAATAAGATAATTATGGAAATTATTCTTTCTTAGAGAAAAAGAAAGAATAAAGGCTATCTAATACATGGAAGGTTTTCCATATAAATAGATATGCCAGGTTATCAGATTCATTCAATCAATTAATTCTGAAAGAAACCTCTCTCCTCTCTCTCTCTCTTCGTCAATCTCACCAAGAAAGAAACCAGATCCGGTTTCGGTTTTGATTGATCGTGTTCTTCGCGTGCCGTTTGTTCGTGAAGCGTTCCGGGGTTTGATCCAGCTAGAGGGAATTCCGTTTGGTCGTTTACGGGTGGATCTATCTCAAGCAATCCAGGTAATAACCCTAAACCTACATATTAACTGTAATAAGATAAACAAATAAGATCTGTGATGTTTTCAGGATTTTAATCGTTATTGCTTCCGCTTAATCAAACCAGTTAGGTTTGATTGTTAAACCTTTGGAACAGTTTGTTTCATGTGGTTTTGTCGTGTGTCTCGACCAGTTAGGTTTGAGATCACAGTTTTTCTCGTGTCAGTTTGATACGAGGATCCCACAAAATCCCAACAGTGGTATCAGAGCCACAGGTTTAATTGTTTATTTTATTTATTTGTTATTAGATCCGTTAAAATTGTTTCTTGTGAATAAAGTTTGGATTTAATCTTTATCAAAGATTTAATCAGTTTGATAATTATCAGTTTTGAATAAAATATAATCTTTATCAGTTTGGTAAAGATTTGATTTTATTTAGTTTAATCTTTATCAGTTTAGTAAAGATTTGATTATCTTTATCAGTTTGGTAAAGATTTTGGGTAATTATCAGTTTTTCAATAAAAACTAAAACTTTATCAGTTAGGTAAAGGTTTAATCTTTATCAGTTAGATAAAGGTTTAATCTTTATCAGTTGTGAAAAAATTTATTTTATCAGTTTTTGTTTATCGTTTATCTCATTAAAACTAAAAACACGAGATCACACACGGTAACGAGATCGGTGGCGGAACGGTGGCACATGGCAACCGAACCATCCCACCGATCGCCGGTCAAACCACTATGGCGGCGGAACGGCGGCCAAAGCCGACCGAACCACCGGGCCGTAGGCCGCATACGACCATCAGAGACCACCGATGGTGGTGGTGGTGGTTGACGGCAGTCACGAATGGTGGGTGGTCGTACGATCGCCCAACCACGGCTGAGCCATGGCCGGACCACACCGAGGCCGAGACCGAACCACCGATTCGGTGGTGACTGGCGGTTCCCGATCGAGATCGTGACGTCGGTGGTGGCCGGTGGTTTTTCATCGCCAATCGCGGCGATTGGTGGCGGCGGTAGCACTTGGGAGTTATCGTCGTCGCCGGGTGGAGCAAGCGGCGGCGCGTACACCGCGGACCACCCGCCAGGCCGCCGGCTGCCTTGCGGCCACGCCAAGGTGGCGGCGGTGGTCAGTCTTAAAATCGCGAAGCCATCAAGCGGTGGTGGTAGCGATTGTTGCCAACCAACGAGAACGGCGATGGCGGTGGTTCCGTTATTAACCGCCGGTAATGGCGGTGGCGCCTTGGCGTTATCATCGACGGACGTTAGAATCGGCCGAAGCCGATCAATTCGTCGAGCGTCACCTGTGATGGTGGCGTCGATCGTCGCGGCAACGATGATTGTTTTGTAACCGTTGGTAACGGCGGTGGCGTTTTCTTGGCTACCGTCGTCGCCGGTTTATAGTGGTGTGGTGATCGCGGTGGTGGTAGCAACCGTTTGTTGTTATCATCACCAAAGGCGATGATTACGTGATCAACGACGAGATGTCAATCGATCACGAGATCGTGTTTTTGGGTTTTTTCGTTTTATTGGGCCTAACCTATCCGAGGCCCAAGACCCAGAAATTTTGGACCCAGTTTGAGGCCCAAAAGGGTTTGATGGTTTTAGGCTTTTATCCGAATTAATTTTATAAGTTTATTATCTTATAAAATTGTTTTAATAGATTTTATTAATTAATAATTATCTCTATTAAACATGTGATTATCAAACCAGTATTTGACTCAGTCTTGGTCAAATGGGCCAGGTGTCATGTTTGACCAGTTGGTCAAACCACGATACAGTTTTTAGGCCAGTGTCTATAATTTCGGACAGTTGGTTCGGAATGTCCGGTGTGATATGTTTTGGATAAAAACAAATATTTTAGAAAATTGTTTTTTTTATAATAAAACCGATTTTAGATTAAAATATTAGTTTTCGGTTTGTAGAACAGTTTGTTTTATAAATCAGTAAAAACCATGTTTTACGATAAACCAAACGAGATAATCTTTAACGGATCTAGGATTGTTCTCTGCTTGCTTAAATGCTTTATATGATTGCATGAATTATACCTGTTGTGTATATTGGTTGTATCTATTACAGTAATTGCCGACTTAGTACATTAAGGCCTGTATGCTACTTGCAACCCCTTCATAATGAAAATGACCTTAGGATATTTTTCAATATTTTCTTTTTCCCGGAGTTCCATCAGACATGCCAAGGCCAGTGGGAGCTACGAGAGAAAAATCTATAATAGGTCATTTAATTGGCAAATCTGTAATTAGATGTTTTAAATGCGTAGTTGTTAATCTTTAACTGCGTAGATGTGTTTAACTGCCTGCTCATGATTAGTTGATAATTATTGCATGTTTATTTTATCAAACGTTTTAAAATTTAGAGAGAGTTTTAAAACTTTACAATCATGAAATCTGTTAGGTTTTAAAAATTAAAATTGCCAGTTTTTCCAAACCTTTTTAAACGGTAGATTTTATTTTAAAACCTTATATTTATAAGATTGTTTTCTTATAAAGGCATGTTGACAAAACAGTTAGTTTTGGTCAGCAAGAAGGCTTTCAAAACAGTTAGTTTTTGGTTAGCAGTCATGCTATTAAAACAGTTAGTTTTAATTAGCAGGTGCTTTTAAAACAGTTAGTTTTAAATAGCGTGTATGTTTAATAACAGTTAGTTTTAAACATTGGTTGCCTTTTTTTTTTAAAACAGTCAGTTTTAAAATTGCAAAGTTTTCTAAAAATACTGGAAAATAAAAGGTTTCTCAAAACTTAGTTAAAAACCCCATAAAATCATAGATCAGTAGTGCAACCCATTTGTGGACACCTTTGGCGTAAGGTACGTTGGAGCTCGAAGGAGTCGAACCTTTAGCACCCACGTTCAAACCCCAAACTGAAGGGGATGAAAAGACTCTGCGATATCGGGTGGTACCGACCAGAGTACATCCAGTTCAAAATGGTGAGATCTATTTTGGTAATTGTTACAATTCACCGGGTGGTACCGGGCCAAAGAGCACTAAGAGGGACTAAAACATGTACGGTTTTATCCGATGTCCCGAAAAGATCTAGGAGTCATGTCAGTTAGATATGATTGGTAAAAGTCCTTACCTACCGAAATAGTACGGGCCTGGTGGGGCGTGAGCAAACCGCGCATCAGGACGTATGAAATAAGGATCCTAGTCCGATATTTATCATTTTAGGGTTTATTGATATTTATTCGGAACCGTTTATTCAAAGGTACTAAAACCAAGTTTTAAATGTGTAGATGGCAAACACAGTTACCAACACCAATAACCTTTCTCTTCGCTCCATCCTAGAAAAGGACAAACTCACTGGTCCAAATTTTCTCGACTGGGAGCGCAATCTCCAGATTGTGCTCAGGCACGAGAGAAAGTGGTATGTCCTAGAAGAACCTCTAGGTGAGGCCCCACCAGCAAATGCTAGTACGGCAATCAGAAATGCTTATCAAAAGCGTTCGGATGATTTGCTGGATGTTGGCTGCCTGATGCTTGCGACTATGAGCCCAGAACTACAAACAGGGCTCATGAACACTAATGCTTACGACATGATCCGCCAGCTGAGGGACATGTTTCAAACGCAAGCTCGCACAGAGCGTTATGATGCCACGAGGGCTCTAAACGCGTGCAAAATGGCCAAGGGGACCTCTGTCAGTGCCCACGTTATGAAAATGAAGAGGCTACTTGACCACCTAGAGAGGTTAGGTCACCCAGTTCCGTTGCAGTTGGCAACGGATACCATACTTAATTCATTGTCCGATGATTACAAGCAGTTTGTGATGAATTTTAATATGAATAACATGGAAAGGAGCATAGCTGAATTGCACTCCATGTTAAAAACTGCTGAACAAAGTATGGGAACGGGGACCAAGACCAAAGATGTTCTGATGGTCGGAGATGGTAGAGCGAAGAGGAAGCGTAGGCATGGAAACACCAGTAAGGGCAAAAGCCAGCCTCAGGCAAGCCAGAGTGTGACCAAGGCCGAGGACAATGACGAACGCAAGGGCAAGGGCAAGAAAGTGAAGCCTAACAAAGCCAAGACTGAGAATAGGTGTTTCATATGCCATGAACTTGGTCATTGGAGGCGAAACTGTCCAAAGCGTCACAAAGAAGGCAATAACGCCTCAGGTATTTGTGATTGCTTTAGTTTATCACTTTCACTTGTTAGTTTACAAGTATGTTGACACCTAGTGTAAATATTCTAATTGCAGGTGGTCAGAAGTGAGGAGCCCAGGATTGCGAGGATCTACGTGCTAGTTTATCATTAGATATTTATCAAGACAATTTTAATTTTATGTTTGTGGTTGTAAAACAATTTTAATGGTTGTGATCTTTTGGATATTTATGGTTTATTAAATTGTTTTTAAATTTTTAAAAATTATTGTCTTGATTTAATATCTTGTGGATGATAATGTTGTTGAATCTGTTTAAAGTCGAGATTGACTTGATCCAAATAAGTAGATCCTAGATGTCATGTATTACACTAACAGAATTACTTCAATGTTTTAATTAATTGGTTTGAAGTAATAGTTATATGAAAACCGTCAAAAACACACGAAGTACTATTATTTTAGGAATGTGTTTCTGAGAATAAAACATACATGAGTAAAAGGATTATAAAATATTACTCACATGTTTTAGAGAGAATTTAGGATGTTGTCTCAGATGACGTTGACGACATCAGTATTTATAAAACTAGAAAATTCCAAGTTTTGGAATTGGGATTTGATAAAATCCAGTTAAGTTTTGTAAATGTTAAATTCTAGTATTACTTAAAATAGAATTGACTAAATAGTCAAGTCTTGACTGAGTCAATAAAGTGTCAAATTTAAGTAATAGTCAGTTTTCATATAGGTTAGTGGGAGCCCAATTTATTCTCTATCTATGCTTCCGATAAAGAATAAAAGTTATATTATTGATTTATATTTCTAGGAATTCATAATCCAGAGAGGATAAGAATTCATGAGAAATATGATCTATTCTTTTAAGTCAAAAAGTTAGATCAAGAGTTTCAAAGTCTCGAAACAATAAAGTCAAAGTTTTGACTTTAAGAAAAATCAATAATTATATGTGTTGTAATAAAGATATTCAAGTATCCTTTTTAGACCATCAAGTGTTGTAGAACACTAGGATAAATTTCCTGGAATTTACCAGTTTGGTAAATGGAAATTTTCTCAGATTTCAGGTAGAAATCTTTGTCTACACAGCAACTAAGGAAAGTTGCGGAGTTGACTTTACATATTCAAGAAACTTGGAGTTATTCCAGTATCTCCAAGATTTAGGCAATATGGTAAAGAAAAGTCTAGATTTTGTTTAAATGTGTTTGCAAAACAAAACTAGCAGAACCAAGTTAAAAAAAATTATTATTTAATAACTTGCGTTGTTTTGGTTATTTCTTTGATTAGGATGGTAAACACTAATCGAAGGGTTTAAATTGAAGGAAGGTGATACTTCATTTAAACCAAGTATAAAGTACACATTGAATGGACACCGTAAAAGTAACTTAGAAGTGCTATTAATTTTGTTATTATTACAGAGTGGAATATGGACTATACAAAATTAGTTTCTTGGTTTCTTTTATACTTAGCATGTTTTTGATCCGGGAATAAAACTAGTATAAGTTTTATTTGAAATTATCCGTGACAACTTATCAAGGTGGGAACCTGATAGGGTTTTAAAGTCATCGTGAGTTTTTGGGTAGTTATAAAACAGAGTGTTGAATAACAGCTACAAGCGATGTAGACCAAAAACTGCACGGATATTCGATAGAGCAGCGAATATCGGATGTGATCCGCCGGTTGAGATTACTCCATGGATTTAGTCATGAGTAAAACTCCCAGAGGTTGTCCTTAGCACCTGAGGTATTTGGTTTGGCATTACGAGGACTGTTGGATACTTAGTACGTTCTAACATCACGCCGTAACAGGGTGGTCATACGGGGCGTAACTAGATTCAGCGGAAGCCGTGGTGACAAATGCAGATATGCAAGATGGGATTTGCACCTCTTTTTCGAAGAGAGATATTTCCTGGGCCCCTTGACTGACTGAAAAGACTGATGAAGTGCATGGCCATGCCCAAACGAACTGATTTGTTCTTTGTCGTTTACCAATCAGTTAGAAGTCGGATAGTCATGAACATAATCTTGAGTATTCTGAGTTGACTGTATCCATGCTCGTACTCAAAATTGAAATATCGTGTTGCAAAAGGAAAAGCCTAGTTTATACCCGATTTGTGGACAGTTTGTTCATAAATGTTGTTTCCTTTTAGGAACGTTTTATCACCTACCTGGGTATAAGGGTGCTTATAACCTGGTTAGCCTAAGTGCCTGTCTAGGGCCTCCTTAGGTCCGTGTCATCAATCTGGTATTGCCAACTTGCACAAGTGGGAGTCTGTTAGGAATTATGTGCATAAGTTGACAAACCGTTTGATCGCACATCCAACGTTATAAGTCACTTGAGGGTCACACCTGTGAGGACCTATAATTCGGATAGTATAATAACCCCAGTTTGGAGAGTTTAGTTTTATAATAGTGAATTATAAAACTGTTGGGTGTTTTCTGTATAAACCCCAAAGTGAAAGGTTTCTGATAATTAATTACAGTTATATATTTATTAGTTAAATAAATAATATAAAAGGGTTAATTAATTGGTTTATAATTATCTAGTAATTATTATATGGAAATATAATAATTGGTAAATATTCTTTCTTGGAGAAAAAGAAAGAATAAGATAATTATGGAAATTATTCTTTCTTAGAGAAAAAGAAAGAATAAAGGTTATCTAATACATGGAAGGTTTTCCATATAAATAGATATGCCAGGTTATCAGATTCATTCAATCAATTAATTCTGAAAGAAACCTCTCTCCTCTCTCTCTCTCTTCGTCAATCTCACCAAGAAAGAAACCAGATCCGGTTTCGGTTTTGATTGATCGTGTTCTTCGCGTGCCGTTTGTTCGTGAAGCGTTCCGGGGTTTGATCCAGCTAGAGGGAATTCCGTTTGGTCGTTTACGGGTGGATCTATCTCAAGCAATCCAGGTAATAACCCTAAACCTACATATTAACTATAATAAGATAAACAAATAAGATCTGTGATGTTTTCAGGATTTTAATCGTTATTGCTTCCGCTTAATCAAACCAGTTAGGTTTGATTGTTAAACCTTTGGAACAGTTTGTTTCATGTGGTTTTGTCGTGTGTCTCGACCAGTTAGGTTTGAGATCACAGTTTTTCTCGTGTCAGTTTGATACGAGGATCCCACAAAATCCCAACAAGAGCCGCATACTATCCCTGCTCGTAAAGAACCGCATACTATACCTCGATGCTGGATTTAGCATAGCATCATTAACAGAGGTGCATATAACGAGGGTCTCAAACCCTTTACCTCGTTTCCCATAACCCAACATATTCGGATATCACATCCTTTCGTATAATTTCATAGTATGTATACTTTCAAGTATTCCACATAATTACATTCATCCCACCATCTCATGGATTTGTCACATATTATAGGCGTATACGATGTCCTACCACACGTATAAGTCATATAACCCATATCATTCATGTAAGCATAACACATCATACGTTTCATGGAAAGCTCTAACTCAAACTGATAAGTAATTTATATCAAAACCACATTCGTCCATGAAAACAAACAAGGAATATGAAATCATCAAGATGATGTGCCCTCAGTTTTAACAAAAAGGTTTTAACAACTCACCTCGGGCTTTTAAAGCCAAAAGCTTGAGTAGTCACCTAAACTGATAAGGAGTTAACACCTTGGATTAGTTCTAGATCTACGACGTATAAAACTAGATCTATACTTTAAAAACCATGTAGAGACTCACCTTGAGGGTTTATACCCAAAACCCCCAAATCCAAGATTTAGGTCAAATGTGTGAACAACCTAAAATCAAGCAAATCAAACCTTAGGTTAGTTTCATAACTCCTATTATGTAGATTAACAAACCTCAAGTGGTTTAGATAAGCTTACCTAGCCAAATATTGGGTAGAAAACCCTAGATCTTGAAGAGCTCAAACCTAGCAACAATGGAGGTGGAAGATGAGGTGAAGAAGATGAAGATGATGAAGATCAACTTCCAAATCTTGCTACTTTAACTATCAATCCATTAATGGGATCTTGAAGAGCTTGGAGAGAGGAGAATATAGGAAAAAGAATCAGCTCAAATGGTTTAGAAATGAGGAAGTTATGATAAAATGAAGAGAGAAGGGTATTTAACCTATTTTGGATCTGACACAGCTCACGAAAGCCCAAAACAGCACTATGACAGCGCTTCTTAAGGTCTGAAACAGGCAACTGGAACGAAAGTCCAAAACGGCACTATGACAGCGCTTTTAAGGTCCAAAATAGGCAACTGGAACGAAAATCCGTGATTTGATCCAAAATTCTAAATCCCATAATTTATCAAAGAACCATTATTACATCCGAAAATTACGGGTGTTACACGATAACTACCGCATCAGTAACCATTCGTTATAAGAAAAGCGGAAACTAGTCCCAAACATTTAAATAAAAGCAACATCTAACACCATCATGTCCAATTCTAACTCAACCGAGCAAAACCACAAATCCTTGTTTAAGAAAAACCAACCAAAAGATTAAGTTAACAAAAGATAGTCTAGAAGTCATTAAAGCTCGTAATCACTTTATTCTTCCTCTCGGAGACTGAACTTGCGGAACCCGGAGCCTTAAACCTTTTCTTTTCCCTTACGGGAAGTACCTGCATCTAAAAGAGGTAAACAACAACGGGGTAAGCGGAAAGCTTAGTGAGAACACACCTAACCAACTACCATCATACATCCATAACAACAAATGCATATAACCACACACGTGCCTCTTGCACTATCTTCCCTTCGGCTAAACCCGAAACGGGAAGAAAACTCCATATCCCCAAAGGGAAAACATATCCCCAAAGGGGGCATACAACATCATAAGCAATCACATGATTCCTCATTACACACATATAACAATAGGTAGCTAGGTAGTGAACTCACCTTGATAATGATCACAACTAGCTCAAAACACGTACAATAGTCACCCCGTACCACCTAAACACATTTTACGTACAAGCACTTATCAAATCTTACTCATATTGGACACTTGACACTCGATGCCGAAAAGCTCGTCGCAGTCACAGCTAGACTAGTCCAAATAACCCCAAATTCCACCCATAACCATCTATTAACATCCTTAAGGGAAGTCCAAAGCCAAATCCCGAAAAGAACTGCAAACGCAAAAAGTCAAAAACCATCCAGAGAGTTGCGCGACCTGGACCCCGCGACCTCAGGTTGCGGGTCTAGTCGCGGGATTCTCCTGGGGTTTTCGACTCACGATTTTGCTTCGATTTTCATGCCAAAAACCCAATACCCGACTTACAGAAGTTCAAAACACACACTACTTCAACTAGGGTCGATAATCAACACTTAAGTACGATTGGATTGACCCAAACTACACCAATTGATGGTTGTAGAATCACAATTCCGCATCAAAACCAACAATTACAAGGCTTAAGATGATCAATTGATCATCCATTCCCACTTACTACTCTAACTCATAACTTTACTTGAATTGAACTTCAATTGAATGCATCAAAGACTTAGAGTTCATACCTTAACGCCAATTGATGACAACCCAAGCCAATTGTTTCACGAAGACCTTCAATTGGCCTCCCTCCTTTCTTCTCCAATCGCTCTTTTTCTCCTTCTCCCGTACTCCGAAACTGCTCTAAAGGGAGTTAGGGTCCTCCCTCCCCCTCTATATACATCTCTACAGTTAACCCTTCTAATTTCCCCAATTAACACATTGGCCCCCGAACTTCTACAACAAGGTTAGATAGGTTAATGAACAAAGTTAACGAACCTCAAAAGACTAACTGAAAACGGGGTGTTACAGAGAGAGAGGGAGAGAGAGATACAGGAGAAGACGCCGGAGGATGGGGCCGACAAAAAACGGGAAAGAGGGAAAGGAGGCGTCGGTGCCGGAGGATGGGGAGGACGACAATTTTGGTCTCCTGGGTGTAACAACGAGAGAGAGAGATAAGAAAGAATGTTACCATTTGGCCCTTCTTCTTTTATTTTAGCAAAAACATCCCCCACTTAACTGAGTTTTTAACAGAGTTAGTGAGCAAGGACCAAATCCAAAGCAAAACATGAACCTCAGGAACATCTAGTATATTTTTTAAAGTTCAAGGACGAATTTTGTTGTTTTGTACAAACCCCATGGAAAAATTTGTAGTTTACTCTAAAATTGTAGATTGGTAAGAAAAGAATCCATTTTTAATACTTTGAAGAAGAGTTTTTGTAGTTCACTCTTCGAAAGGGAGACCAACAATAGGAAAGTCGATATTGTGACGATTTCATCCAAACTTTTGAAGATCTGGAAGAAGATTTAATCAAATAGAGAGATTGCTTGCCCAAATCATGATCCATTTCTTCTTCTTCTAGTGTTTATAAACACATCAATTACTTTCTAGGGTTTCAAACTTGAATCAATCGCAGGACTTTTTCCATTTCCGTTAGGGTTTTATCCATTCATACATGTGTAATTCTTGAAATCTCTCACTTCCAGAAATTAGGTTAAAAATGGTGGATGATTCCGATTCTGAACAGGTACAGAAAGAACTAGACCTTGTAGGTTCGTATTTCTTGGAGTTATGGCGATTGAAGTCCAAGAGGGCTTCGGCTTCATCTGCAAAGGATGTAGAAATGGTGAATTTAGGTTGTGAAGACGAAGAGCTTGGAGGAGAAGAAGAAGAGGAGGAGGAGGAGGAGGAATCTGTTCCTACGGAGCTTGATACTTTGAACAGTTCCGGTGGTTTCTCGATTGTGTTGCCGGATAAGCTGTCGGTTCAGTATCCGACTGTGAACTTACACGGCCACGATGTAGGTGTTGTTCAGGCGAATAGGCCGGCTCCGGTGAAGCGTCTTGTGTATTACTTTGAGATTTATGTGAAGAATTCGGGGGCGAAAGGCTATATCTCGATCGGATTCACGACCGAGGGTTTCAATATGCGAAGACAGCCAGGGTATGTGTATGCAAATGTTTGATAGAAAGTGAAATGATTGATGATGTGTTAGTTAATATTGCAATTGATGGATTAAAGTCTGAAACTGCTGTTGGTGATTGTTCAACTTTAGTTTAGTGATTGCTTTGTTATGAATTGTTTATATTGTGTTGCAAGTCAGTTGGCTTTGAATTGCAACATGAGACGTCTTCTGGTTTTTGAATGAATCCAATAGAAGATGTCACAAGAGATAAAAATGAGTTTTTTCTTCAATTAGCCACATGTTGTTTTAACAATTCTTCATTACTTCTCATCCTTTTTTCTTGCTGGAATCTACATATGTTGCAACATGTTTTCCAACTTCCAATAAGGATAGTTCATGATGGGTTTCAAATATGCTTTTTTACTTATCTTGAAAGCAAAACGCAAATTGGATTTGCGTCACGGCTTAGAATGTTACTGAAGATAATTGATCAATTCTACATAAAGTAGGAACTTGTTGGTTATTTGCAAGTGTAAGTTTTTTGTAGTAGTTTTCGGTACTAGGAATAGGTCTACAAGGATTTCATTAACAGCATGATCTTGGGTTTTTATGAACAAGCTATATTGCAAAAAACAAACTAGATATACTTATAAACTGATAGAATCCATTTAAGGTGAATGTTGTCAAAAACATGGAGTACTTTCTGAGGTAAAGTATTTTTAGCTTCCTAGGGGATAGTGCAAGCATGGATGACATTTAACTACGGTAATTGTGTACGTCATATCATATCAACTATTTGAATCTAGTGACTACCTACTAGGATAATTTTACAGAAACTGAGATTGATTTTAGAGAATAAGTGAAGATGGGCGATCGGTGAGAGGGAAACAAATTGGAGAGGAACACATAGCAATTTTTACCTTCTAAGCAACATTCTTACCATCACAACCAACCTTTCCATAACACTAACTAAAAGGACGCTAGCCCTTGCCTTCAGAATTTTGTTAGAACTAGCAGAACAACTGTACCGAGTTATGGACACCCCTATGCTATTTCTTATTCACAAGAAACTTCATAAATATATTAAATATTTCAATACCTCAAGATAGGGATTGAGGAAAGATGCTAACCCTGTTGGTCTTCGCAAAATGTCTTTGAGGGAAATGTGCTATTGTTTCAAGGTCCAAGGATAACTTTTTTTCCTAACATTTGGCTGAAACTGCAATGCACTAACTAACAATTGGCCATGTTGGTCCAATGAGGGGATGGATGGGTTGGTAAATATTCTTACAAACACATGAAGATTGGATGAACCTATGTGGAAATTTGTTCACTTCAACATCTTGTACAAGGCATGAGCTAAAAATACTTGGGAGAAACCTTTCCTGTTTTAGAGTCGGTGACTGAGTTGTTTACGATGTTTATGTGACATGTCTAACTTTAAACATATGTGCAACACCCCTCATTCTCACTTCCAACATTCGTAATATCAACCTTCACAACATGTAGATTGCATGGCTTCTAGAAGCTTGGCATCACATCATCATGTTAAATTCATAAAGTTCGCTACAAATAATCAAATGTTACAATCTTTAATACTTTAATTAATGTATAAGCAAATCTTTGATTTCACAAATACTAATATTTCTCTTTCTTGCTGGAAGCACCTGCCTCATAGGTCATAATCTGGGTGGGAAAGAGTAAGGGGTGTGCAACAACGCTCAACAAGTAACTGAGCACTAAGGCAGAAATTTAATACAAGGGTGGTTAGGAGATATCAATGTCAAAAGAATAATGGTTACAACAACGAAATAACCAACAAGATGAGAATTCAATTGTTGTAACCATTAAACCAACTAAACCAAATGAGCCCAGGTGGTGGGGTCTTTGGGATGTATGCAGACTTGACCTCCACGCATAGAGTAGAGTGGCTGTTTTCATGAAGACCCTTGGCTTGTGAAAAGTGTGTGAAAAAGAGAAATATAAACAAGAAAAGTGCGTTAGGAAATGACAACAACATACAAACAAAAGTTGGTACAAGAAAACCTTGAGAAAAATCAGAAACCCCCCTAGTCTAGCTCAGGAGTCAGGACTCTAGTAACGTAACTACTGGCTCACTACCCTACCCCCTCTATATCTTGAGCTCCCATCTATGCTAGCTGCATATCCCCACCCCTAGTCTGCTACCATAGTGCTGCATCTCCGATAAGTAACTCCTATCAGAAATCAACTTTTGTAGATGAAATTACGGTGCGAAATTTTCATTTTGGTGTTGGGCTGTTTCAGAGTTTAGTCGGGATCAGTGTTGGGCTTTTTAGTGATAACAGTATTTATTTAGGTCAACAATCCGCTGACTCGTTTCACTTAATTGTTTGACTCGTGTCTTTCTCAATCTTCATCAATTCATTGTACTCCTGTCCTTCATCGTCTTCTTTGTTTCATTGTCCACCAGAAAGAGAAACAACGGTTGTTTTATTTACATCTTCCTCGTTTTCGTCCTTCATTGCTTTCATGGTTCACATCCACCAAAGAGAGACTGCAGATTGCGGAAGCTTAAAATAGTTGTACATGTTTACTCCCAGCATCACGTTATATCATATAAAGTCAGAACTCACACCATTATGCCTGCTTTTTTTAATGTTTCTTAGTTCACGAAGCTTACAACAGTTGTACCTGTAGCTTTGTCTGCTAGATATGTATTACAATTTACAAATATTACTATTAGCTATGTATTACATAATGTGCATTAAATACGATCAAGTATTGTATTGCATAATAGACGTTGCATATCTATATATATATATATATCTGTATGTATGTATGTATATAGGAGGATCAAACGAGAAGGCGGTCAACTTACGAGAGGTTCGAGAAGGGCCAAATCACATGTGATGCTTATATATATAATTCTTTAAGTTACTTGAATCACTATTTTTTACAGCTATTCTCACTATTTCGTATATACCAGATCATGGTCCTAACCAAATGACCATGATTCTAGTTTAGGATTGTTATAACCACTTAGGTCTTTTTCATAAATAGAGTTGCCTTGCTTAGGAAGTATACAGATCTTCCATTTATGGGGCAGTACAATCCCTATACCAAAACATTGAGCTGCAATTTCTACCATAAACCCCCCTTAGTGAAATCAGGAAAGCGTTAGATCTTCAAAGATTTCATACCTTCAGCCTTCCATTTGAGTGGGTTGTCTATTCCTTACTCAAGCTACTATACTCCTTGATGAATTTTCTATGATAACTTGTGAGGCTTAAGAATTCTTCTTAATTCTTTTGTTATAGTTGGAAAAATTAGTCCAGTTCTTTGGCAAACAAATCATTTTGCTATAAAACTTGTGAGGTCTATTTTTTGTTGTTGCTCAAGTTGATGTCATAGGAGGGGCTATTGGCTAGCATACCATCAACGTACGCTAGTATGAACTTTCTTAAGTGAGTGATAAAATTCTTAGTCATGATGGACCAAAGGGTAGTACCTTGAATTCATAATGGGTAGAATGTGCTTTCAAAGAGCTACTAGAATTTTATTAGCATGCACCATAATCTTTTGTCTATAATTCTACTTTGAAAACCATGTGGCACCATGAAGTTCATACAGTAGACCATCAATGGCATTATAGGGAATCTGACTCTAATAGCTGCTTCATTGAAGGCTGTATAGTCAACGCTCATCCTTCATCACCCATCTTATTTTTAAGCTCAACACATGCAAAGCATAGGTGTTGGTGCTTTGCCGGATCACCAATCGTAATTTCCAATAACTCTTACACATATCTTTTTATTTATGTCTTCTGTACGTAAGGATACTTGTGCACTTGCATCTGCTCCGACCAACAGATGAGCTAGTACGTCGAATTGATTGTACTGTCTTCAAAGTTATGTATTACTTCTTATGCGTTCTGTTATTATTTTCTTTCTCTAATCAAATAAGTGTTAAGCCTCCATGTCTTTCGTAATTGCTTCTGGTCTAACTGAATAGTTAGGTATGCAGAAACAGGAATTTGGATCTGGAACTATAACTGATACTGTTATTAGAAGTGCCACGATAGCACCATTTGTTCATTGAATTAGACGGTTTTTTTGTTTCTCTTGTGCTTAGGTACATCTATGGCAGATTTTTTCTTTGCTCTTTTAGCTTTTATTTCTAAAATGGCTTTGAACTTTGTCCTATATGACAGCTGGGAAGCAAACAGTTATGGATATCACGGGGATGATGGTCTGCTTTATCGTGGACAAGGAAAAGGAGAGGCATTTGGCCCAACTTACTCCACTGGTGATACAGTCGGTGGTGGTATTAACTATGGTTCACAGGAGTTCTTTTTCACGTAAGATTGTTTCTCGGCCTGTTTATGTTTAAACTGACTTTGATTCTGACACGTCATTGATTATATGAGATCGAGAACAATCAATAGTGCAGTTTTCTGTTATTTGCTTGTCCAGTAATCACTCTCTCAGTATTTTAAAGGAGTTTGTTATGTTCTTGATGCCAGGAAAAACGGTCAAGTGGTTGGAAAAGTAGAGAAAGATGTAAAAGGTCGCTTATATCCTACAATTGCTGTTCACAGTCAAAATGAGGAGTAAGATTATGTGCTTTCTTTTCAAGTGCTAACTTTTGGAATTTTTGTGTAAACTATAGCCACAATCTAGTATTGAGCGTCTTGTCATCCTCTTGTCAAGGCTGCCCAATTGGCTATCACTTTTGGATTATGTGTAGCACTTAGATCCAAAAATATTTAAAGTGATGTTGAGGGTCTGCTATACGAATTGATGGTTTAGTTATATGTGCTGGAACTCATTGGATATTTTTGTTCTTGTTTCTAATATGTAAAACTGATGTACCTCTACTATAGCGGTGCAGTTTTCGGGTATCTCAAAGTGGGATAATTAATATAGATTTATAAGCAAAGCCACAGCGACAAAGTATCAGATCTTTAAGATTTTCTATACTTTAATTCGATGTCCTATCCAATCATACCCTGGCTTTATCCATTAAGATGTAAAGTTATATGTTTGTTAACTTTTATTACCATCATTTTTCTTGGAAGTTGGCGATGCGAACTTGAGAATGTTTCATTTGCTAGCTTGACCAATTACCTTAACCAATCTCTTGTCATGCGTTTATTTTCTCTTGGAATGTTGAGTGAATGTTGCTTATATCTTTGTTACATTGCTTGTCTAAGTGCAAATCTATGGCCACCACCGAACTTACCACTAAACTCATCCCTTTTAAGAGAGATCTTGATTGTAAGGAGAGATAATGTACATTGACTTGCATGTTTCTTCTCTGAAAAGTAATAATGGTTCCCATGATGGTAAATTTGGTGGTTACTGAATGAGACAATTTGTTATATTCTCAAAACCGTTGATCTTCTTTACGTTGTTCTGTTTCAGGGTGAGTGTTAACTTTGGGAAAGATCCATTTCTTTTTGACATCAAGGTAAAATATGAATTCAACATCTTTAACTTATATTGTTTTGCTCTTATGTCTAGAATAGATAGTTGTGATTTTTGACTTTCTGATGTGAAGCCTTCCAGGTATTAATTTGTTTGAGGTGAATAAGTGATTAGTATTTCTTGTAGTTGCTGTTCATAAACAAGTTCCCTTTCTATCTTTCTCTCAATTTCCATGTGCACACTTGCTTTGTAATTATGTTCATTTGTGGTGAGCATGTTAGTTGAGTTGATAATTACTGTAGTTTGTGCGTTTTGTATAGCTTTTCTGCTAGTTTTTGTTGGCAGGTAAATTTAGATTGTTGATCAATTTATTACGTAGGGTTTTAGAACTGCTGAAGTTATTTTTGGTCCCATATTTGCAGTCAGTTAGCTAACTAGAGTTGATTTGAAGGAGACACATGAATGGCAAGTTCTTTAGGTCTTTCCATCCCAAGGTCTTGGATTCAATCCCTGGGAGGAGAGGCTACTCCCTCACCCAATAAATATATAAAAGTTAATTACTTTCTGATACTGCACCTGATTTTGAAATTTGTTTAACAAAAAGAATCACACAAATTACCTTCTGATAATGCGGTGGAAGATATCGGCTTGTTGTTTGATCTCTAAGATTGCTTGCACTCTCCGAGGAACATATATGCAATCAACTCCAACCTTAGTTGTTGTTAGTTAACAAATAAGTTCCTTCTTTTGGTGCCTCCGTGGTTGTCCCCTATTTGTTCTTGAGTTTGTTCTTTCTTCTTTATTATGGACGTGCAATGTTGATGTTTCTTGAGCTCCATAAAAGTAATATCTATAAAACCTACCTGCTCAGCTAGGATAAGTGAACTGTTTTCAGACTCTTAAGTGTTTAACAATATGGTCTGAGTGAAATAAGCAAAATAAGCAGGAATTCATATAAGATTACTTAACTAACAAGTGATTAAGATTTAAGAATAAATGCATATGTCACAACTAACTGTGGACTTGTGTGCTATAAGTGTGCATCTAGTTTCTTTCACATCATTGTATTTTAGATCGTTAGCATACCAAACTTGATTTGGTCTCAGTTTCTTTGTGGTTTTAGGACAAATCTCTGCTAGTAAGACCATGTGTGAATGTGTGATACTGGTAACAGATAACTTTGCATGCATGCCCTTTCTATTTTCTTTCATTGTTTATTTATGCTGCCATAAAATGTGGGGCAACCTCTTTTTGTGTTTGTATTGGTAAACAGGCATATGAAGCAGCACAAAGAGCAAAGCAACAGACGTATATTGAAAGAATAAGTATACCACAGACAGCTAGTTATGGGTATGTACCTTACTATATTCCCCCCATTGAATAACTTTTGGCAATCAATATCAAATATTCTATTGGAACTGTTATCCACTCTAAACGATTCCGACCTCAATACATATTAGTGTAGAATTTTATACTCATATTTTGTAAGTCAAATACCTATTTACTTTTGTTGGTGAGACTTGTGATAAGAGATAACAGTTCTTCAAAAGAAAAAAGTTGCATTCAAATTTAATATAGGAGTGCATTGTCATTGTAAGAATCCCAATCCTTAACATAAACATTGCCCGAGAACGTAAATTCAGAAATATAAACCCAAGCCCACACTAAATACCCGTCAACAAATACACTGGCTTCTCTTAAAGTGTGCTTTGGCCTTCGTTTACCAATGACAACCATAGGTTCCTTCATTCCATTCAATGCATCTTCTCTCGCTTATGTGATCATTTGTAGACTGTCGTAGGTTCTCTTGCATTTTATACCTCACGTTGTCATCCTTTGGGTAACAAGGACTCCTAGCAAGCAGTACTGCCAGTTTGCACTCTTGGGCAACCCTTTGTTTTGATCTGTTGTTCTATGTACATGATTAGAATATCTCATACTTCCCATTGGGTTTCTTCATATTGACCAACAAGCTTTGATAGTTCAATAAGACTTCTACGTCAGCTTCTCTTTCTAATTCGCTGCATTGTGTTTATCTTCTATTTGAAGTACAATGGTTCAGATCAGATGATCTGAACTCTGAAGAGTTTCTGGAGACAGACGACTAGGGTAGCAGATTGTAAAAAATATGGCTATCATGGATGAGCAGGGATTGGAAAGGTGGAGGGTAGATGAAGGAGGGTTAGAGAGTCGACAACTAGGTATTAGAGCCCTAGGATTGGGAAGGGTGCTTTTGTGTGACACATGATTCTGGTTAACTTATCTTTTTTATTGCACTTCGTCTTTAGGAAGATTAATGGTTTCATCTCCTTACGTGTTTTATTACTATCTTTATGTGTGGTGTGCTTATCTGTTCTTCCTTTCCCACAAGCTCTTCTTCAACTCTTCCAAACTTCATTTCTTTATTTTTTATCTCTTCTGTTTTCTTTCAAAAGGTTGACAAACTTTTGGAGTCGCTTAAAGCTCCCATAAAATCTTTTTGCAATTCGGGAAGTTGCATTTGTATTCCTTGAGGTAGAAGTAAGGCGTGCCTACATCCTACCCTCCGAAACCTACTCTGTGTGGGATTTACTGAGCTTGTTTGGGTTGGGTACTTGGGTTGGTTATGCTTCTAATGATCTAATCACATTATAGAGAATTTGTAGATATTAGCTATCTAAAACATTTGGAACGAGTTCTTATGGAAAACAAGTAGATCTTTTTGTCTTATAGTAGGATTTGGTCAACCAACTTTTTCTGATTTAGCTTTATCATGTAATTTATAGTCTCATTTCTTGAAAGACCAAATTTGGGTTTACACTTCTGTCCAAGTGTCGGGAACAAGGTTAATCTAGATAGTCCTAGAACAAAGAAACTTTATGGGCTCTACCAATTATGAAGCGAAGTTCAGTTTGGCAATGGTGCCCTTAAGAGGTTTTTTGTCCATTAGGCATATTGTCAAAAGCCTTTGTGTGGCTTGTGCTAGTTATGAAAGTATACACAAGTACCTCATTCATGTAGGAATATTCATAGACTAGATTTACTTTCACTTGTCCATTTTGATTTTTGGTGTTTTTTCTTGGTCCAGATACTTGGTTGCTTTCGTTGACGAGTTGTTCCACCTTTCACATTGTCTTATTATTAAAATCTACGTACAGATTTCCATGTTTTTTGAATTTTTAGCTACATTTAATGTTGATTTGGTCTCTTCTTAAAACCTTAGGATTGATAGTGCCAAACTGGTAATAGAGTCTTCACGTAGAAGATGATACTTTATGGCTTTTGGAGCAATTGAGGAAGTTGATGTGGGGGGACTGTAGGACAAATAACTAGCATGAGCGCAGAAAGACCTGGAAGCATGGCTGAACCATTGTAAGGGAAGGGCCCACATGATAGCCCGTTTAACACTAAAACAGCCCACTAAAAGCAACGCTATCTCAACCACTATTTTGGTTAAAAAACTGCCATTTAGCTGTTAATTGCAGCGCTGATCACAGGACCACTATCTAATGCCTCTTGTTCAAGATTTCCCCAGTACTGCGAATCGTCATATGCCGTGCTTGACCTCAGAACCTACAAAACTGACATGAAAGGCCATATTAGGTCTAGTATGAGAGAAGTATGTTAGTTGAACTACTAACCTTGATAAAGTCGTTTTACAATAATTTTTGTATCTAATAGCAGATTTGCTCTAAATGTCAATGTTTTCTTTTCTCGTTTTGTGTGTGGTCATGTTCTTAGAAAGTCAGTTTGTATAAGGTTTATCACTTGCTTCTAATAGTGGATAGTCTTCTCTTAAAATGATCTTAATTATTTTTCTTGTATCCTGTTTCTCAGAATTGTTCGATCCTACCTACAGCATTATGGCTACGAGGACACTCTGCATGTCTTTGATGAGGCTAGCCAAAGTTCAGTTCCTCCTATTACTGGTATTCATGATAACGGGTTCAATGAGCATGGCGTGTATGCATTAAAGCATAGAAAAATTCTTCGAAAGGTATGAAAGGTCAATGCATGGGTTCCACCATGATACTGTAGGATTACTACAAAAGTGCATTATTCATTTTTACCATTTGAACATTTCTGCGATTTCATTTTGTATTGTAAGATGTATGGTCCAAGGGGAAAGGAAGCTGTGCACATAGGTTCTATATGGATCCCTTTTACTTGATGTGAGAATTGGGATGAGGATCACAAAGTGGTGAATGAAGGATGGAGATCAATGGTGCAAAGAATAGCGTTCTATATTTTTTATTTGCTTTATTTTCATCCTAAATGTGAAAATTTTTGAGAGTATCGACAACAATAACATATTCTCTTATACCAGATTGGGTAATGTAAATGTGAAACTAAAGATAAATTCTAAGTTATTAAAAAATAGAGACTAGGGTGCTAGTAACGTAATGGAAAGATTAAATGATCAGAAAAATATATCTGAAGTGCCAATTCTCGACTCCCCCATATATAGCCCACTGGGAAGGCAAGAAAAGAAAAGCTTTATCAATAATCTTAGGGGAAACAAATTTTGACTCACGATGGTTGAGTTCCACTCTGCAAGCAAGTAAATAATCTAATTGAAATATCTTTGAACAAAATCTAGTTACTATTGTATTCTCATTGTGCAAGAAACATGTGGCCCGCTACTATGTATTAGACATTTAGATGCCTTTTTCACCACGAACAGAGTTTGCCAAAGCTCGCGATTGCCAAACTGGATTTTACTAGGCACCACTCCTGGAATTTTAATGCAATAGTCTTAAAACCAAAATAATGATAAAAATTGGGTTGCATTTTCTTTCCCTAATCATCTCTTTCACTGTACTTCCTTTAAACAACTCCATGTGCTCTTGGTTTGCAATATGTACTTGGTAGTTATATGGGCCTCCTGCTGTAGCATATCTGGAAAACATTATTTGAGTTCTAACGTCCAAGATAATAGGTAAGATTACAATTATGAAGGAATATGGCTTGTAATATGAGTGGAAAAGTATATGATAACTGGGAAGAAGTGAAACATGCTGTGTTATGCTTGCTGGTTATATATCAACAGAAGTAGATTATAGTGTGGTTAACATACTCTTATATAGATGCGGTGAATTCTCTTAGGAAGTGTTCTGATGACTCTAAAAAATACTGCAAGTAGACATGCCCTAACATTTCTTGCTACACACATTTCATCTTTCATGCTTCTAAATTCCTGTGCTGGAAATAAGTTTTGGAGAGAGAAATGGAGGACCTATACTTTTATGTTCTGTTCTGATGCAACACGTTCAAATATTTTAATTGGTCAGATACAGATCTTACATTCTTTTGCTATCATATCCTTTCTAATATTTCTAGCATATTGCTTTTTTTTTTTTCTATCTCATGTACTGCTTTCATTATTTAATATGCTTTACACTATGTGATAGTAATTAGTATCCCAAACTCTTGATAATTTGTCAATTGATCATAGGGTATGCTTTTTGGCTTCTATAAATACTTAAATATTTATACATCTTAATTAATAAAATATTTCAATGACCCTATGGCTCTCTTTTTATTCTTCTTCTCTTGGAAACCCCTAATTGGATCACTTTTGTCCCGTCCTTTCCCTTAGAGTTTCTTAATGATCCTTCAAAATTTTCTCTTTACTGAAGTCCATATTTGTTGAACCCGACTGTGTACAAGTTGATTTTATTCTTCTTGATTGAGGAAACTACACTTTTAATCTACTTTTAAAATGATTTACATGTTCGAACTAAAACTGGCTGCGACAGTTACTTTTAACATCTATACTCATATGTTTTCCTTTACTTATATCTTTGTTAAATGTCAAGACTTGACCTATATTTTTCGCTTTATGAAGCTAATCAAGGATGGTCAAATTGATGATGCATTTGCTAAGCTACGTGAGTGGTATCCTCAGATTGTTCAGGTGAAGAATTTAATGCATTAGATACTCTGTGTTTATACTCTAGTTTAATTATTCCAAAAAGAAAAACGAATGAGAGAAGCTGTTTACGCAGCGTTGCATGCATTAACCAGTTTAATTTTAGGTTTTATGTTTTTAATCACCAATTATTCGAAGGTGTTAGGGTAAGCATAGTGATGCAGCTTTACACTGCCATTGAAATCTGAAAACTTACTACCATCTCTTTCAGAGACGAGCCTGTTTGAATATTCTCATCTGTCCTGCAAAGTAATCTGATAAGTGCTGATTTATGTTTTTCTTTGTTCATGGCCTTAATGCTAAAAAAGTAGAACTCAGTGTTCTTTCTTTGGGTTTAAAAGGTATGTTGGCCATCGCTTCATGGCATAGGTTGGCACCGATGGTGCTGGTGACACTTTAGTTGTTGGACTCAAAAGAGATGAGCCACACGCTCAATTCAAATGGGTTATCATCTGCTTAAAAATTGCTGTGGATCTAAAAACTTATTAAAGGAAGAATTGGTTACCACATTAAATAATGTGACTTATTAGCATCACTGTAAAACGTTGTTGCTCATATTATGCAGATCCTCATAAGAAATTTTACTTTCTGCAGGATGATACATCAGCCATTTGTCTTATGCTATACTGTCAAAAATTCATCGAACTAGTTCGGGTAAATAAATTTCCCCTTTTCATTTTTGACGATGTTTTACATTATGTTACTTTGTTGAGGCTTTTTGTGATGTGTGAATCATCTGATAATCAAGCTTTTCTACCGGTTCTGCTTGTTGTTCAAAAATTCTCACTACCGACGGAATGTATTTGTAGGTTGACCTATCCTTACATTGTTTTTCAGGTTGGACACCTGGAGGAAGCTGTGGATTATGGAAGGACTCACTTTGAAAAGTTTTATAGCTTGAAAGAGTATGAAGATCTTGTTAAGGTAAACGAGGAAACTAAAAACCTTAGCTTCAGTCTTATGCAAATTTACTTATTTAACCATTTTATATTCCCGAAACGGTGTTAAATTTTACATAAAAAACAAGATACCATGGCACCTATTTAACTAAAGAGTATCAATTTCAAAGGATGTTGTCTCTAAACTTTGGAAACTCGGATTTGATCCTTCACGTTGGTCATTTCATAATGGTTCTGGTCCCTCCTAACGGCTGTTAACCTTTTTCGTTAAGTCTAATTGAATTAGGGGTTTTTTTAGTCCTTTATAAACATTTTTTTATTAAATCCATCAACACCCTATTAAACAGTAAGTGTTTTGGTCATCAGAAAAATGTTTAAAATGACTAAAATACTTTTCATTCAATTGGATATAACGGGAAAAAAAATAACAGGTCGTTACGAGGAGGGACCAAAATCTTTATGAAATGAAAACATGAGGGACCAAATCTGAGTTTTTTAAAGTTGAAGGACAATATCCGTTGAAATTGATAAACATTAAAGACCAAAAGTGAAGCTTACTCTCAACTAAATAACCTCCTATGGATGCCATTTTTACAAACTAACACTCTAGTTGTATTTTCAAGATTTCTTTATGACGATAACCATTTGTTTAAAATGAAATACGCGTTTGGTAGTTTTTGGGATTGAGATCATCTGTTTGTAGGACTGTGCTGCTTTGTTGGCATACGAAGAGCCAAAGAAATCGTCGGTGGGTTATCTTTTGGAGGAATCGCAGCTAGAAAACGTGGCGGATGCAGTAAACGCGATAATATTGTGGACAAATCCAGAGGTGAAAGACCATAAAAGCTGCTTGCATTCTTATCTGGAGAAGCTTCTGAGGCAGCTAACTGCTTGCTTCTTGGAGAAAAGGTTGCTGAACGGAAATCAAGGCGAGGCTTTCCGTCTGCGCAGAGTGCTGCTTGCGAAGAACAGTTAGTTGTTTTAGACCGATTCTTTTGATCAATTCTCATCTCTCACCCGTTGTCGATATGTCCTGCCTGACTCACTCCCATTTTCTATTTTTTTTTTCAGCTCGAATGTTTCGGTTGTAAAACTAAGTTACCAAAGCTTTAGATGTACATTTTCTGAATTTGTACTGGTATAAGATGGTGAAACAATCTAGTCTTTGCTGGTTATATCTCTGTTATTTGGAATGTGCATGCCACAACCTAGGGGTAAAATGGTCATTTTGGTTGTTCAGATAGATGGTTTATTTAGCACAATATATAGATAAATATTTTAATTATAAAGGAAGAAATCAACCAAATGGTTCATAAACCATAGACCAACTCAAGATTGCAGTTTTGATGTTTATGGTAGGCACTACAAAAAATTTAGTATTAGTTTTATAGGATCTTAAAATATGTAGGTATTATAGTAAAACAATTTATTAGACTAATGTTTATATAATTAAACCAAAAAGTTTGCAATATGTTTATAGGACGTTTCAACAAGTATTTGAAGATAGCTTTAAAATAAAATGTTGTATTAACTATCTAATACGATACCATTTAAAAAAGTGTCAAAAAATGGATTTATGACATGTATCTTGTAAAATAGTTAATAAATCTATGTAATGTTTTTAGATAAAACATTAAAAATGTAAAACAAAAACGAAAGAGGAAAACAATAAAATGATGCATAAAAAAATCGATTAATGTTAGCTAATAAACCTATGTAACATTTTTAGATACAATACTAAAAATGTAAAACAAAAACGAAAGAGAAAAAAATAAAGTGATGCATAAAAAAATCAATTAATGTGATGTCACACAACATGGCTAAAATATGTATAAAAATAAGAAACCCCCAAATTTGGGATTATTATGAACAAGAGTTATAAGAAAGAAAGTAGAGACTTAACAAATGAAGTAGATATAAATGAATGAAATCTCAGAATCTAAATCCAAATAAAATCTCTAACAACCGAGAACCTTCTTATAATTTGAGAGAAAAGTTTAAAATACTTGAAAAAATTCTTGTTTTAAATAGTTAAGTCTTTGAAAAGAAATGAATAAATGAATTATTGGTCATTTTGAATGAGTGAGTACTTAACAATTTCTTTTTCATTGATAAAAACACCATTGAGCTTTTAGAATTTTAGATTGATGAGTGGCAAGAATATAGAACAATTTTTCTCAAGAAGTGTCAATTTCTTCATGTTTCTTTATTTTGTATAAACCAATAAAGGAAAAAAAAAAGGGTATGTATCAACATATGAGCAATACATGTATGAAACATAACTTAACTAAGATTGTTGGCTTTAGTGTCAATTTCTTCGTGTTTATTATTCTTTTTACCTATGCACCCGTTGATATTCTTAAAAAATAGACTAAATAATTCATTTAACATTTTACAGAATGATAAACTTACAAGTGTTTTCGCATGTATATAAGTCATAAATATTCTCTTTTAAACGCTTACATATATAGGGTCATGTTCAAGGGAATACCTCAAAAAAAGAACGGAGAAATGGAGAACACCCTCGTAGAGTCCTTCATCTGGACAATATGCATTTGTGTGTAGAAGTAACTTGTAATATGCACACTTGTATAAAAAATAAAAAAAAATTAAAAAAAAAAACTTAATCATGCAATTGATAAAGACTTGAACATAATCCAGATAGACATCATTTTTCACAAGTAAGTGAGTAACTTAATATTTCATCTCTATTTCAGCCTTGGTTTTTACTTCGGGTTAAATCCAAATCACAATGTAAATTTTATGACAAATCGAAAGCAAAACACAAATTTCGTTCTTCTTCAATATATGTTTGTTATTGAGAATGGAAACTACTTAATTATATGAGCAATTATCCATTAGTAGATAGGTATTAGGATAAGAGAACAATAGATAATATATAGGATTATGCCTTTTTAACTTTTACTTGATGCAAGGGGCTCTACCCCTTTGAACGTTGCAAGGGGATGCAATTCCCTTGACCTCACTTTATGGCGATCTCGGGTTTACGACTTTACGTAATTTAATATTGTTAGAAAGTAGAGTGATAGGAGTAGGAAAACGTGCAGATTTAATACTTAAAACTAGTTTAAGAGCAAACACGTGTCAAGAGATGAGTAGGGGTGTTCAAAAAAACTGTAAAACCGAGAAACTGAATCGAACTGAACCGTTTGATCTGAAACTGAAAAAACCAATAAGCAAAAAATCCGAAAATTAAAAAACCGAAAAACGGGTACTTGCGGGTTTTGGTTTTGAATATTTAGCACCCACGGATACCCAAACTGAACCGGATATAATGTATATGTAATATTAGTTTATATTATTAACCATTCATTTATTAACTTAAAGCCAAATGAGTTAATATTTTACATGTTATCGTCAAACATTACAGTGGATGATTAAATTTGATGGAATAAAGTCGTAAAAGAGTCTACTTTAATCAAAAAATTGATGTTATTATACAATTGAACTATGATTAATCATTCAAAAGAATATATACAAGTTCATCAAATATTTAGGTATTACATATAACTTCCAATAATGTCCTCTTATGGGTTTCATTGTTTGTTGTTGTTGAGTAGCTTTTGGTAACTTATGCATATTAAAGCGAAATATAAGTAATTTTAGAGAAGCTGCAAAGCTTTCAATGAATTATAGGTTTGTTAGTCCGAAAGGTAGTGACTAAAACAGATAACAAATATTATAGAAGGAGGGTTGAATACAATACTAAAAAATTATTATAATTTAATTCTTTTTATTGATTTATCAACTAAGAATTACATAAAGAAAACAAGTTGTGAAAACAAAATTAATATTCTAAGAACTTTTACACAAAGAGAAATGAATAACAAATACCTTTAAAACACGTAGCAAAAACTCATGAACTTCTAGAGGGAAAACAATTTCTACCGCATCTTCTTCAAAAAAACCCCTTTTGCGTAGGGATCTTCCCCTATTTTTACACCCTCATGCATTGAATGCATGGGACATTTGTCATATGTAGATTGGTCTTCAAACCTATCAATAAGTGAACTACCGGTTACTACTATGCCTCCAATTTGTACTTTGAAAGTCTTTTCTGACATTGATGTGAAGAGTACTTGAAAAGTTCTAGAAGATAGACATTCTTTTTCAGACAAAGACAAAAATGTTTCCATCATGGAAGGATTTGGTGGATCTTCCTCAAAGTCAACCAAGCGCAAAATGACAAAGGACCACTTCTCTAAAAATTGGTATAAAACATCCACCGATTTTTCATATAGATCGACAAAAGATTCTGCCAATATTTTCTTCTTCAATCGACACATAACTCAGTGTGGATTATGATTCATTCTTCGGTCCAAATCTAAAAGTTGGTATCCTACTGGTTTCGACTAGTCTTCGATTTTGTCTAACATTTGAAGTATGACTGAGCTATTAAAGAACCAAAAAGATAAGTACATAAATTTGAGATATCAACGAGAACATCTTCAAATCGATGCCTCAAAAGGGTTGGTTGTGTTACTTTGTACCTAACCCAATTTAAACCTAATTGATTTGCTTTGACCTAATTTTATACCATTTATATGCCGGATTTACCTTGGGTTGAGTTTTTCGGGGGCTTTTTACATTGGGTTGACCGGGTTGATTGTTTTTTTGAACGCCCCTAATTCCAAACCCATCGCCATTCAAATGTCTTTCACCCAACACCATCGCTCCCTCTTGCCGCCTCATTGTCGTCCACTATCCATCACCGTCCATCGTTGTCGTTGGCTCTTGCCATTAACCTCCCTAACATCTTTGATCTTTTTTGTTTGTTTTTTATTCTCCCTATTTTTTGATATATCGACACATACTCCATTAAATTGTTGAAAAAAATAAGGATTAAAAGATCAAAAAATGGAGATGACATAGGACAACCTTGACAAAGGGGCGATGGAGACGGCAAGGGGGAGAGGGTTTTGAAATGGTAAAACCGATTCAAGTTTTCTCGTACTTTAAAACATTTCTAACTCCTATTTAAGTTTTCTTGTACTTTAAAACATTTCTAACTAGGTACAAATTACTTTTGGAGTTAAAAGCATGTAGACAACCAATTTTTAAAAGTTGGATGAATTTAAGCATTAAAAATAAGAAAATAATTTGTTTATTCAAATAAGTTTTAAGAAGTTAATCATTAGAACAAACCTGATACACATCTCAAGTGATTTCATTAGTTCATGTAAATTTCAGTGATTCAAAAAAAAAAAACCCTAAACTAATATCCATTCTGAATTTCGATATTTAGCCTCATAAAATTTATTGCTTATGTATATTTGAGTTCTAGAAATGTAGAATTACTTTTTAATTCTGAAAAAAAAAAAAGATGATGATAACAATTTCCATTTCAAAAAACAAGATGATGCATCGCAATTTACCCATTCGATGCTCAAAAACCGTCATACATGAATGTGAACAAAAAGAAGGAACAATGAACGTACTATAAAGCATTCATAAGTCGTCTGTCTGTCTGCATTATTGGGATTAAGCAAGCACAAAGAAAGAGGCTCGAAAAGCGACCTGGCGGCTTTAATTAACCAGACCCAGATGCTTTCTTTTGCTGGAAGACAACGGCATAAATGGGGACTCCAACACCGATGCTGAAGGCGGTAAAAACTCCGAGACTCATGGTCAGCTTCTGGTTCTTCATCTGGTCCAAGTTGTACATGTGCTTTGAGTGCATGTATGCTGGCTCATCATGACCATGTCCTCCCATTCTCTTGGCTCCAGTTGAATGAAACCCTCTTTGAGCTGTTCAAATATATACAACCAAAATAAATAAAAATGAAAACTTTAAGCAAAATGTGATGAGGAATTATTATAGCTATTTCCATACCAAACAGACCCTAGGGTTCCAAGAGGGAAGGGAAGGGAAGGATGCATGCAGACTGAGAAGTTTTTATTTCAGAGGGATTTCCATTATGTTCTGTACGGATTAAGTTACTTGTGCGGATAAATCGACTTTTATAGACAGAAGTTTTATTTCAGAGGGATTTTTCATAAAATGGGAAGTTGGAAACAGCGTTTTTATAATTGGGAGAGGCAGGTTTGGAAAAAACTTGGCTTTCTAAATAAAGCTTCCCCTTAGAAGCATATTGAATGAGCCACTTTTTATACCATTAAGCCACTGCCAAGCAGTCATGTATAGCAATCTAATAAGTTGCAAGTCCCATTAAGAGTACCATTATCACCAAGTATAATGAGGAATACAGTTAGCAATACCATCTAACCAAGAGACATTTATGAGCCGTATCGCGTAGACTACTCAATTAAAAACGTGATCCCTAAATTGATCATCTTATGATCACTAATAAAAAGATTAATACGATCAAATCCAATAAAGTCGCTGAGAAGTGCACGGAACCAAAGTTTGATTTCCTAGAAGCCGGAAGTGAATTTTCACAACTGTAAACGGTTATCCTCTAATACATCAAACTTCAAACAGATGTATCCCAAGATGTGAAAACCCTTTAAAATCCCTTCCCTCTGCAAGTGTTATCTAACAAGCAAAAGTTTCATACAACATTGAAACTATTGATTAGAGGCATAACACCAATGACCAAACAGTTAACAAATATTTAAATCAAATAAAGAAAGTGGTTTCAGACTAATGAGTTATCCAAATCAAATAAATCATCCACATGTACATGGCCATGTCCAACTTGCATAAGATGCAGTTTTGATGCACTGGAATCTAACCCGATAAGGTAAGCGAGAATGTTGACTTCTTACCACTAGGCGCATGCCTACTAGGCAAGCAGGCACCTACCGAGTAAGCATGTGGATAAACAGCTAATTAGTGAAACTAATTTCTTTGTAATTTCAACATCATTTATTAGCATGGTTTGAAGCATCAGAAAGAATTCAGCCCATGCATGAGGATATTTCCTTCAGCTCTCAAAGCCTACATCTCATTTATGTTCTCACTTGATCTACTTTAGCAGTTGACTGCATATGATTCAGAGTTCAAACATACTGATAGACATAGTTAACACTTATGTTCACAAACACTTTTCACGAGCCAGGGTTCTTCATGAAATAGCAGCTCAACTTCTTTGAGTAGAGGATAGCTATATGTACATCCTATCTACTCCCAAAGACCTACTTCCGAGTGGGACATACCAGGTTCTTTTGGTTTTATTATACTTATATATAACACTTATTTTCTATTTTCTATCAATACTCCTCAACCTTGGAACGAGATCAGCAACTTTAAAATAAATAGATTCTTCAAGCACAGTTTTAGTACTGTACTACTGTCCATTCAAGAATTAACTTGGTATCAAGAAAAACAAAAAGAATATATAATTTTGCAATATATATGCCTTTGGAGCCCTAATGAACAAGCCACATTTTGAAAGCTAAATTTCTAAACAAAGATTACAGTTCTACTAGGGCATTCAAAGCTTAATTCCTTTCTTCAACCTCCATATCCATATGAATGGTAGGCTTTGAAAGACATTTTAGCTCATTTTTGGATGAGCTTGCTTGATGCAAGCTCATCCACACAGGAGCATGTTTTCATTTTCAAGAATACAAACAAGGTAAGCCTTATTACTCTAAGACAATACAAACAATTGATTCTAAAAATCCTCCCCCTTTCATTTCTCCAATTTCAACAGTCCAGTGAAATTACTACAACTCTTTCTAAAATCATTTCCTTCCAAACAAACCTAAACCTAAAAATCAACAGAGATTAAATTAATACATCAAAAAACAGTCTATAATCCTTAAAATCCATCCAGATCTACTACGCACTACACTAAACATCAAGCACATAGATCCATTCAAAAACCGTAACACCATTAAACAACAAAACAGCATCAAATATCCAATCCGTATCAACAACAACAAACACATAGAAATCAAAAATTACCAAAATTTAGCAAAACATCAACGATTAATCCCTAAATCCTCAAAATACAGATTAGGTTAACGGATTTTTACCAGATTTTGCGAGAGATGAATCGACGGAAACAAGCAACCGTGAAGCACATGATCTAAGACCTAGGTTCAACGCCATGGATGCCGATTGAATGTTGAAAATGATGCCGGAATCGAGAGAATTCTGAAGAGAAAATGGAAGAAAAGTTCTTCGATCAACAAGCAATCGAGCAGCAGAAATTAGGGGTGTGTATAAACAAGGGGAAGAACTTGGGCCGTATAGCTAGCTTGATGGGCTGAAAAATCTGTAAATTACATAAATACCCCCCTAAAATTAGGATAATTGCAGAAATCATCCTTTAAGTTGTTAGAAGTTAAAAGAACAACAAACAATAAATCAATTTCCAACTCATGTTAAAAAAAAAAAGTGAATTTGAAATGGATGTTATTGTTGATGACTTGATGGGTGAAATGAAATCTTATAAGAAAATAGGTAAATACATCAGTGTTAGCACCATGCATTAAATAGTGAACAAATTTTGGTTTAAGAAAAATGTAAATTTTGATTTCATTGATTATACAAGTTGATTTGAAACATGTGACATTGATAAAATTGAGTGTCTGAAAAATTATTATCTTCAAATTAGGTTTTAAAGGTTGGTTTTAGGTTTATTTAATTTTTATATTTACGAAATACACTGGATTAGTTTTGGGTTACGTCAACCACCAAAGCTTGTTGTCTCCCAAAAATAATAAGAGCTCTCCAAAAGCTATCTTTACTTGCACCTCAAAAAGGATTTTGAGATCTAGGTGACAAACCAAACCAATGTGCTTGTCCGCCACTAGAACCTACTATACATGTCATTTAGAAAAAGTGTTAACGATCTTTGCCTAGTGAGTTCGACATTTTATCCCAAGTTACAATTGCATAAAGATTAAAAAGGTGAAAATGGTAGGCCTCTCTTGGGAAAGAGGTGACAAACAAGCAACTCACAAATGCATTCAAGATATCTTGCGATAATGAGGGAGACATTTGTAACTCAACGGTCGATAACATCCTGCGGGGGCAGTGGATGGTATCCCTGTTTACTTGGGTCCGATTCGGAGGGGAACAGGAGGCGACACCCTAGTTCATGGTCGACCTTCGGGCCGAGCATGGGCGAGGCTATGGCCGGTAACGGTTACCATGGTCGATAGGATTAGTCGAGTGCCTGAATGGATCCCTATCTACCTTTTCGACTTCGGTCGGGGCGTGTGTGCGCCTTTAACTGCCGTCCAAAAAATACAACATAAAGATGTTGACGAGCAAATTACTCTAGGCACACAAGTCGTGACATTTTCTCTGCTTGGGACTAAGATAAGAACCTCAAAATTCCATACATAGTTAAACCCTAGCTTTACAAAATGAGAACCTCAAAACTCCTCACAACGTTTGATATCAAGAGAACCTCAAAACTCCTCTCCTCGTTCCGAACCAACAAGAGAACATTAAAACTTCTCCCTTTATACAAACAGATGATGCATATGGATCCAATCACATGCTTTATGTCGTGAAGAAGCTTGTACTCCTAATAGTGTTATTTGGTTCCTTCAATGCCCCACCAAGTATAATAATAATCAAAGATCAATTCCATCATAGAACATTAGAATGTTATTTAGTTGTCCCTCATTTTGACATTTGGACAAAAATACCCTTGTTTATTTACAAGGGGTTTAAACAAAAAAGAGGGCCCTTTCTTTCCTCACGCATCTCTCAAAAGCCAAACCCTAGCCGCCGGCCACCTCTCTCCGGCGCTGCTACTTCTCGCCGTCGCTGGCCACCTCTCTCCGGCGCTGCTACTTCTCGCCGTCTCCGGCCACATCTATCCGGCGCTGCTACTTCTCGCCGTCGCCAGCCACCTCTCGCCGGTGCTGCTACTTCTCGCAGCTGCTGCTACAGGTATCGTTATCTTCCTCCCTTCTTCCTCTTCTCGCCGCTGCTACTTCTGCGGGCTTATTAATTTTCTTCTGAACATTTTCTTATAATTTCAAGTTCAATTTGCAAGGGAAAATCCGCCATTTCGATTCAACATGCCTACAGTCAGCGTTGGAAGGGACCTTCTTTTCCAAGCCCTAGGACGCACTTACAGTAAGTTTCAATCTGAAGTTATTCTACTCTCTTAAAATTTTCCAATACTTTTCCTTTTAATTTTATCTTCTCTCATTATTCTTAATGTCAGCACAAGATGAGTTCGAAGAATTGTGCTTTGAATTCGGAATCGAGCTCGATGATGTGGTAAGTGTTTGCTTGATTTAACCTGTTTGTGTGTATGTAACATCAACATGAACATGATTTATCTAGTTTTATGTATGATATGGTAGACAACAGAGAAAGCAATTATAAGAAAGGAGAAACACCTAAAAGAAGAGGAAGAAATTGATGCAGGTGAAGAAGTAATCTACAAAATTGACGTCCCTGCCAATCGGTAATTGTTAACTGTATCACTTGTGTTGTTTATTTTCTTGGCTTATTGTGTGATGTGTTGGACTAATCAACAATGCAATGGATAAGCTTTGATGACTATGGCTGTGTTTGGCAAAAATAAGCTAGATTATAAACTAGTCCATCCAAAAATGTACCATAAGCCAGCTTATTGGAACGCTACTTGGAGTAGTGTTTTGGGAGCTTTTTGTAGCTTTTTCCAATTATACCCTTATTATATTAATTATTATACCCCAAGATACCCTTTTTGGTCATTTTACACTCATAAGCTAGTTTTTGCCAAACATAGTTTATTCATAAGCTAGCTTATCGGCTACAAGCTAGCTTATTAGTCAACAACTAGCTTATCAGCTACCAATATCAGCTGGTTTTCAAATTCACAACCTATATGCCAACTTATAGCACCCTCTTATGTCAATTTGATTGATTATTGAACTTAAGAGTACTCCCTTACAGCCAAGTTGAAAAAAGAAATAAAGATTCATTTTGGTATTTTATGTCAAATGTGCCAACTTAGAAAGTGAAAATTGATATGAATTTCAAATGGGTAAGATAAAAATTCAACAGCTGGAATGAAATTTTGAGACGTGCTACAAGTACAATATAAAAAATGGTGTAGTGAAATTTCTAAATTCTGTATCCATTTTACATTTGAGAAGCTTAAGATGTTCAAACAAAAATACTAAAGTGTAGCTCTTTTCTCTGGGAGGGAGTATGAAGTATGGTCGTTTGGTGGTAATGTTTGACGTGGATCTTATTAGCTTTTACTCAGATGTCAAAGGATCTCAGTCATATATAAAATGCTCACTTAATATGCAGATATGATTTGCTTTGTCTGGAGGGACTTGTTCAGTCTCTGCGCATCTTTTGTGGGGTTGATTCAGTACCCAAGTACACACTTTCGGGTATTAGTAAGGAATCTATGCTTAAAATGCATGTAAAACCTGAGGTAATTATTAGACCCTAACCTGGTTCTTGTGTGCTATTTATGTTTAAAGCATAAGAGCTCTTTATTTTCATACATATAGAATTATAGATGATCTTTCTTTTTTCCAGACATCCGTAATACGTCCGTATGTGGTTTGTGCTGTTTTGAGGGGTATAACTTTTGATGAAGCAAGATATAACAGCTTTATTGATCTCCAAGATAAGCTTCATCAGAATATATGCAGGTAATATACGAATCTCACTTTTGTTGATGATTGTAGTGTGTCTTTATACACACACGCACACACACACACACATACATATATATACTTTTGCTGTCTTGGTACTTTCGGAGATAATTTTGCTGGCTCTAAATGCTTATTGTTCTTCATGCCTCCTGAACCCCAAATTAAGAAGCATGAAATACTTGATACACTGTATCAACTATCAAGGATGAATGCTATTTGTTGATTATGTTTAAACTTTTTTTTTAATTTACCTTTTTGAAGTAGCGTCCCATCAATTCTTACTTACTGTTAGTGAAATTCCGTTTTCTAATTTGTTGCTAGACAATAATTCCAATGTTAATAGAGTACAATTTTTTTTACATATAATATCAGATAATTAGTTCATATGATGGCCTAGCTTGCTTTCTACCGGTTACAATTGTTTCTTGTTGAATTAGACTGATAGTATTTCGTTTTTTTCTATAAAGTTACACCCTCTAAACCAACTTGCCACCAGAGACTACCAACTTGAGACCCTTATTGGAAAAGCTTTGATTGGAAACCAAAAAGTTACTGGAACAAATCAACAAAGAGTCTTACTGTAAAGATGAGATGACCTGACCGAGAAATTGAATTGGACAAATCCCCTTGAGCTCTAGCCTGTATTAGATCCAACTAACCAACTGACATCTATAAGCTTGATTACATAATTCGGATTCGATGCCATGACTGAACTTCCAGTGGGCAGTGAGAAAGGGTAAAACTGCTTGAGTAGACCTAATCTTTTCTACTAGGTAATCTAGTATCCTTATGCATGAAGATAATTAATTCGGTCGTTGTTGTCGGACTCTATTATGGATTTCACTATTTCTTTCGTAGGAATATGATTCGAAATGCCATCTCCTTATTTTTCTGTCAAAAATAAAAATGGCGGACTAGCTGACATTTTCATCTCTATCAAAATGCTGCAACCACGAGTCATAGTGCAAAGACCTCAAATGATTTAGACACAAACCTACAGATGTTGAACAAACATTACCTTTTACCTTACGTTGAGTTGATGGCTGGTGAAAAGCTGATGCCTTATGTACATTCATGACGGAATTGGTTGATAAACACAAACACCATGTTCGTGATAATTTTCAAGGCCACCAATTACTTCTGAGTGGCCATGGCTATAGAGTTGGGTGGTCCAAGAAACTTTGAAAATAGTGGATGAATCTTCAAAGATGTCAACAGCTTCGGAAAGGGAGACATGAAGTCGTTGATGGAGGAGTCAGGGCATGCGAAACAGTGACAACAAACTTTTTTTGGGTAGTAGGTAAATGCAAATGAAGATATGAAAGGGCACCATTGAAAAGATTAGGATAACCACTGGTCATGAAGGTTGGTGTTGTTGTAAAAGAGATGGCTTGACCTATAGCCAACAATAAGAGTTTGAAGGGCTATTGAAAGAGAATAAGAAAAGGCTATAGACTTTGGGAAGGTGAGAAGGGAGGTGAAAGAAAAAGAGCCTTATTGTTGGCCTGTAGGCGGATGGCCGAAGGCTTTGTATTTGAAGTTTGAACCGTAGTCTTCTTAACACGTGATTAATGGTTATCAAAAATCGATCCAATTGCTCCATAACATTTTAATTCAACATGCCATTGACTATAGTATCCCTTGTTAATTATTGCGTATTCCCCATTGAATGTTTATGTCCTTGCCATATACACTCTAACCTATTTTTTTTTTGTTTTCTTGTTTTGCTTCCTTTCATTTTTCACATACCGTTATTGATATGAAAAAAGTTGTATATGAGCGTTACTTTACATTTTTGTCCTCTCTATCTCAATCGTCTATCACCCTATCCTTATTTATCATATTCAATGTTGCAGACGAAGAACTCTTGTTGCCATTGGAACGCATGACTTGGACACAATAGAAGGCCCATTCACATATGAGGTTTGTGATTTTGTTAAATACATTCATATGAAGGTCCTTGGTGCTAACATTCTTTTATTTTGTCGACACGTTGAAATGGATACAACTTAATTAAGAAGCATGTTTACTTAATGCTGCTATTTGGACGCCAGTAACATGTATTTCACTCAAAGTTACTTAATAAGTTCAACCAAGGCTAGGAATATTGACACCAAATATACTTCTGATTTTGGTTGCATGAGGTAAATTTCAAAAGTTGTTTGCCTCACAAGGTGTTCTATATGATGGTCATACTTACAATCAAGAACTTTATGTGCTTTGCATCAAATTGCATAGGTGTTGCATTTCTACTTTCCAGCTTTCCCCTATGGCATTTGTATCTGCAAGGCTTTGTATGCTATTCTACAATTTGGCCCAAATTTGTGCTCAAAAAGTAGTGTATGTCCAACAACACCAAGTAGCACCTGTAACCAAGTTATTTCCAAGACTTCATATATGAATTTTGGAAGCTACTCGTTAATTCACAAGTGTCTTCTTTTACATTAAGACAGTAAGGACATGTTTTTGAGGATACCAATGTTGTGATTTTCATTTGTGCTATTATCTTTATAATGCAGCCATAATATAGAAAGATGATATAGAGATGTGTTCAATGGTATCTTGATTCAATGTGACACTCTAGTGGTTATGTGCTTACTTTCATCTTGCATTGTGGCCTTGATAGAACAAAGTTAATATTCTGAGAAACAAGGTAACCAGTTTCGATTGAAGGAGTGAAAAATCCTATTTTTCTACATTTATCATAAAACACATCTCTACCTCATCTTTCTAACACCATAAGGGTAACTTTAGTTGTTAGGAGTTAAGAGTTGGGAAATGTGATGATCATGTCTGGATTATTAGTTATGAAGGATTTTTTTTCTTGGGAAAATTTCATCTATATCCTTTAAAACTTTCTTAATTACATATATATCATTGTAAAGTTTAAAATTACATATATCTCCTTTTAAACTTTTAAAACTCACATATATATCCTTATCCCCAATTTAATCATAATTTATACATTTAAAAAGTGAAATCATTATCTCAAATTAAATTTACTTTTTGAAAAACAAATCACATGAATAGTATTACTTTTATACCCTTACCTCAAATAATTCATTCTTATCTGATATCCTTCAATTTCATCCATCCTCTTCTTCCCAAAAACCCATCATATCCCAAAAATTCATCTTCTCAAAAAAATCTTCATCCATCCTCCACCATCTCAGATTGTTCAACTTCCACACTCACAGATCTCAACCGACTACATCTCCGGCCACCCTCACCACACCACCACATCTCCGTCGACCCACCACCACATCTCCGGCCACCCACCACCACCACCACCGAAACTTTAGAAATAGTTGCTACACGATCCGTTTTCAGTCACCCCTTTTCTCATGAGCACGATTTACAACCACTTAACCTCGATCTCAACCCGACCCGTTTCGATTTCTTCGACCACAATTTCAAATCCGAAGCCGCCGATAATACTAATGAGGTGCTTCTCAATAATGTACAGACCCATTTCATTTTCAAACAGAAACTCACCATGGAGAAGGTGAGTCCATCGTCAACCGGTGAGTTTCTGTCAACCGGTGAGTCCGTCGTCGATCGGTGAGTCCGGAAAACCCGGAAGATTCAGGTCTTGAGGAAACCCATGAGGAAGAAGGAAATGATGATTCCAAAGTTTAAAAAGTCGAAAGAACAGAGTTCAACACAGTCGGTGTCCGGTGAGGTGCCGGTGAAGCTACCGGCGAAGATGGGAAAGCTTGAGATGAGAAGAAAAAGCTACAGTGGGTTTAGGATATGAGAGAGAATTAATGATTTGGGATAAGAGGAGGGTATAATAGTAATTGTATATGTCATGTGACTTTTTTAGAAAATAAATTTAATTTAGATAATAATTTGTATTTTCTAAATATGTAAATTATAATTAAATTAGAGATAAGGATATATTTGTGAGTTTTAAAAGTTTAGAAGGAGATATATGTAATTTTAAACTTTACAATGATATATATGTAATTAAGAAAGTTTTGAAGGATATAGATGAAATTTTCCCTTTTTTCTTAATAGAGGTTACTTTTTTAGAAAGAGTCTAATCAATGAAGACGTTAGTCGAAGGCTATGAGTAGCAATATGAGATTAATATTTAGCCTTGCCCATTTTAATATAGAAGCTCTAAACCCCATATGGCATTGTTGTTTTAGTATTGCATCTTACGTAACACATCAATGAACATTGAAATATTAGTAAGCAATACTTTTTTCTTGTGCTTAATTCTTTCGGAGGTTCCAATGTTTGATAACTATCATCATTTTAGTTGGAATGCCTTGACAACTTGAAGTATCCAATAGACAAGAATATTTGACTCTTTTCCAAGGATATCCTTGTTAATCATTGGGAGTTGAGGACATATGTATACTACTAGTACTATACTCTACCCTAAAAAATAAAAAAACAAACAAGAATTAAAGAAGAAAGAACAAAAGGCCTATTGTCCTAGAGCTCATTAAGAATCTGTATATTCTGCTTCAAAGAACATATAGACATATTCAATCTTTTAGCTGTGTGATTGCAGATATAGAAAGTGAATACCATTTTTTTATTTTTTATCATTTAATGCTTTATCTTTTTTTGATTTGTGCAGGCTTTGCCACCATCAGACATAGAGTTTAAGCCATTAAAACAGGTAAAAGTGGCTATTAATTGGTTTGATATGTGCGTATATTGCATTCACTATATATAAAATCACTCATGAGTGTGGTCTTTACTTCCAATTATTCGGATTTCAAACAAAATTATATCTAACTTTGAGTAAATACAGTCTTTGAGATGAGATGTATCGTTATTGGTTACTCCACGTGTTGCCAAATGGTCTCAAATTGCTATCTTGGAGTATGAGGTTACTTTACACATGTTTAATATGTATGATGGGGTAGTAATGTGCATGAAAGCATCTCTGAATCTGGTTATTGTTTTCACCTCTTGCAAAGTTCATGCCAAGGGTCTATTTTCGAATTCTACCCTTAATTATGAGATGGAGAAATTTATTACTCTCTGTTATTATCAAGGGTAAAATTGTCATTTAGTTGCATATATTTAAAACTGTGTTCCTTTTTCATTGTGGACATTTATTTTGGAAAGGAAATTTCTATACTTGATAACGCTTTGTTTAGTACTAAGAGATTTGCTAATGCAATGGTGATGATTTCTTTTATAGGTGGAAACTTTCCGAGCCGATAAACTGATGGAGTTTTACAAGGTACGTACTGTGTGATCAAATATTGAGGGTATTATACGCTTGAACTCATTTATGATGCCTTGTTTGCCTTCTATTATGACAGTCAGATTTGAAACTGAAAAAGTTCTTGCACATAATTGAGGACTCGCCTGTTTTCCCGGTTATTTATGATCGAAACAGGTATTCTACCTTCTTTCTATAATAGTTATATCCATGTTGTTTTGAGTGTTTTGTTTTAACATGTCTGAATATGTTCTCATTAGAACGATTATAATGATCAAGTATCAGTAAAACCTAAGTTGGGTATGAATTAGCAACACAACATTTCAAGGTTTAAAGCATTACACCTATGATATTTAGTGTAACCCCTTTTATTGCCTTTTTCTATTTTCCCTTGGGTACCGTCTAGCTGTGAGTTTTTATAGAGTAAGTTACATATTTGGTCCCTATGGCTTACACTATATTGCACTGTTGGTCCCTATTTTGAAATAATTATGGAAAAGGTTCTTGTGGTCTACATTTTATTGCACTGTTGGTCCCTGTGGCTTACACTATATTGCACTGTAGGTCCCTATGGTTTACACTATATTGCATATTTGCATTATTGGTCCCTATGCTTAACAGATTGATTTCATACAGAGTTAGGGTTAGGGACCAATAGTGCAATCTAATGTAAACCACAGGGACTTTTTCCATAATTATTTCAAAATAGGGACCAACAGTGCAATATAGTGTAAACCATAGGGACCAAATATGTAATTTACTCTTTTTTTATATATTTGTTCATGCTGTTTTGGTATAATGTCATGTCTTGTGTTTGGTAAGGTAGACTCCTTCCTCTATCATAAATCCATGTTTTATTGAGAGGGTCCGGCAATGCTTTCTACCTGTTTTTACCATGTTTATCATTTTGATGATCATATAATCTCAAAAGGACCAATTGGTTTTTGCAGAACTGTATTGTCTCTGCCCCCAATAATTAATGGAGCACACTCGGCTATTTCTTTGAAGACCAAGAATGTGTTCATCGAGTGCACAGCCACTGATTTAACAAAGGCCAAGATCGTCTTAAACACAATGGTTAGGCATAGAGGAATTCTGATCCATCTTTTTGCTTACTAATCCTTGCAAGTCATTTTGAATGACAAGAAACTGATAGGATTCTGCACTGTGTACTGTAGGTAACAATGTTTTCTGTGTACTGTCAACGAAAGTTTGAGGTTGAGCCAGTTGAAGTGATATATTCTGATGGAAAATCCCATATTTGCCCTGAACTGTCGCCCTACCATATGGAGGTGTCTCTATCATACATCAATGGTATAGCTGGGGTTACATTGGAGGCAAATAAGGTACAAAACCTACCATTTCATCTTGCATAGTTCTCTACTTTAATGCTTATGTATTTGTGATAAGTATAGATACTCCATATACACAATTTTTTTCTTCTCATGTAGCCATGCCTTAGGAGGATAGGGATATTTTGGGGTGGGGGTTGTTGATGGGCTCTCAAATTAAATTTGCCATTTGTCTTTTGTCATTCTTGAGTTCTTTTTTTCTCCCATATTTTTTTTTTGCATTTTCTTCGATTCTTTTTAGTTCACCAGGCTACTATTTATATTCGTTTTTTGCATTTTCCTAGGTTCACTAGGGTTTGCATTAACGTTTTTTTTTTATTTCGTATTTAAATAGGTTATTTGTTATTATATTTATTAGTTTTCATTTTTTAATATTCTGATTAATTTGTGTTTTACTATATATATTTAATAACTTTTGTATTTGTTTATTTTTTTTTTAACTTCGTATTAACTTTTACTTTACTTTTACTTTAAATATATATTCTATTTTGGTGAATTATATTGTATTGTCATGTGTAACTATATGTATATACTCTAATTTTTGTGTTTTGTGCATTATGCTGCCACATACTAGTGCATATATGGAATTGTCTAACTACATATATATAGGGTCAGGTTCAAATGTGAACTCAATTTTGGTTGTGAACGTGAGAACGAATCTCAGCCACACATCTTCGGTTACGGTGGACGCGATCACGGAGGATTGACATGATTCATGGGAGGGTAGAGATTATTAAAAGGGGGGGGGGGACCGGTCAAAGCCACCTTTATTGACCGGATGAGTGGCTGGGATTCGTCATGTTCAAAACCAAAATTGAGTTCACATTTGGACTTTCCTCCTCTTTTTTTTTTGAACGGCTGAACTTTCCTCTTATATACTGTGTTTTTGGTGTATTATGCTGTGTCACAAGGATGAAGCCCCTCTAGCATGCTTGAATGTTTAAGTTTTAACCAAAGCTTTGAATGCTTTATGTCAATGTTCTAGCAGTCATTTTGTATGAGAATCCCCAAAGTTAAAACTGTATTACTTATTGTTAATGCTAAAATTTGGTTGACTGTAAGATGACACGTAAGCTGCACCAGTACCAAAGTAGTTATGTTTAAGTCACTGTGCCATAATTGTTAAGAAATACAACAAAAAAAGACCTTAATGATAATTTAGTCACTATAAAACCTACCATCTTTGAATTCTTGCACATATGGATTAAGCTTAGCACCAACATCGGGATCAATCAATTCGCTTGATAAATGAAAATTGGTTGTAATGCAGTTATCTACCTAAATTGTATTGAAGATTAGTGCTCAAATGACTCTTTAATGTTTGAGCAACTGTATATAAAGACACAAATTGCTTTATGGTTTTCACGACTCTATTACTAATGTCTTTCAATGCTCACTTGCTCAGCATCTGATATGCAAGAAGGGTGGAAGCTTTGGTAAATTTTATTAAAATAAAGTAAACACAAATTACAGCCTATGGAATGGACTCCCACCCACAAGCATATCCACTCAACCTTCTAGAACAGGCCCCAATGTTAAGTAGAAACTCACTACTTGAAGTTAAAACAAGCATGAGTTGTAGACATAGCTAATACACAACATCATAAAGATACATGCAAAGTAACTTGCTACCCTAGTGACAGAAGTTTTGGGGGAGCCTTCTAAGAGTTTTACTTCATTAGTATCTCCTTAAGTCAAGACTGGTCTTGTAAATTTGTCTATGTTATGATCATAAGAAATACAGGGTATTTGTTTAACTTTGAAACATACTTTTACTATTGCTATAAAGCTTATTTTTCATACGTTTTTGTTCCAAAATATGGTGATAGCTTCTTATAACACCAAGAAACTACAATGTCGTTCAACATTTTCAATATGGGTTCAGCTTATAACATGTTATTCTATTCCCAATTCCGATCTCACAGTTTATCATTGTTTTTATTCATGGAGCTGTTATATGTAGTCCTTTTACATTTGAAACCTCTCGCATACGTACAATTGTTATGATGCAGTTATAATGTATATAGTTTATGTACTTATGGTTTACTTTCTCACATGCTCGTTTCTTTGTCTATGTGTGTGTATGTGTGTCATCCTTGCATCTGTATGGTTTAACGATAAACCATAAAATTCGGTCGTTCATTTCATATAACGGGTAACCTCAAAAAAAGAACTTGAAAAGATGTTACTATGTCAGATAATGTCAACAAAGGGGTAACCCAATGGGGCAGCCTACCGGTTAAGGCTTGGTGTTGGGGAAAAACCCACTCAAGTTCGAATCCTGGGGTGAGCAACCAGGGGCCACTGAGTGTTAATCCCAGGGGAGCATGCTTTAGCTCTCGGTAAAAATTACCAAGGATGTAGTCTGGGCAAACCCAGGTGAACCTTATCAAAAAAAGGGGGGGGGGGGGGGGGGGGGGGGGCTGCAAATTTCTTTGCCGTGAAAGCCTCAGAAGGGTTTTACAAGATGAAAGTGTGTACAATACAATATCTATCAAAGTAAACTCACACAGGTTACATTGAATAAAAACACTCTTGAAGGGTATGGAGAAAAGTGCCAACGGAAATGTTCCTAAAATCTGAAATTTAACGTTCCGTTTGCACCGTTCCAAGCTGTTAGGATGATATAAAATCTCTTGGGTTCAATATCAACCTTTGCGGCCAACTCCTACCACAACTGATGATCATCAAATTTCCAAAATTTACTCCAGTAAAGTTTTTAGTAGTTAGTTGGCCAATTTGAATACAATTCTATTCATTTATTGGAAAGTATCCAATTCTTTGTTTGTTTCATTTATGGAAGGCTGTCTTATCTATTTATATTTTCCAGGTTGCTGGGTTGTTGAACAAAATGCAGTTACATGCTCAGCAATCTGTCTCAAGGGATAATGAATGCATTTTCACTGTATCTGTTCCTCCAACCAGAAGTGATGTGCTTCATGCATGTGATGTAGCAGAGGTATGGAAGTACATTGTTATTAAGGCAAATGAATCGAAGTTTGACTTGGTTCCTGTTTAGGGTTACAAATATATTTTTTTCTCAATCAGTGTCCAAAGTTAAAAATATTTCTATATTTTACCCATTTTTAATGGTAACCTGTTCACGCTATCAAATGTCACAAGATCAGTAGGTTACTAGTCAAAATGTGTGCAAAATTGGAAATTTGTAAGTTTGATACTCCAATGAGAAAAAAGAATTCTTCGTTAGACTGAAAAGGAACTAAGCCAAACTTTTTTGCATTGTTATGCATTTTCCATTTTTGCCTTTATTATTATTATTATTATTATTATTATTATTATCATCATCATCATCATCATCATCATCATCATCATCATCATCATCATCATCTATGAAGCCATCCATCATAGTGTCACATTTTCATTAGAACTGACATGAAGTCTCTGTCTTTGTAACAAATTCCAAAGGATGTGGCAATTGCTTATGGCTTCAATGAAATTCCAAAGCGGAAACCTGCATCTTTGAAGCCCCTGCCACTGAGCCAGTTCAGTGACCTTATCAGAACGGAGGTAATATAGTGCATTAACGTTCGTATACTTTAACATGTCCAACTTCTGTTCTTTAACTATAAGGATCAATCCCATCTAGATCTCTAAAAGTTTACGACATAGAGATCAAATAGTTCCCAATGTCACTTCCGCTTGTGCTTCTACCTTTAGCTTGTTTCATACTGTTTTACTAGTCTTAATGGTGTGTTTCATCTTAGATGGTCACGCATTATGGTTTAGTTTGTAACATAAAACGAGTCTTTGATCAAATAGGACATGATAAATTATTTTTAAATTTTTTCTGTGTAGGATTTATTAAGCTTCATCATTTTGCGTGATTATCATGGGTGCTTGATATGGTTTTGTTTTTGTTTGTATTTCTTATCTTTAGATTGCGCTCACTGGTTATACAGAGGTGTTGACATGGATCCTATGTTCATACAAAGAAATTTTCCCCATGCTGAACCGTAAAGATGACAAATCAACTGCAGTTATCATTGGAAATCCTCGATCGGCAGATTTTGAGGTTTGTTTTACTGTTTACCTTGTACTTTAAATGGCGTAAAACTTGCCATGAAACTATGGGTATCGCCCAGCACTAAATTTGTCTTTTTAGATGAAGCTTCACAAAGATACCAGATTGGGCTTGTGAAATGCCACCAAATCTATTTTACAACATATTTAACCATCTTGTTTGATTCATCTAAATTTTTGTGTTTTGCTTGACCGTACATAATCCTACACATTCAGACGTATTTTCTTATTTTAGTTGCAATTATATCCTTCAAAAACATTCAGCCAATTAACTTCTGAACCATATAGGTTGTGCGGAGCAGTCTCATGGCTGGGATATTGAAAACCGTTGCACACAATAAAGATCATCCGAAACCTATCAAGGTAAAGTAGGTTAATTATAATAACATCAGTTCATCACTTCATCTTGATGATCTTAAGCTTGCTTGCATTGTTGTTATGCAACAATAATAGCAGCTTTTTATCCAAAGAAGTTGGAGTAGGCTACAACTGTTACCTTTGGAACAAAAATAAAGATGAGACTGTTAATTTACTTATAAGTGAGTTCTGATGTTTTTTATTGGGTTATTTTGTATTGGAACTGTAGATATTTGAAGTAGGTGATGTAACGGTATTGGATGAGTCAAAAGATGTTGGGGCCACAAATCATCGCCAACTGGCAGCTCTTTACTGTGGTGCTACTTCAGGGTTTGAGGTAAAGTTCTTTTACACACACACACACACACAATATAGATAGACAGAGAGAGGTTAAATTTTGCGAAAACCAAATTATTGGTAAAAACCTGTGAGAACCAACTAAAAAATATTTTTTTGTACGATTTTCTTCCATCAAATGTTAGAATTTGATATATTGTTTCACACATTTTTCTTTAGAGTAAATTACATATTTGGTCCCTGTGGTTTGGTGGTTTTAACACTTTGAGTCCCTCGATTGAAATAATTATGGGTTGGGTCCCTGTGATTTGCATTTTATAACGCTCTGGGTCCCTCTACTAAACGCCGTTTATCATTGCTCCGTTAGACCCATCATGTGCACGGCACATGATGGGCATTTTAGTCATTTAACTTATCTTTTTATTTTTCATTAAAATTATGGGGACCAAATATGTAACTCACTCTATTTTAATTAAAATCACTAAGGACCAAAAAGTAATTTATTCTAACTCTTATCTCTCACATAACTTCATCTTCCCCAATTGCCACCACCACCACCACAAACAGCCACCCACCACCACCCACACCCACCAACACCCAACACCACCACCACCAAACACCCACACCACCACCACCCATACCCACCAATACCCACCACCACCACCCACACCACCAATACCCACCACCACCACCAATACCAAACACCCACCACTACCACCACCACCCAACCCACCAACACCAACACCAACACCCACACCCACACCCACCAACACCCACCACCACATCAATCTTTTTCCAAAATTCATAAAAGAACAAGAAAAATTAATATTTGTATACAAATATGAAACAAACACTAAATTTTAACCAGATTTTGAAACCCCAAAAACCCAAAACCCAAATCAAATCCATATTAAAAAAAACCTAATTCAAAAACCCAAATCAATCTCAAATTTGCAAACTTAATCAAACAATATTCAAAGCCCTAAATTCTACAATAAATCAACAAGAAACAAATCTAAGAGACTCGGTGGGGGAAACGATTGCAGAAGGGAGAAACCGGCGTCGGCGATGGGAGAAACCGGCGTCAACGTTGGTGACGGGAGAAACCAGCCGTTGGTTATTCGAGATATGGGGAAACGTCAAACGTCCTTGCTGTTCGTCGGAGGGGGAGAGCTGTTGGCGGCGAGCATTTGTTGGATCTGGTTGATGATGAAGAAGAAGAAGCGGAGGAGGCGGCGGCGGTGGTGGTGGCGGGTGAAACCGTCGGCGGTGGTGGCGGGAGAAACCGTCGGCGACGGTGGTGGGAGAAACCGGCCGCGACGGTGGCAGGAGAAACCGGCCGCGACGGTGGCAGGAGAAACCGGCAGCGGTGGTAGCCGGAGAAACCGACGGCAGTGGTTGTGGGAGAAACCGACGGTAGTGGTGGAAGAGGGGTAGTGGTGGAGGAGGGTGGTGGTAAATATGGGTGGTGTGGTGGAGAAGGAGGGTTGAAGATGAATGGGTTGGTGCTCTGCAGGAAGGCTGGGATTAAGGAATGGGATCTTTTATTTATTTATTTTTTTTCTTTATTTTTAAATTTTTATTAATATATAATAGGGTTAATTACATATTTGGTCTCTGTAATTTAATTCAAAATTAAAAGATAAGTAAAATGACTAAACTACCCATCATGTGCTGTGCACATGATGGGCCTAACGGCTCAATATTTGACGGCGTTTACCAGAGGGACCCAGAGCGTTATAAAACGCATACCACAGGGACCCAACCCATAATTATTTCAATCGAGGGACCCATAGTGTTAAAACCACCAAACCACAGGGACCAAATATGTAATTTACTCTTTTCTTTATTTGGTGAGTATCATCCATGAATTGATTTCACCATATGAATCAAATTTTCGTATATTTTCAATTCACCATATGAATGAAAATTTTATTTTTCATATGGATGATACTCACCTTATGAAGAAAAATATATGTGAAACAATAGTTAAAATCAAAGTCTTTGATGAAAAAAAAAATCATGTAAAAAATTATTCTTTAGCCGTTTCTCACAGATTTATACCAATAATTTGGTTTTTATCTGATTATTGTCCTATATATATATATATATGTTTGTGCTTTCTTGTTTTTCTCTTCTCAATTTTAGATTAGTACCAAAGAAGTATGGAAAATCACGTGTCAGAATCATTTGAAAAGGACTCATTTTATCTAAATGTTTGTTTCTTTTTTCAGTTCCAATAATTTCTGGTACATGTCTTGACCTCATTGTGGAAACTCAATGTAATTAGTGAAATTAAAAATTTTTTTTTTGAGCGGCAATAAGGTTAACTAGGAAGGAGCTTCGGCATGGCCATTTAGTGAAATTAAAATACATTTTAGTTTTTTCATTTCCAAATTCTACTTTTATTTATGATTATTAGCTGTAGGCAAATTCTGAAATTGTTCTTCTTTGAAGCTTCTTGATTATCTCTTCTACTGGTTGATGAACTTTTACGTGTAGTTTTGTCGACATAAGGATTGAAGTTTTCTTAATCTATTTGATGTTTGCAGTTAATACATGGGCTGGTTGACAGAATCATGGAAGTAACTGGTACTCCTTTTGTGTTGCCTGGGGACAACACTGGTTATTATATCGAGCGCTCAGATGTAAGTACCTGCACTCACTTGCACTAATTGTTAAACTGTTATGCTTAGTTGCTTACAACTTGCACTCACCTGCACTCACTTCATTTATTTAATGAAGGAGCCTGAGTTTTTGTCGGGAAGACAAGCTAACATCATTTACAAAGGGAAACGCATAGGAACTTTTGGCATCGTTCACCCACAGGTAGCCTTCCTTCCTTTTAACATTGAATTTGACACTCCTTCAGTTATTTTACTAACGCTGTGTTTGGCAAAAATAAGTTAGTCCATCCAAACATGTACCATAAGCTAGCTTATTGAAACGCTACTTGGAGTAGTGTTTTGGGAGCTTTTTGTAGCTTTTTCCAATTATACCCTTATTAATTGTATGTACCCTTTTTGGTCATTTTACATACAATAAGGTAGTTTTTGCCAAACACAATCTGCTCATAAGCTAGCTTATCAATCAACAACTAGCTTATCAACTATCAGCTAGTTTGCCAAACATAGCCTAATATTACTTCTTCCATCTCAAAGTAAATGTCTGCGGTGAATAAGGTTATTCTTTTAAATAACCTTCCGCGTTGTTCCTTGTGATTTCAGGTGCTTGAAAACTTTGACATACCGGATCCATGCTCGTTTGTGGAGCTCAACCTCGAGAGCCTGCTGCTATAATTCAATAATCTTGGATCGATTGTTCCTTGTGATTTAATAGTCAACTGTTTTTCTGTTTTTTCATTTTGCAGGTACTCTATTATATTTTTTTCAGGAAGAAATTATTGTTGTTTTTTGTTGAAATAGAAAGTTATTGGTAAAGTTATGAAGTCATGTCTTGAGATAGTTGTAACATGGATTTTTGAAAAGATTTTGTTGTGATTGTTTCATTTATAGAGAAGTTGCTGAATGTGTTGTCCAAATCCAAACTAATTTGTAAATGATAAGATTTTCCTATAATTTTCTACCAAAAACAAGACTATGTAAAATATGCCAAATGCCAAAGGGTATTAAAAATCATCATATGAGGTATGAGAGAAATGGTGGAAAGAGGTATTTATCAAATATTTGTTTTGCCCAAATGTGGATTTGGGTTGAGTTCCCAAACCCTACACTTCATTCTCTTTTTGGCTTCTTTTTCAAGTTTTGTTAAATTTCAGCCAAGATTATAAAAAATTACTGATTCCTTTAAAATCAAACATAATGATAATTTAAATACAACATGCTAATACTTCAATATCATCTTTTCAAAAAAAAAAAAAAAAAACTTCAATATCAGAGTCACAGAAATTATAAAATATATAACTATTCAATTCAATCTATTACTTGTCTCTAAACCCAAAAAAGGAAGAAAAAAAAGTGAACCATCATTTCATCATGTTCAATAAACAAGCACCCATTTGCAGGTCTTACAAACATAAAAAAGAATTATCATTTAAATACCCTATTCAATATGGTTACCAAAGCTTCTACTCAAAAAACATCCATTTTAACTATTTACCTCCATAAAAAAATGAATATTCACAGCTTCATATTAACATTTAAATCAAATTGGTCATCTATATGGTCAACATTCTGGGAGGGACCGAGTCGACTCGGTTCGCGAAAAAGCTAGCCGCCGACTCACTATGGCACGGAGAACAACACGACTGGTGAGTGAAAGACCGGGTCGAAACATTCCCCGGGCTTGCATAAAAAGGAATGTACATGGAACTAAGAGGCAATGTAGAAGGGATGATAAGAGGATTGGCCAATGATTGCTGATTGTTAAGAGGGCTGGTGTTAGATGATTGCTGATTGTTAAGAGGGCTGGTGTTAGATGCAGAAGGTGACAATTGGCCTATTTGCATTGGTCTCGATGCCACGTAGGACGATGACCTGGCGGATGACGATGATAATAAAGACGATGATGAAGATAGTAACGGTGTTCGTTCCGTGGCTGGTGGATCGTCTGTGATGGTATTGGCATCACGCTTGCAAACAGGGCAAAATGACCTCCACGATGTCAGCCAAGCGTCCACGCAAAGCGTATGAAATTCTGTCAATCCAAAAAAAAAACAAATAATTTTATTTTTCTTAAATTTCCAAAAAGTTCATATTTTGCAGATACCCGTTTACCATAAAGTTTTTATGGCAAGAGGGTCGGTAAAGTTGGCATCCGCATCATCTCATCAAATGTCACAAGATCAACAAATACCAGACAAAAGGAGTACATACTAAGGAATTTTGAAACTGTGTTACACTGATTGAGAAAATAAATTCTTGAGTAAATTACTTTTTTTTGTCCCCATGGTTTGGTAATCATTTCGATTTCATCCCTATGGTTTAAAAATTGCAATTTCCATCCCTATGCTTTGCAACTTATCTTTTAACAAACCACAAGGATGAAAAGCGTAATTTACTCTAAATTCTTTGTTAGACTAAAAAAAATTAAGGCAAACTTCGTTGCATTTTGTCAAAATGCTGAGTAATCATTTAGATATATTCACAAGAAGTACCCACGATAGAAAACTAAACCAAACAAAACGCGCACAGTATATCTAGAAGTTGTGAAGAGTCATTCAATGAAATCACCCACAATTACGTCATTTAATTGACTTTCAAGTCGGCATTTGGCGAATCTAAAGTCAAAATATTATTAGCATTAGAGGGGAGGCAAGAAGACTTACTATGGTGGCATGGCAAGATTCTAAGCTTATCACCAACGTAATAGTCTTCAAGGCATATAGCGCACAATGTAGAAGTGCAATTGTCTTCCAAGGCCGTTGTATAGAAAAGGCTCGGCATGGCCTTCACTAGCCGTCTACTCATCCCGTTCAATCCTCTACCACGGGGGCGTTCTCGTCTTGTGTGATCTCTTTGCCCAAGGAGAAAAAGCACAATTGATATCAATAGGACAACCAATAGCACGATAGATGCAGTGATGAATGGCCACATGGCCCATATTGGTTCCTCATCGTTTTGGATAAGCCACACCTCAATTCCAGTCTTGCCAACATAATCCCGCAGTTTGCAGCCCACGGTATTCGAAACAAATACCGCAGGTATATGTATACCGCTTGGATCCCCTGTCACTGAAATTTAATGAGTTCAGATTAGATACCGAACGAAATTTAAGTGTCCATATTTCCATTAAGAGTAAATTACATATTTGGTCCTTGTGGTTTACACTATATTGGACTTTTGAAATAATTATGGAAAAGGTCCTTGTGGTTAACATTAGATTGCACTATTGGTCCCTAACTTTAACTCCATGTGAAATCAATCTGTTAAGCATAGGGACCAATAGTGCAATATAGTGTAAACCACATGGACCAACAGTGCAATATAATGTAAACCACATGGACCTTTTTCATAATTATTTTAAAATATGAAACCAACACTGCAATGTAGTGTAAACCACAGGGACCAAATATGTAATTTACTCTTCCATTTATGTTTAGTGTCCACTTTAAAAAATAAATAACTAAAATTTCCAAATCTACCCTTAATTAATGCACAAATATTTGTAAGAGTTAACAAGATAGATAACATTAGAAAAGGGTACACGCCTGAGGCGTCCCACTGCACCGGTCCCACAGTCATCATGGGAAGGTAAGCTAGTGCATGCATCCCATTGGCAGAGTAGCAGTGCCTCTAACAAATATGGATTACCACACCTCTGCAGCTGGAATAAATCAGCGAGGGCAACATAAATACTTAATTAAGGGTAAAGTTGTCATTTGGTTATCTCAAAAGTGTAATAACTATTCATGCCTAAAACTGTGTGCAATTTCAATTGTGGTCACTTATTTTAGGCCGTTGAGATTAAGGATTGCAAAAATAGAATAAAAGAAGTCGTAGTGTTAATGAGAAAAAGCAAATAGGGAAAGGACTATATTATATACTTACTTGCAATCAACATACTCTCGTCGCTGTTGTAAACAATTGCCGCTTTGAATCCTGCATCTTGCGCTCTTCGAACTTTATCCTTAAAGGAGCATCCTCCTCTAATTATTAACACGTACGGGGAGTTTATGCCGTCCTCAATTGAACTATTTGTCAAGGGTGAGCAAGCATCTAGTGGTGATGCTAGAAACAACGTCCCTAGTTCCCCAAAATCATCCACAGGCCGTGCTGACAAAAATCAAATAAATAAGAACATAAAAATTTGGTAAAGGTCGAGTTCTAAATACAAGTGACAATATCATGGAACAAAGCCAGTATATCCCATCCGAAGGTAGGGTCAGACGGGTGGGGGTGGGTGGTAAGATGTATGCAGACTTTACCTCCATCCCAAGTGACAGAGAGACCCCTTCTAAGGCATTGTTTGGTAAACACAAAGTAACTTATAAGCTAGCTTATTTTTTTATTGGAAGGGTGTCCAAGCCAAAGCCCGACTAATCCCCGGCAATTTTGGAGGTTAAACATGGCTAGCTTATATTTTGTGTACATGTTCGGATGGACAAAAAGTAGCTTATAAGCTAGCTTTTTGATAAGCTACTTGGAGGTAGCTTTTTGGAGCTTTTTCCAATTATACCCTTACTAATATTAATTATTATACCCCAATATACCCTTTTTGGTCATTTTACATACTCATAAGCTAGTTTTTGCCAAAGATAATTTGTTCATAAGCTAGCTTATCAGCTACAGGCTAGCTTATCAGCTAGTTTGCCAAACATAGCCTAAGAAGATCCCGACTTTCATATAAGATTAAGGGTTTGCTTGTTATTAGCTTAATGATCTTATTTGGTCAACTATACATGATTGTTTAGTAAGCTTCTAGGGGTAGCTTTATGCAGAAAGCCAAGTTTTTCACAAATGTGTTCCTCCTAATTAACAAAACATGAACAAAAATCTTCCCAATCCATACATACAACTTTATCCATACGAAACTTAATAGAAAACAAACCAAACATCCCCTAAGAAACATATCTACAAAGCACAATATAGGTCACACATATAAGCAAATGAGTTAATCCAAAGTGATTCTAGAAACAAGCATAATTCACATCAATCTAATCATCTAGCAACTCCAAATATAAATACTCCCTTAATTCAATAAAAAAGAGTTGTATTTTCATTATTGGATGTCAAATCAAATGCTTAAAAACCCAAACTTAACATAATTTGTGCCCTTAATCCACCACCAACAATTAATCTATTGCTATTACTTATTAAGCACTTCAATGCAAGTAAAAAAGCTTCTTCTATCTATAAACAGTTAATCATAATATCTGTATTTCAAAAGCAACATCTTTGACATCAAAAAGTAGCAAATATAACATCAAACCTTCAAATTAACCTAAATTGATTATTTAACCATCTTTTAATTTCAATCCAAGTGTTCTTTTAACATAACATTATGAATCAATTAACCATAGAAATCATAAAAACTTACCAAATTTAGCTGGAACATCAGCAAAGAACAAGGTGACACCATCATTCCCCTTAAAACCACATCAGCAAACACCACCCTAGAAGCCATTAAACAACAAAAAGTAGAAAAGAACACCCAAAGATTCAACATCTTTTTTTTTTTCTGAACCCAGAAAAAACCCACCAAGGGTTATGATCCTATGATGCTGAATTCTTCAATCATATACAGAATGAAACTTAGGGTTTTTCCATCTTCTTCATAGACAGTTTAATTCGGAATATATATATATATATATATATATATATATATATATATTATGGTTTAGGATTGAGAGTTTGGAATTTGGATGACTCTTGAAGTCAAATAGAAAGATTCGGTTATGATTTATCAAGGATTCGATTATATAAATATTTGTAAATTTTTAAAGATATCAATTTTTTGGATTTGGTGATCCAATGGGATAAGACATAATTGTGTGATTGCAATTCAATTAAAGTTACTTTTAAGAGAAAATATATCCAAATTTAAAGGGGTTTTTTTTTCTTAAAATTTAGTATTGTTTTGTAGAGAGTAAATTTGGTTCATATAATTTATATAAATTTGGTTCATACAAGAATTTTTGTTATAGGAAGAAGTTTCTTCTGGAGTCATATATTTTAGGTGCTTGAACAACAATTCTAAGTTTTTATAATTTTTACTAGTTAATGGCACGTCTAATACACAGACGATTTAAACATTTTGTTTTAGTTTCTAATAAGAATTAACATTTGCATTATAAAATTCACAAATAATTCACCATAAACCAAACATAATATTCAATTAACAATATAAATATGACTTAGTTAATTGATAAAAGAAATATTAATGATTTAGTTTAATCATAACCATTTAGGAAATTATATATATAACATTTAAATTACTTTTCTTTCATTTTTTTTATTCAAAGGTTTCTTTGAAATTGAGTAAGTAGAAAATTATTACTTATTAAAATAATTCTAATTAATCAACGATTTAAATGAAAAAATTACTCTTAATTTATTATTAAATATTTTAGTAATCTAATAGTTAAAATATTTGAAATTCTTTTGTTGAAAGATTTGGATTTCATGAATGATTCAAAAACGGGAGGGATTCTGAAATAAATTATATAGTGTTTTTGATTTGTAGGGTTTTAAAAAAATTATTATTTATAAATGATCTATAGAATTAGTAAGATTAAAAGTATGGAATCTTTAAATTTCAAGAACATCAACAATAGCGTTTTAAATAAAATAAACTTTTATTATTTATAAATAATCTATAAAAAAAATTTAGATTAAAAATAGGAATCTTTAAATTTCAAGAATATCAACGATAGAATTGTAATAAAATGTAAACAACTTAATTTATATCTATTCTTAATATTTACTAATATAAATAAATTAAAAAAATATTCAATATTATACTCATTTTGAAGGTATCGTCAAGACGATTATAAGGGTGTAATTTATAAAAAGAAAAAACAAAAAACTTAAATGGTTTTAATTCATGTACATTATTTACCTTAATATGATAAGAATGTAAAGTGAAAGCTGAAAAACTAAGAGGTAAAAAGTAATTTAATCAAATAATTATTATACACAATGTAAATTATAAAAGGAAAACTAATAAATTAATGAGAAATTTTAGGTATGTAAATTTTGGGGAAAAAATGAAAATAGATTATGACATCATCATTTGATAGGATTTGTTTAATTGACCAATGAAATCACTCAATTTCATTTTGATGATATCAGCAAAAAATCTTCTTTTAATATATATATATATATATATATATATAGAGAGAGAGAGATTTTTTGTTATTATTTATTTTTTATTTTCTAATATATTTTTAATAAATTTATAAAACATATATATATATATATATTATGTAATAAAAGATGTAAATTAAATTAACTTATTATTATAATTTTTTTAAATTCTATTACAAAATACGTAAGTTGTGTTTAATAAGTTTGATTTTAATTATTTTATTCATTTATTATGTTTAGATTATTTTAAAATAGAGTAAATTACGGATTTGGTCCCTGTGGTTTGGTAATTTTTATGGATTTGGTCCCTAAACTTCAGTAATTATGGATTTGGTCCCTATGGTTTGCAATTTCTTTTGGATTTGGTCCCTTGCCCTAACATCCATCTAACATGTCAGTTAAATCCAAGGGCAATTATGTCTTTTTACCTTTTAAACCATTTTTGAATTAACTTTATTACTTTTTTTGAATTATTTAAACTAGAATTAAATATATCTATATATATATACACATATATATATAATGCAATAACATGATGATGGTGGGTTAATGGTGGTGGTGGTGATGGTGATGATGGTGGTGGTGGGTTAATGGTGGTAGTGTTGGTGGTGATGGTGATGGTGGTGGGTTAAAACTTGAAGGATCATAAGCAAACTCCGGCAAACTTCATCCCTACCGGCAAACTCCGGCGAACTTCCAGCAACTATTCCGGCAAACCTACAATTTTCGGCGAATTTCCATGTGCATGTTCTCACCACCACCTTAAATCCATTACCACCGTGGTGGTGGTTTCACGGCCTCAACACCTAGTAACACACACACACACACAGCAACACACACAGTAACGCGGAATGTGTAGGTTGTCGAAGATGATTTTGGAGCATCGTCTGCCTTTCGCCGGAGAAACATGGTGGTGGTGTGTGTGTGCTCGTCGGAGAAACGTCGTGGTGGTGTGTGTGCTCGCCGGAGAAACGCCGTGGTGGTGATGGTGGTTTTGTGTATGTGTGCTCGCCGGAAAACGGCGTGGTGGTGGTGGTGTGTGTGTTTTTGAAGAAGAAAGGTGGGTGTGGGGTATGGGTTTAAAATGGTATTTCAGATTCTTTTTTTTTAGAAGATGAAAGGTGGGTATGGGTTTTTGAAGGAGAAAGGTGTGTGTGTGTGTGTGTTTTTGGGGAAGATGATGAACATTAAATTAAATTTGGGGAAGATAAACAATATTTAATTTTTCTATCTATGATAACAAAAAAGAAAAAATATAGTAAAGGACAAGTGGCACATTTTAATTAGTGTGTTAAAAGCATAAAAAGACAAAAAAAAATGAAAGTACAATAATGCCCTTTAGTTTAACAGAGAAGGTTAACAGCTGTTTGGTCCAAGGACCAAATCCAAAAGAAATTGCAAACCATAGGGACCAAATCTATAATTACTGAAGTTTATGGACCAAATCCATAAAAACCACCAACCCACAGGGACCAAATCCGTAATTTACTCTTTTAAATATTTAAATCAAAATTAAACAACCAGTTTTATATTAATAGTTATATGATACCTTTGCTAATTTTCAATTTTTTTTACTAAATTTTTATATATATAAGGTGACATCATACAATTTATTATCCACACCTAAAAAAAGAAAGTGGATATTGAGAATCACGAAAACTTTTAAATGCCTTAAATTCTTCATATCCGAACATTCTCTAAGACGAGCAACTTTTCCTAAGTTTTCCTATATTCCACCACATCCTCCAAATTTTTCAAAATCTCCAATTTTTAATCATCATTCTCAATATTGGTCGGATATACCAACCCAATTTGGTACGACAAACAATTATTTCCCAAATCAGGTCGTTTTTGCATACTCGAATGACGAAACTATAAACTTTATACTATAGGGACCAACAAGTGTTATAAACAAGAAACCATAAGGACCAAATTTGTAACTTACTGTTAATTTTTTGAGAGCAAGGGGAAATTTTGTATATTAATCTCACTCTTCTTCGACTCTTATTTTTCATAACAAATTTAGTGCCTTCGACTACTTTTAATTTTATAACAGATTTGTTTTCTTCCTCAACATGTATTATTAGGTTTTGTGATTTTGTCTGATTAAAAAATTTTAGTGGCAGAAAAATATATCTTTTAGAAATAATTTAATAAAATAATTAAATATAATTAAAATTTAGGAAAAATAGGAACTCCTGCTTTAAATGATTAAGCCTCTAAACTATTTTTCGACTGAAAAATCACTAAATTTCCTTATTTTAAATCATTATTTTTATTAATAAAAAATATTAAACTTTTTTATTTTAAATGATTAAGTTTCTGAATATTTTCTTCAATAAATAAACTACCATTTTTTTTTGAAATTATTACTTACATATTTTTAGCCAAAATGGATTTACTCTTATTTTTTACTTTATAATTGTAGTTTTATATTTTTTATTAAAAATATGTACATAACAAATTTTTAAAACTTGAAGATTTATTTGTTTTAAAAAAATGTTATAGAACAAATGATTACTTGAAGTTGAATTGTTTTTCTATTCATAAAAATAGTTTTAAAACCTTGGGGGCGTTTGGTTTATTATAAGTAACGAGGATGAACACGAAATGGGAATGCAGGGGAATAAGAATGAAAATGAGCATTGCATTGATGGTGGTTGGTTAATCCAATATAATCATTAAAAATTATCTCATATTAAAAAAGGGTAAACTATGATTTAACCCCTAAACTTTATACTTAAAAATGGTTTAACCCCTAAACTTTTTTAGTGAATGTTTCAATCCCTAAACTTGTTATAATAAATGTTATAATCCCTAAACTTGTTATAATTGATTGTTTTAGCCATTTGACCTGCTATAGCAGGTTACTACACTTTTAAAAGTCACTTTAATCCCTAAACTTATAAACAAAATATGATTTAACCCTTAAATTTTTTATTTAAAAATGGTTTAACCCCTAAACTTTTTTAATGAATGTTATAGTTCTTAAACTTTTAATAGTATTTGATTAAATACCTAAAGTTGTTGAACCTAATTATTTTTATCCATAACATAATTCAATACAACATTCTATCGGCTAAACCAGTTACCAATCCATTCACGATTGGAAAAACCTTGCATCCGTTCGTCTACAATCCAGTACAACTTGCAACTTGGTCAAATCGATCTTCTTTGCCAATAATCTCTTCCTAAAATAGCTGGTACATTTCATTTGATTTGATTTATGCCATTTATGTGCTTGATTTGTTGCGCATTTGATATTCACAGTGAAATCTACATTATGAATATTTTTTTGTTAAATTTTTGGTAAATTTGATTCGTTAGTCTATTGTTGCTTCATTCCGTAGGTTTTGTTGATTACATCTGATCAAGAAATGCAAGTTAGAGATATTCAAGATCATGTGTTTCAGAAATACTTCAAACTATGGTTAAACATATATTTGATATAGAAAATAATTAGGTTGAATAAGTTTAGGTATTTAATCAAATACTATAAAAAGTTTAAAGATAATACCATTAATTAAAAAGTTTAGGGGTTTAAATCATTTTTAAATAAAAAGTTTAAGGGTTAAATCATATTTTATTCATAAGTTTAGGGATTAAAGTGACTTTTAAAAGTGTAGTAACCTGCTGTAGCAGGTCAAGTGGCTAAAACAATCAATTATAACAAGTTTAGGGATTAAAACATTCATTATAACAAGTTTAAGGATTAAAACATTCACTAAAAAAATTTAGGGGTTAAACCATTTTTAAGTGTAAAGTTTAGGGATTAAATCATATTTTACCCATTAAAAAAATATGTTTCTTTCTACAACTTAAAAAGATAGAAGATATTACAATTAGCATCAAGAGATGGGACTTATGAGAAAATAAATTAATTAAAAATAAAATTTTATATTTTCTTTAATTTGATTAAGAATAAAAATTAATAAATCTTTAGCATTGATTCCATTATATAATTATCAAACCAAACAACACTTGTCATTATCATTCACATTCCATCCAAAATGAGTAGGTTTAATAGTTTTTTTCCTTTCAAAAATATAGTTTAGGGACTTAGATATTTAAAATCAGCTAGTTCGATGGGTTAGCTGAACCTTTTATTTATATTTTAGAAACTTTACTTCTATAAAATTGTTTAGCTCAAATAAAAGATTTTAATCTATATATATATAAAAGCAAGATGTTGGAAGTATGATGTGGCACAATGTTAGAGTAGGATTTAGCTATAGGAATTTTCTCATTGTTTTGATTTTTTTTAATATAAAATAAGTTAAAGACTATTATACCCCCTTTAATGAAAATTGTGTATTTCATATAACAAGGTTTCTTTGGTAATTTAACTTTCATTTTAATTAGCTTTAAGTTTCAAATTTTTTAACTTCCTAAAACATTAAATTTAATCTCTTTGTATTCCTATTTATTAATTAAAGAAAAACTTACAACACAATCATATATAAACTACAATCTTCCATCAAAATGTGATATATTAACAACTTTATCTTCTATAAGAAGACTTCATTTGAATGTTTGTTTGTTGTTTGTCTTTTGACAAATCATTTTTTTTTAGTACTTCGTCAATATTGTTTCTCAATCTACGTAAATTTTTCAGGTAAGGTAACACTTTTTATTATTTGCTTTATAATTTATGTGAGTTATATGTTGTTTTGTATCTATATGTGCCAAAAGGTGTGTGTGTATATATATAGTTTTTCATATATTTTTTGAATGTTTTGTGTACTTAGATATTGTTGTTAGATAAGTTTTTGCATTTCTTTTTCAAATTTAGTCATGATTGTCACATTCGTTTTTTCCACATGCTTCCTAATTGATATTTTTGTCAATATAAAGTTCGTTTCTTCCATCGAAATCTCAAATAATGTTTATGCTTTTGTGTATTATATATGACTCTTAAGTTTACTTTTGAGTTTTTATTTGGGTGTTTTTTCACAATTGTTATAATATTAATGTTGTATGAGTATTTTAAGTGAGGTTTATTTTTCTAATTTGTTGTGCTTATATTGTCGTAATTTCTTTAAAAATTATATTTTGTTGGCAACGATCAAACTCCAAAGTATGATCTATGTGGTTTTTTTGCTTTATAGTTTTGTTGTGGATCCTCTTTTGATTCTTTTATGATTAATGTTTGTTATATAATTTATATGACATTCTTATATATATACACACATATATTATTTGAGAAAATATATTTTTAAATCACTGACCACACGAGTTTTAATTATTTTCTTTAGTAAAACATATTTTACTATATGTATTTAATATGTAAAATTTGAATCAACATATAAATTTAAAAATATTATTATTATTTAAAATCATATTAAAACCACCATATAAATATAAACATCATTTAAACCAATAATTTAAATAAAATTAGAATAAATATATAATTAAATACTCATTATTTACCAATTATTTATTAAAGGAAATATTTATTTCGTCATTTAATACTATTAAATATAATAAATATATAAATAAATACCTAATACTAACTTATTATATTTAATATTACTTATTAATCAATATATATATATATATAAATTATTATAATCAATATATAATTATATGATTAAAGCTATAATCAAAATTAAAATTATTGAAATTCAATATAATAATATGTAAGAAAATATAGAAACATATATAAATTAAATAAGACAAATAAAAAAAATAATAAATAATAATTATTTCACTTTCATTTTAAAATTTAAATTGAAATCAAAATATGTAAAATAATAAGATTAGGAATGATATAACATCTTTTATTTTACATAATATAACTAAAACTTTTTTTTAAAGATTTTTTTATTGAAAAATTAAGTAAAAAGAAATCCAATATATAAATTATTATAATCAATATATAATTATATGATTAAAGCTATAATCAAAATTAAAATCGTTGAAATCCAATATAATAATATGTTAGGGTTAAAAATATAGTTGTATTCAAGTTTGGTTTATGTTTTGTATTAGTTGTAAAGTTGAGGGGAGCTAAGTGTAAATATCTTAGGGGTATAAAAGCTTTTGTGTTAGTTGTAACAAAAAGAAGTTAGAGAAAAATTGAGAGTTACGTAATTGTCAGATCTAGAGTTTGATAGAGGAGAGAGAAAGTTGAGAGTGTATATTGTGTTCTTATTGTTCATATCAATAAAAGTGAGATTTGTGATTGAAATTGAAGCTTCTTAATCATGGTGGATTGATATTCAGATCTATCAAGTGGTATCAGAGCTATTCAGATTTATCAAGTGGTATCAGAGCTATTCAGATCTATCAAGTGGTATCAGAGCTATTCAGATTTATCAAGTGGTATCAGAGCTATTCAGATTTATCAAGTGGTATCAGAGCTATTCAGATCTATCAAGTGGTATCAGAGCTATTATGATCTATCAAGTGGTATCAAGTGGTATGATCTACGTAAGAAAATATAGAAACATATATAGATTAAATAAAACAAATATAAAAAAATAACAAATAATAACTATTTCAATTTCATTTTAAAGTTTAAATTAAAATCAAAATATGTAAAATAATGAGATTAGGAATGATATAACATCTTTTATTTTACATAATATGACTAAAACTTTTTTTAATTTTTTTTATTGAAAAATTAAGTTATAAATAAATAGCCTTAAGTACATCTAAAAGCTCAACACATGAGATATATTAACAATTCAATCAGACTTGCCAACAATCAAAGTGGTGACTATTATTACTCTTCATCTGATTGTGGGTTGTGATTTGTGAAGGGGGATTCTAGAAGAATTTTTGCCAAAATGTAAACGAATACACTACGACAATTGTATGTAAATTACCAAAATGTCCTGCAATTATACAAAACTAGGTAACACTATTGTAGTTGCATGGTGAATAAAAATATTTTATGGGAATATTATGTTAGCGAGGAATAAATATATCACGAGTCATGAAAAAAATATCCATTATACACCTCATTATTATACTAAATGGTTTCACATATTTCTTTTATCATTTTAGTCAGTTACAAAGTTTGATGACGTAGAATTTATAAATTATTACTTAACTATATGTATCAAAATAAACAATATAGAGGATAAAGCAGCTTTATATCAATTGTAATATTGATTCTTATTATCTTAATATATAATGTGTGATCATTAGCTTAGTTTAGCCTCAAGATTTTCTAAAGAATTTACCACCACCGCGCAACGCGCGGTGCCGAACAAAAGAGTTAAGTATGTAAAAAAAATTGTGCTATTGAAATGTGAAAAAAAAATACATTTCCTAAATATGTTTTTTGACACACCCTTTAATTTAAAGTACATTATATATAAAAATCATTAGTGTGTCTTTGATAAGTAAAAGGTTCATTGACTAAATATGCTTTTAAGCCAACCCTTCTACATAAAAAGAAAATATTTATCCATATAATAAGTAAGTAGAAAAATAAAAAAATCACAATAGATGTATGAGGTAGCATCGTGGAAAATGTTATTTAAGTTCAAAATTACCCAAATTTTGTTTTATTAATGATACATCTTAAGCTATTCATATCAAAATTGATTAATATAATCAATATATGCAACTTAACCACTAAATAAATAAAACTTAAAAATAATTTAATATTTGATTAAGTATTTTAAAATAAAGGATGAAGATGTATTTTAAGATATAACAACTATATGTTGCTATATCTCAAGTTACATCACGGGAATGACTAACCATACTTAATGCTGATAAAGAAATTGAGGATCGGAACATGATAAAAAAAATATAGTTTATCATGAAGTCTTTAACACCATCTCTGCAATCAAATCCAACTGAATAAAGGTACAAATCTATGAAACTTATTATACATTCTTCCAATTTATATTCACATAATGCATGTCTCGCTTAAATTATTTTGTTCACTCATTATTTTCCAAAAAAAAAAAAATCATTTATTATTAGTATTAATCAATATTTTTGTTATCAGATGCAGAACATTGAAGTTAACTATAATGCAAGTTGCACATTCCAATTGTGGTATTCAGTTGGATTATGCAAAGCGGACTTAATGCCATATAGTTTCATTTTGTTACTTAAGTCTTTCAGATCGCTACTTTACACTTTCAATGTTATTCTTATGTTAGTGATCGAATATTATTCCATTTAGTAAGAATCTATTAGTTAATCCAATCTAAATCAAGTATATAATCACTCAAACTGTAAGCATGTTAATTGTCATTGATCTATTTAGACAATATCATTCAATTATGCCGAAAAAAACATAATTGATAGGATGATTGATGGTAGAGTATCTATAGTTCAAAATGTATATCATATAATGAATAAAACTTATTAAATATAACCAATAAACAATATTTTATATTATTTTTTAAACACCGCGCAACGCGCGGTGCGGGCCACTAGTTAGTTGAAAACTAAAAAAAGTTGTAAATCTAGATTCCAGACAATATAATAGGTAGGCTCAGCCCTTACACACATAGAGCACGTGCCACGTATAGGGCATCAAAACCTAAGAGGCATCAAATTTTTCTAGATTATTAGTTTAGTACTTTCGGTTTTGGGTTTGATAATCTACTAGATGGACTTTAGTATCTAGTGTACTAATTTCAACTTGGAAATGAGGTGAACACAATCTTAATCCAAGTTTTATCCTTCTATGCTCGACTAGTACTATTTTGGGGGTTTTCTTTTTGGTTTATTTTCAGAAGACATTCTTAGATCACAATCCATCATGTATACAAATAGAAAGAGAAAGAAAAGATAGCAAGAAATTGCTCACATTTACTAGTTTGGTTAAATGGATATTTTGTTCGTTATGAAAGTGTGGTTGAAAATCCCAATGAAAGTGTGTCTGAAAATCACTATGATTTTGTTGAAAATAGTTAAAATCCATTTGGGCGAAATAGTTGATGATGTTGAAAATACCGAAAACGCAACTAAAAATCCGTGTACTGATGAAGTCAGAGACAACAAGGATCCGTGTAATTATGAAGTTAGTTTGAATATTTTTGATCCGCTTGTTTGGGATGTCACGATGTGGCTTAGAATAAAAAACAAAAGATTTGGTTGTTGAAAAAAGACCTATATGAAAAAACCAACATCAGTTTGAATATTTATGGTTTTTATGTCCAATTCGTGTGCTTTTTATTAATAAAATTCGACACGAGGATGAGCTCCAAACTCTTAGTTTTTTTTTGTGTGCATCATTCGTCATTTCATTTGCTTAAAGAAACTAGGTATAAAGGCATCTTTTATCGTTTTCGAACATGGCACCAAAAACCCTAGGATTGACCTTGATAATCTATATATATATAAAAGCAAGATGTTGGAAGATGATGTGGACACCCTATTTATTGAGTATTTGCTTAAAGAAATTTTCTCCTTTTTTTGAATTTTTTAAATATTAAATAAATTAAAGACTATTCTACCCCTAAATGAAAATTACATGTTTTATCATAAGAAGGACTATTTGGTAATTTGACTTAACAATTTAATTACCTTTAAGATTCATATTATTTAACTTTTAAGAACATTTATACTACCCTCTTCATCTTCTCATTTATTAATTAAAAAAAAAACCTACAACATATTCATCTATAAATAACAACCTAATGTCCCACAAAAATATAGTCAACAACTTTTAGTTCTATGTTTTGCTATTGGTTCCTATGTTTGTTTGATTGTTGCTCATTTTTCGTAAGATTTCTAGGTAAGCTAATACTTTTTATGATTTCTGTAAGCTACATATTGTTTATGTGTGTATCAATTAATATTATTGTTTTTTATTTCTATAAAAAATCCATATTACTTTTATAAAAGTTTTTTGTTTTTTTTTAATTTTCAAAATTGTTACCTTTGTTTTTTTAATTTTCATTTTCATATTGTTTATATTGTAAGCTATATATTTTTTTCATTTTCATATTTATTCTAATTTTCCTATTTCCTAATTTATTTCTCCGTAAGGTATATATTATTTATGTGTGTTAATCAATATTATTGTTTTTTTATTTCTATAAAAAAATCCATAATATTTTTATACGTTTTTGCATATATTCCCTGTTGTTGTTATAAAAGTTTTTGGTTTTTTCTTTAATTTTCAAAACTTATTCTAATTGTTACCTTTGTTTTTTCATTTCCATATTTCTTGATTGATATTTATGTTAATACTATAACTTTTATCTTTCATTAAAATTCGTATAATGTTTTTAACTTGTGTATATTACACATGATTGTTAATAAGTTTTTGAGTTATTATTTGTAATTTCTTTACAATTGTTTTAATTATTTCTTTATAGATATTTCTACTTGATATTTTTGGTATACAAGTGTTTTAATGGGTCTATTTCTTAATTTGTTTTGTTTATATTGTTATAGTTTTATAAAAAAGAAATTGTTGACAACAATCAAATTCTTATGTGATTTTTTATGCTATGTTTTGTTGGGATTCTCTTCTCATTATTTTATATTTTCATAGTCCCTCAATTTATTTATTTTTATTATAAACTACTAAAAATGAGATGATATTTGCTGACATCTTAATCCTTATTTTTTTTCCTTTGAACCAATAGATAAAATTAAAAATATTATTATTTAAAATATACTAAAATCATAAATAAAAATGAATGACATTATAACCAATATATATAAATAAAATTAGAATCAATATATAATTAAATAATTATTATCATAAATTTTTTTAATAAATGAATTATTTTTTACGAGGATGTTGGAAGTATGATGTAACATTTTATCTATTGAGTATTTGCTTATAAAAAATTTCTCTTTTTTTTGAATTTTTTAAATATCAATTAAGCTAAATACTATTCTACCCTTAAATGAAAATTATATTTTTACTTTTTATTAATACAATGACTCTTTGATCAATTGACTTAACAATTTAATTAGTTTAACTTCCATATTATTTAACTTTTAAAAACATTTATTATACCCTTTCCACCTTCTCATTTATTAATTAAAAGAAACCTACAACATAATCATCTATAATTACAACCTAATTAATATAGTTAAGTATGTGTTATTAACTCTCTCATTAGTAAATTAATAAATAGTTATTATATTTAATATCATTAACTAAATAAATACATAAAGTTAAAAAAAATACAAGAATCGGTACATATAAGTTAAATTATAACCAAACTAAAAGGTATCGGAATCAATTAGCAATATATGAAAGAAAAAAAATTAAAAACATATATATGTACGAGTTCAAATGAAAACTCAGTTTTCAGATTCACCTGAAAATAACAACTTACTACAATTAATAATATATAGTTATGTTAATATTATTTTTTTTAATTTAAATCGAAATAAAACTATGCAAAAGAATTGAACTAGAATTAATTTAACATTTTTTATTTTACGTAATATAACTAAAACCTTTATTTTTCGAGATCTTTTATCCCAAAACTAAGTTATAAAGAAATAACCACATGCAAATCGAAAAAGTTCTAACATGAAAACATTAATGACTCAATTAGACTCGCATATGGTCTAAGTGATCACAATATTGAAGATTATTTTTACTCTTTGAGTGGGTTGGGAAGGGGGCGTCGAGAAGTGTTTTAGTCAAAGTGGCAAACACATATAAATATTTTATGTAAATATTGTGTTGGGATATATCAATACATTATGAGATATGCAAAAAAAAAATACTCATTAAACATCTCATTGTTATAATTAATAGTCTGACACGTTTCTTTTATTATTCGAGTCGATTAGAATGTATGACGATATGAAAGTTATTAGTTATTACTTTATTATGCACGAGACAACTTTAAATCAAATCTAATATTGATTTTTATTAACCTAATATATGATATGTTAATATTGGCTCATTAAACTACAATATTTTCTAAAAACTTTATTAACACCGCGCAACGCGCGGTGTCGAACACTAGTAGGTAATAAGAGCATCCACAATGGAGGTTTCTCTTAAGGTTCTTCTTGAGGTTTTTACAAGAACCTTCACTGTGGGATACAAGTTCTTGTCCAGTCACAGATTCTTATTGGAACTCATGTGCTTGAACAAGAACCCGGGTTCGTGTATATACTTTCCTTTTGTGTTATTATTTTTGTTATTTTCTTAACCATTTTATAAATTCAAAATATGGAAAGTAAGGTTTTTGTAAGAACCTTCATAGTCGAGCTTATTGATGTTATTATTTTGTTGAGGTGTCAATGATGTGGCAAAAACAAATATGGCAATTGAGGTTCTTGGAGGTTTCACCATTGTGGATGCTCTAAGATACAAAAATTTAAATTTAAGTAATTTATTAAAAGTAATTAATTTACAAAAAATATTACAATTAAGTTAGATATAAAAATATAAATTTAACTAAATTACTTAATGTATTCTTTTGTAAACCATAAAAAAGTTGGAAATCATGTAAACCAATATTATAGAAATAATGAAAATTTATTTATTATAATTTTAATATTTATAAAATATGATTATACTCATTAATTATGATAATTATTTTACATTTCAATCATCTTTTATATATATTCAAATAATAATAATAATTAGTCTTCTTGATTTCCATAAATATTAAATGATGAATCAATAAACATATGTCAAATACATAAAAATGTTATAATTTAGCATAACTTTTATGGATTATTAGTTATTTAATTAAACTTCAAATTTAGTCATGTGGTTAACAGAAAGTGGCTTTTAGGCTCCAATAACTACAATTAGTGTCATTACTTTACATTGAAAGTAGTCTCTGATCGCTAACTTCATTAAAATTGTCTGTTAGAGTCAAGGGTATTTTCTTTTCACCGTGTTATTTTGTTGTCTTTTTGAATTTATTTTGTTTTTTTTATTTTTGTTAAAACCAAAACATCGGAGACGTAATATAGTACGTTAACTATAGTTATTAAAGTCCAGGAATTACTCGTATAAACCACAGGGACCAAAATTGTATTTTACTCTGGTTTTGATGAACACTAGAAATTGAGTAGTATTAAATTATAACCCAAAGCACTAAGCAGATCGAATAACCTTCAAATTAACTTAATTAAAATTGTATTAAAAGTTAGTACCATTTGTAGCGAAAACGTAAAGCTTACCCAATAACCTTTAATTCAAAGGAACAAATCTTTGATACAATCAAGAAAACATATTCTAATTTTGATACAATTAAGGACTTAGATCTCATGCTACAACTTTACAAAAAAAACTATCATAACTTTATAACAAACCAACTATTTCTTAAAAAAAAATATAAGTTTTTTGTTTGATCTATTTGTCATATATACAACAAAATCAACCTTTTATAAGTAGGTTTTTCAGTAACAAAAGAGAAATATATATATTTTTTTAATTTTTGATATCGTTATATACATTAAAATTATACAATAAAATGACACATAACATATGTTTTTGAAGACAATAAAGATACTTCCATTATAAACATACTGACAACGATATTTGCTATTTTCATACAATATTTTCTTATTATATATGGTCTCTAATATTGGTTATTTTGCTCCTAACATCTAACTTTGATATTTTTGTATTTCTTGTTTCTTGATACTATTTTGATACCCCTCGTGATTCAACTAACTCCACACAATATTTTTCAGGTATTTTGTTAACTATAAACGTCTTTAATTATTTGTTTGATCACAAATCATGTAAAACCCCGTGTATAATAGATCAAAACTCTGTGACCTTTTTATAAGCTATAAGTTGTAGACTACTAATGACCTGTATCATAGTTTAAGTTGAGTTCAAAGTTATTGGGTAAAATTGCTACCCTCGGCTTATGTCACAGTCTACGTGCAAAATTAAACAAACAATCCACCAACGGAAACAAACAACCCACCAAAGCAAACAAACAATTCAACAATATGGCAAGCGATAGAAGGATGGATGCAAAGATAATTGGCCATATTGGGCTCTTGTTTTGGATAAGCCACACCTCGATTTCAGTCTTGCCAACATAATCATGGAGTTGGAATCCCGCGATATTCGAAACAAATACCGCATGTATATGTATACTGCTTGGATTTCCTCCCACTGAAATTTAATAGGCTGAGATTAGATGCTGAATGAAATTAAAGTGTCTATATTTCCATTTATGTTTGTCTCAAAATAAGTCTCCATTTTCAAAAACAAATACTAGATTTCCAAATCTACCCTTGATGAATGCACAAATATTTTTAAGAGTTGACAAGATAGATGCATTAATTAAGCTTAAATTTTTTGGGTAGAGTGTCCTCCTATGCCAAAACTAATCCCAACAAATTATGGCTGTAAGACATGGATAAACTTAGTGGCCACAATTGTCGTGGATGGTTGTAATTGAACCCTGGGCGGCAGATGGAATATTCCATCACACCTCCTTGAGCCTCAACCACTTTGCCACCACCCTTGTAGTTAATTAAGGGTAAAGTTATTTCGTTAAGTACGAAGTGTAATAACCCTTCATGTCTAAAATTGTGTGCCATTTCTATTATGGTCACTTATTTTAGGCCGTTGAGATTAAGGATTGTAAAAATAAAATAAAAGAAGTCGTAGTGTTAATGAAAAGAAGCAAATAGGGAAAGGACTATATTATATACTTACTTGCAACCAACATACTCTCGTCGTCGTTGTTGTAAACAATTGCCGCTTTGAATCCTGCATCTTGTGCTCTTCGAACTTTATCCTTATAGGAGCATCCTCCTCTAATTATTAACACGTATGGAGAGTTTATGTCGTCTCCAATTGAACTATTATTCAAGGGTGAGCAAGCATCTAGTGGTGATGCTAGAAACAACGTTCCTTTTTCCCCGAAATCATCTACGGGCTGTGCTGAACAAAATCAAATAAATAATAATGTAAAAATGTGAAACAAACCCAGTGTATCCCATTCGAAGGTAGGGTCAGAGGGTGGGTGGATGGTAAGATGTATGCAGACCTTACCTCCATCCCAAGCAACAGAGACATCCCTTCTAAGAAGATCCCGACTTTCATATAAGACTAAGGGTTTGCTTGTTATTAGCTTAATGAGCTTATTATTCGGTTAGCTATACATGACTGTTTGTTAGTGGCACAATGATATAGAAAGTAGGGTATTTAGGCATTGTTTGGTAAAAATAAGCTAGCTTATAAGTCAGGTACATGTTTGGATGAACCATAAGCTAGCTTTTTGAAAAGCTACTCTAACTAGCATTTTGGTAATTTATGGGACTTATTGTTTTTTATTGGATGTCAAACCAAATGCTTAAAAGCCAAAGCCGTAAAACATACTCTGTGTCCTTAATCCACAACCAACATTAATCTATTGGTGGTACTTATAATGAACTTCAATGCAAGTAAAAGAAGCTTCTATCTATAAACAGTTTATACTAATCTGTATTTTTTAAGCAACATGTTTAACATAATAAAAAAGTCAAACTAAAACCCCTTTTTCCAGTAAGTAGCAAATAGGCCATCCTTAGCGGTAGTGGTAGGAGATCGGTACCACACCGGTACCGGTGGTGAACACCAAAGTGGATGACCGGTAGGAGACCGGCAAGGAGGGACCCCACCGTTCTCTCTCCTACACCCCACCCCACCCCACCCCACTCCAACCACCCCACCTTTCTCTCTGTCTCTCTTCTTTTCTTTTTCTTTTATTTTTTTAGTTAATTAATTAGAGTTGTATGGAATTGGTATGGGTAAGTAGAGGTGCACAAAAAAACCGATTAACCGAAAACCGAAAAAAATAACCGAAACTGGTTTTTTTTTTAACCGGTTGAGAAAAAAACCGGATCGGGCTTAACCGGTTCAATAACCGGTTTTAACCGGTTTTTACCCGAACCGGTTAAAAAACCGGTTTTAAACCGGTTAGCTCTTTTCAAAATATTTCAGACCGTTGGGTTCTAGGGGAGACATGTAGCCAAAACCGGTAATTAACCGGTAATAAACCGAACCGGTAATGAACCGAACCGGTTTTTTTAAAAAACCGGTTAAGAAAAAACCGATTAATAAAAAACCGATTTTTAAAAAACCGGTTTGGTTAAAAAACCGGTTTTGTGCACCTCTATGGGTAAGGATGACATGGTATGGTGTTGGTAAGATAGTGGAAAGCTAAGGTGGGCAGCTGATAAAGGTGGTATGGGTGTACGGGTAAGGATGACCTAAACCTTCAAATTAACCTAAATTGATTATTAAACCACCTTTTAATTTCAATCCAACAGTTGTTAACAAATCATCATCAATCAATAGAAATCATAAGAACTTACCAAATTCAGCTGCAACATCAGTGAACGAGGACAAGGTGACACCATTCCCCTTTAAAACCACATTAGCAAACACCCCAGAAACCATTAAACACCCAAAAGTAGAAAAGAACACCCAAAGATTCAACATCTTTTTTTTTTCTTTTTCTGAAATCCAGAAACCCACCAAGGGTTATGATCCTATGATGCTGAATTATTCAATCATATAGAGAATGGAAGTAGGGTTTTAGGTGAATTGGATGGAAACATCAGATTCCATCTTCATAGATTTTTAAATTTGGAATATATTATAGGGAAAATTGCCGAAAAAGGTAACATAAATGTCCAAAAAATCCAATCAGGGGAACGTACATTTTTTTTTGCCGAGAAAGGACTATACATTTAATTTTGTCAAAAAAAAAGGGAAAGAGTAACCGGTAACTTGTACAACCGGTTATTCTTCCCCATTTTTGACAAAATCAAATATATAGTCCTTTCTCGGCAAAAAAAATATACGTTCCCCTGATTGGATTTTTTAGACATTCATGTTACCTTTTCCGGCAAAATCAGTAAGTGGTGGTGGGAGTGGGTGGCAGGGAGTGGTGGGGGTGGTGGGTGGTGAGGAGTCATGGGTTGCAGCGGGTGGCGGTGGGTGGCGGTGGGTGGCGGTGGGTGGCAGGGGACACGGGTGGTGGGGGGGTGGCGGCGGACGTGAGTGGTGGTGGTGCGTGTCTGCTTGACTCGCCTACCTCATCTATACGCAATTAATTAGATGTTGAATTCTAAGAAAGAGGGGGGATGGGTGGTGGGTGGCAGTCGGTGGCGGTGCGTGGCGATGGCAATCGATGGCGGTGCGTGGCTATGGCAGTAGATGGCGGTGGGTGACGATGAGTGGTGGTGGCAGTGGGTGGTGGTGGCGGTCAACTCCGATCAACGCTGATCAAAGGTGTGATGGTGCTAACTGGACTATCACTTGGACAAATTAAACACGTCACCTGGTTACCCGCTGACTAAGCAACCATCAAGTTAAATCATGTCACATTCCTTTTTTTTGACAAAATCAAATGCATAGTCATTTCTCGGCAAAAAAAAATGTACGTTCCCCTAATTGGATTTTTTTGACATTTATGTTACCTTTTTCGGCAATTTGATGGTGCTGACTGGACTGCCACTTGGACAGACACGTCAGCAGGTTACCTGCTGACTAAGCAATCATCAAGTTAATCAGGTCACATTCCCTTTTTTTTACAAAATCAAATGCATAATCCTTTCTCGGCAAAAAAAATGTACGTTCCCTTGATTGGATTTTTTTGACATTTATGTTACCTTTTTCGGCAATTTTCCCTATATTATATATATGGTTTACGGTCTGATGTTTTCTTTACAATTCCTTCATAAATTTCCACATAATAAATTGATTCATCCAAGGAAAATGAATGGTTCACTAACTTGTACATTAGCTTTAAAGGTGTTGTATATATGTGGAAGAATCAATTTATTAAGTGGAAGTATCAATTCCTTCATAAATATTTGTAAGTTTGTAGATATCATATCAATTATTGGGGTTTTGGATTTGGTGATTGGTTAGGTAAATGGAACGATTATTGATTAATTCCAATTCAATTAAAGTTACCTTTAACAAAATATACAATTATACATATCCAAATTTAAAGGTTTTTTCACTTAAAAGTTAGTATTGTTCTTTTAGAAGTGAATATGTACGAGAACCCACTTATTTATTTATAATATATAGAAGATTTGGTTCATATAATTTATATAAATTAAGATCTAGAGGTTCTTCTAAGAAAAAATTAGAATTTTTCATTTATAGTGGTGAACCTTACTTACCATATTTTTTTCTGCTATCTCAACAAACCAAAAAACCTCCTTAAAACTATACAATGGCGATTTTTACAAAAATCTCACTTCCATTTTCTAATTTATAATACAATTTCTATTTATGTAAATTATTATATAACAGAAAAATTGAAAGTATTACAAGAACCTGGGTTATTGTTCAAGCATCTGGGTTCTAATAAGAACCTGTTACTGGACAAGAACATTTGTTCCACAGTGGAGGTTCTTGTAGAAACCTTATGAAGAAACCTCCATTGTGGATGTTCTAAAAATATTTATTATAGGACGAAAGTTCATGTTAAGTCACATGTTTTTATTAGAACCTAGGTGCATGAAAAAAACTTGGGTTCTTGTAATACTTTTGTTTTATGTTATTATTTTATTTATTATTTTTGTTATTTCTTAACCATTTATTAAATAAATTTATAAAACATATATAGTAAGGAATAAAACATTTATATTAAATTTATTTAAATAATTATAAAATATTTTTTTTAAATTGCAGGTTGTTTTTAATAAGTTTAATTTTTAATTATTTCATTAATTTATTATGTTTAGATTATTTTTAAATGTTTTCCTAAATGTAAATCAAAATTAAATGATGACTCGTTTATTAATAACTAGTTAATGGCCCGTGTAATACATGTGTTACTTAAATATATTGTTCTAATTTCTAATAAGAATAAACATTTGTATTATAAAGTTCACAAATACTAACTATATGAGTATTAAATATAACTTACAAAATTGAAATGAAATTTAAATAGATAGTATATAACTATATATATAGTTAGTTAAGAATATAAATTTAAAGTCAACATGTAATAAAATGCAAACAATTTAACTTTTATATATTTTTAATATTTAATAATATGATTAAATTAAAAAAATTTCAATATTAGACTCATTTTGAAGGTATTATAGAGAAGATTATAGTAGTGTAATTTATTAAAAAAAAAACAAAAAAATTTATATATTTTAGTTGATATATATTATTGATGTTAATATGATAAGGATGTAAAGTGAAAAATGAAAAAACTAATGAATGAAAAGTAATTTTATCAAATAATTATAAGGATAGAAAATGTAAATTATAAAAATAATTATGGTATTAAAATAATAAGAATAATTGATGATATCATCATTTGATGATTCTTTTTTAATTCGCCAATCAAATGGCTCAATTTCATAATCATGACATCAGCAAAAACCTTTCTTTAATATATATATATATATATAAATATAAATTATATAATATATTTTCTAATTTTAAAAAGTATACCAGATTATTATATATAGATGACGTCATGCGATTCATTTCCCACACTTAAAAAAAAAGAACATTGAGAATCACGAAAGCTCTCAATGCTCTCAAATTCTTCATATCCCTGGCACTGTCCAAGACCAACGACTTTTCCTAATTTTTCCTACATTCCGTCATATCACGAAAAGTATACCAAATTAAAAACCTTCTTAAAATTTTATAACGGATGTTCTTACAAAAACCCTATTTTTCTTTTCTTATTTATAAATTTAATGTATACATATACATTAAAAAAGGGTTAATTTCATATACGTCCTTATTAAAGTTCAAAATATCATATTTTACCCAACCTATAAACTTTAAACTGTAGGGACTAGGGACCAACAAGTGTTATAAACAATAAACCACAAGGACCAAATTTGTAATTTACTCTTTATTTTTTGCTAGCCACGGGAAATTTTGTATATTAATCTCAGTTCAACTTTTAGTTTTTATAACGGATTTTCTCTTCAACCAGTTTACATTTTATAACATATTTAATTTCTTCAACTTTTATAGTTTTATTATTAGGTTTTGTCTGATTAATAAAATTTAGTGCACAAATATATATCTTTTTATGCATAATTAACACATCAGTTAAATAATTTCAGAGTGTAAGAGGATGGAGGAAAGGTCGTATTTTTGGGTTCGAGACCTCCTAGGATAGTTGTTATGCCAATGACTGATGACTATAGTAGCAACACTGGGATATCATCCATCACTGGATCGATAACGGAGATATGCTGGTTATATTGTTATGTATCATGTCGTTATTTTTCACTGCCAACAAAATATTTATTTTTTGTCAAATATTTAATATTTACATGTTGTTGACTTGTTGACTTGAGAGAGAATATGACAAGGATAAAATAGATTGCAAGTAAAAAAGAATAGGAGAATTAGTGTAACAACTCATAACCCAAAAACAGTAAGTAAGCATGCTCAATGATCTTCAAACCAACTTAAAATTATCGTTAAAGTTAATGGTAGCTTTTGTACCGCCTCATAGCTTAAAAGGACAGGCTAATCCAATAACCTCCAAATCAACTTAAAACCATTATGGAAGGTTATTGGTAGCCTAAAATTTTAAACTTATAAGGAGCTCAGAAGTTTATTTTTTTTTATCCATTTGAGACGATTTGTTACAATAGTGATATTGACATTGCAAAATAATTGAGTTGTTCAAACATAAATACAAAAGATGGTTTACATAAAAGACTCCAAACTACCATTTCCAGAACACATTTGAACCACACTTGTATTTGTCCTTTCCCTTGCATTCCAACTCAAGATCATCTGATATGAATGGCACTTTCTGCAACATATAATTCACCCAATTAAAACTATAAATTAAAATTATAAAAAGATAAATATGAACATAATCATTTTTGGGGGGTTCGGCATTTAATGAGTTATTCGAACTCGAGTTAATCTCTATACAAATTAGAACTCATATAACAGAACGAATAGCGCTTCATACCAACAATGTCAGCTCGGCTTGTTCGAAAGCTTAGATTGAGTTTTTTGAGTCAAATTGATCCATAAGAGAATCACTTCTTTTTATTGGACATGTTCAAATCTTCATAACAGTCAAAATATAAACGATTTTATAAATCTTGAATTTGATAAATGTACTATTTAATCTGGTATCTAAACGAACTTATATAAAACTTCGAGTTAAGACCTATTTTGCACTTTGCAGTGTTGGTTCAAAAGCAAGATAACTATAAGATTCGAGTTCAAAAACTTTGACAAAAAATTGAAAAAAAAATTCAAAACGTTTGAATACCCTTCTTGTATGTAAACAGTTATTCATCTTCAATGATCTAACATCATTTTCTACACCTAAAAAACATTTTAATTCGTATATTCATTCTACGTACACCAACTTTTTCAACAAAAAAATGATGTAAATGAATATTGTTACGCTAAGTTTGATGTTTTATTTCTCATAATATCAAAATAGTGCAAAATATGAAATGTCCATTGAACAAAATATATGTGAAAAAGAGAGATATATAATACCTTTTGCTTAGCAAGATCTTGGCAGCCAGTGAAGTTGTAGGGGAAGCTGCATGATCCAAATTGAACAGTGTATGCTCTTGCAAAATTTGCTCCACTTGTTGCCAACCTCTTTTGGTCATTCAATTCCTATAAATATAAATATATAAACACAAAAACGACACCGTTTTAGTGTTCTTCCAACAAGCTAATATTGAATTGTAACATTTTTGAGTCCCCTCTGAAACCACTAGAGGTTCACTCTCCCATAGAATTAGTTAAAATGTATTTAAGTTGGTCCAAACATTTATGTTTATAAAAAAAGTTACAACCTACATCTAAGATTTAAGTCTATTGACCCCCATAAATTTACAAATTTGCAAAATTTCATTTACATATATATGATAATTAATTTTTTTTACAAATATAATACTTCTTTTGACCTCCAAAACTTATAAATCCAAATTCCGACCCCTGTTACCAAAATTTCTGAATCCATTACTGGCCATAACATTATGTCTTTGTTGGAAAATGTTTGGATTCCATTTTTCCATGAGTAAATGATACCGAGATTAAAGAAAGAAACCAAACCTTGTTAGCTTTGGACTTCTCAAGATATTCATCGATAACGCCAGCGTTGGCAGAGGAGGTGGCAGTGGCGAAGAGTGCCGCTCCGAGACAAAGTAGAGCGGCTCTTCTGCCCTGCTGCGACTTATCACTGGATTCAGACGACGAATTCACCGTCTGCTTGGCCCGGATAACTGGAAACTTGTAACCGATGGCGACAGGTGTGGCGGATGAGGACTTTAAGTTGAAGTCCGGCGAAGCAACACCACCGGAGACGGCATAGTTGCAAGCCAATACACTTGAGTTCATTGTGGCCATTTTTCTAGTGATGGTTTAAATGATCAAAAGGTTATGGGAATGATTTTGATGTGTTTGATGGAATTTTATATAACAAGAAAATTGGAAGATAAATACGTTTGAAGAAATTTGTGGGTGTAATTGATAGATGTGAAGATGGTTTGTGGTGGGAGTGTGGATAAGGTGAGATTGCCTCATTCCTATTGGCACATTTTGCTTTCTTCTTGATATGCAATATTTCTCCCTTTTGTTTCTTTATTTATTTTTTTTAAATTTTTGGGGAAAATGGAATTGAAATTTTAAAAAAATGATAATTAAATTTGATGGTGTTTTGGTTGGATATTGTGAAGGGTAGAATGTAATAATATGCACTCGAAATTTGTTAAAATTTTTTATTTGTGTAATGATACATTTTTTTTTCAATTAATATAACAAAGTTTTTAAATTTTCTATTTCGTATTAATTTTAATCGAAAAGTTGTTTAACTTGTAATATTTTATTTATGTTAAATAAAGTTTGTATGAAAATGTAATGAAGTGTGTATTGATTCATATCTAGTATAACAAATTCTATTTTGTGTTAATTTTGACACATACTTTGGTGATCTTGAAACATTTTATTGCATCAATGTAAAACATTGTCCCTTTCATTATAATCCTTCTGAACACATTTCATGAACGGATATCCGTCATCAAATATAGTAAAAATATTGAAACTTTGATATATTGATTGAGAAAACAAAAAGTCTGATAATACTAAATAAGAATCAAAACAAATTCTTTTGAATTTTAATGTATTTCAAGCTATTAGGATAAAAATTAGTGGATTAGTGATTTGATTCTTGTGTTTAATAATGGATTTGGTCCTGTAGATTTAATATATCACAACCACGATATTTTAGCCTTTTTATCTGTCTATTGAATTTTTGTTTAAAAAAAAATACAAAAAGAAATATATATGTATATACACATATGTATGGATAGATTTAAATGGGGAGTGTTAAATGTATGAGAAGTAGAAAAGTGATTCGAACTCTTCATCTAGTAAACCTTTATCGATTTGACTATGAAACACTGGATAATTTCCCTTATAATATGCGGAAGATAGAGGTAGTTTCATAACTTTTACAATTAAACGACAAACAAGTTCGTATGGGAACTTGTGTGACCCACATATCAACTCACAGGTTAATTTGTGAATCAATTTAGTTTATATGGGAATCACAAAGGTTCATATGTGAATTAGTTTAAATAGTTTATATGTTATGCGCGTTCACATATGAATGTATAGTTTATATGTGAATATCACAGGTTCACATATGAATATGTTTGCCGCCTAGGCGCCTATTTGTAAAAGTTATGAAACTATTATTTTGTTTTTGACATGGCTACAAAATTTGACCGGTAAAAGCCGTAATTATTGACCGATCAAATTTGATTTTGACTGTTTGAAAGACTATGGTATATATATATATATATATATAAAGGTTCAAACGAGAACATAACTGTTTATGAACGCAGGGAGCTTCATCCATGTACAAAATCACATGTGATTTTACACTAACGGAAAAATGGGATGTGGATGGCATTGAACACGACTTAAAGTTGCGGGTAAAGTCACGTGAATCATATATAATTTTGTACATGATTTATATATGATTTTTTTACGTGAATCATATGTGATTTTGTACATCGAAAAAATTTATTTCGTTCTCGTAAATAAATAGCGTCAGGGGCGGAGTTAAATAAGGGCACACGGTGGCACGTGCCACCGTTTCAATCCTTCATCGTAGTGTAAAAAATTAGAGTGTCATAAAAGTGCCACCGTATCAATTTGTTGTGTGCCACCATATATATTTTGAATCTACAATAGGGATACAAGTTTTTTTTGGTAAAGTTGGTTTGTTACTTGCTTTTTATACATGAGGTCATGGGTTCAAGTCTTGTTAAACACATTTTCCCTAGATTTTAACTTTAAATTTTACCAAGAATAGACTTGAGACTTCACCTTTGAAAAACATTAAACCAACTATTAGACCGATAGAAATTTTATAAAATTTATCTTTATATATGCTCTTTATAGTTAAATGGTGCTACCGTTTAAAAAAAGTTTCAGCTCCATCCTTAATAGTGTTCTCTCATATGAATTGAACCTGCTTCTCTATATATATAAAGTTAAATCAAATGAGAATTATAGAAATATTAAAAAGAAATCTCAACCACTAATTTAAGTTAGATATGCTAATGTTGTATAGCATAACAAGAATATGAACCTAATTATTAAGATAGTTTGTTGAAAGGGTAAGGAACCAAGGAAGAGACTTTGTACCATATCTCCTTTAATCTTTCCAAAACAAAATCAATTTTTAATTTTAGATCCCTAAGGTGTGAATACGTTCCCAATTTTCCTTCAAATATCGGAATATAATGCATTTATTCCTTTTCAAACTAAAATAAAATACTATTTCTTCAAATCTAAAGTTGAGTGATAAACGATTTGTTTTTTTTTTTTTTTTAACTGGAAGCCAGTATCATTATATATTTCTTTGGTAGTTTAACCCATGTGGCTTTGTTTCATTCCATGAACCAAAACTTCAATACTTCAAATCAACCACTGCTTTTTTTAAAGAGTATTCGAGGCTTTACCGGGACTAATTGGGGCAAGGTTCACCGATAGTTAAAACATGCTCTTCTGAGTTAATCCCAGTGACCACAATCTGGAAGCGCCTGTATTCAAACCTGGAATAGAAGGTTTAACAATCCACTTTTCCCACAGGTCTTAACCAGTACGCCACAGCCTTGTGGTTCAACCACACTTATTATTTCATATTGTAAAACAACATTAAATATTTGAGATTGTGTTGTTTAGTAACGTAGATCAATATTTTAGTGTTTCAAGACTCAAGTCAACAACACAATTTTGTTTCATATTGAAAAACAATAGTTAATCATTGGTTATTTAGTTTGCCAAATTCAAATGAATTTAATTGAATTGGAATGACAAATCTTTTTAACTAAATTTTTAACTAGTTAATGACCCGTATATTATATGGGCATTTGAAACATGTTATTTTAATTTTTAATAAGAATAGACATTTACATGACAATTGTCATTACCATTTAAATACTTATGTAAATTATATGTTATACGACAATTGTCATTATAATTGCTTGTTACAATAGATATTTTAGTTATCTAATAGCTGTTAAAATTTTAAAAATTGAAAATTTATTATTCTTTTGTTAAAAGATTTGAATTTCATGAATGATTTTAAAACTGGAGGGATTCAGAAATAAAATATGTGTAGTGTTTTGATTTGTAGGATTTTAAATAAAATAAAATATAATTATTTATAAATAATCTACAAAAATAGTTAGATTAAAAAGATGGAATCTTTAAATTTCAAGAATACTAACAATTGAGTTTTAAGTAAAATAATATTTCATTACATATAAATAATATATAAAAATAATTAGATTAAAAAGATGAAATCTTTAAGTTTCAAGAATATGAAAAATAGAATTGTAATAAAATCTAAACAAATTAATTTATATCTATTTTTATAACTGGAGGGATTCAAAAACAAAATATGTAGTGTTTTTTTTGTAGAATTTTAAATAAAAAATTAATTACTTATAAATAATCTATAAAAATAGTTAGATTAAAAAGATATAATCTTTAAATTTCAAGAATATTAACAATGGAGTTTTAAATAAAATAAATTTTAATTACTTATAAATAATCTATAAAAATACTTAGGTTAAAAAGATAAAATCTTTAAATTTCAAGAATATCAAGAATAGAATTGTAATAAAATCTAAACAAATTAATTTATATCTAATTTTAATAATGTAGTTAAATTAAAAAAATATTCAATATTAAACTTGTTTTGAAGGTATTGTCGAAACGATTATAATAGTATAATTTATTAAAAAGGAAAAACAAAAATTTTAATACATTTTAATTAATATATATTATTATCTTAAAATGATAAGGATGTAAAGTGAAAGATGAGAAACTAATGAATAAAAAGTAATTTAATCAAATAATTCTAAGGATAAAAAATGTAAATTATAAAGATAATTATGGTATTAAAATAATAAGAATAATTGATGACATCATCATTTGATGATTATTTTTTAATTGGCTAATCAAATGGCTCAATTTCATAATCATGACATCAGCAAAAACCTTTTTTAATATATATATATATATATATATATAGATGATTAATGGTTTGCGGAATAAACTTGATGGAATCATTTGAATTCCACAATTTAAGGAATTCATCATTTATTGGCTTAAGCGAAAAAATTGAATTCTTACCAATCAAACGTGTGATCAAATTTCTTTCCAGTTCATTCAAAGCACTACTAAAAAATAAGGGTATTACCGATGTCATAAATAGGCTTTACCAACAATTTTCTGACAAAAATGAGGGTCGATAAAAGCTAGTGACGGTTTTCCAATGACATTTACAAACCATTTTCCGACGACTAATTAAAAAATAAAGAAAAAAGGAACTATTGATGAATTAACCGTCAGAAAGCAGTCTTATTAACTGCCAAACCAAAAGAGTACACACCTACCACAAACAAAGCCCACCACAACTTCGGAGGAAAATAAAACCAAGAACACAGAAGGATTGAAAACCAAAACACAGAAAGAAGGAAACTAAGCAGCTCCGAGTGAAAGACCGCTTGCGAGCGGCAAACGAAATCAGCCACCTCGCTGCCTCAATGTTAAATATTGTATAGTTCAGGGACCCTCTTGTATCTTTTGTATCTATATATTGTTATGAATACACGCAACCCCATTACGGGTTTTCCACATATTCTGACATGGTATCAGAGCCGACCTAAGAGAAACCCAAAGAAAACCCTAATCTCTCCTTTTCTTTTCCAGCCGTCGCCGCCGCCGGCCAATTTCCGGCAGCCACCGGCTAACTTCCGGCAAACCTTTCCCCCCCCCCCCCCGCTAACTGCTGCAACCGTCGCACGATGTCGTTCCAACTTCCGGCAAACCTTCCCCCCCCTCGCTAACTGCTGCAACTTCCGGCAAACGCCGTCGTTCTTCTGTCCACGGCGCTGCACCAACGCCCGTCGCACGTCGCCGGAATCTGCAAACCCTCGTCGAATCTCCTCTTTGCGTTCGACGTTTGTCATCCTGCTCGACGTCGTCCTGCTACCAGTCCACGCTGGTTTGCAAACCCTCGCGACGGAAACCGCCGCCAGATTCCCCCATCTCCGCCGGATTTCCCCATCTCCGTCGCGTAACCTGCTTCGCCGTCGCACACAACCTGCTTCGCCGGACCCCTACCGGCGTCTGAATCTCGCCGAAATCAGTTTCGTCGCCTACTGTGTTTCCTGAGTTTCGCCGGAATCTCGCCGGCATCTGAACCGCCCAGCGGTTAACGTTTCTCTCTCTACCTGCTGTTTGCAGTGAAAAGAAACAGAAAACCCTCATATATATATATATATATATATTTAAAAAAAAGTGTTATTTTCAGATTGTGTCGGTACCCTCGCATCGCCACTATTTTGTCGCCGGCTACCGCGCTTTCAGATCGCCCGCTGCCATCTCACTACCGAGTGTAGGGTTTGTGGTACATTACTTTCCCTCTACCTGCGGTTAAGCACTTTGCTTTTTATTTTGTCGTCTTATTACGGTTATTTTTCGTTTTCTGTTTGTTGCAATGACTTCCTCGCCTGCCTCATCCACCCTTTCTAGCCCTACCGCTAGCCAGCTTGTTTTTGCCCTCACCAACGTTTACTCACAGGTTAGCTTTAAGCTTTCATCTGATGGGTCCAAATATAAGCTTTGGCGCCGCATTTTCCTTGATATGTGTAAAGGTGCCAAAGTTTATGGTCACATTACTGGCAAATCCAAACCTGCAAGCGATAATGATGAGGACTGGGAGACCATTGACTCCCGTATAAAATCCTGGTTTTACTCAACATGTGATGCAAACCTTTTGCAAATTATTTCCAGTGATGACTGTACTGCCAAAGATTTATGGGATAAGCTTGATCAATTTTTTCTCAATAACAAAATGTCTCGAATGCTTCAGCTTCAAGAGCAGTTTCGTAACACAAAAAAGGGACCTCCTCCATTACTGATTTCTGCCATAACTTAAAAAATCTGGCCGATGCTCTGGCTGATGGTGATTCTAAAATCGATGAGACTGAGCTTGTCATGCAAATCCTGCGTCAGTTACCACCCTCCTACCATAGCATCGTTGATGTAATCACAAACACAAAGCCCTTTCCCTCTTTTCTAGAAGCTAAAAACATGTTTCTTCTTCATGAGTCTCGTGAAGAGTCCGTTGAGCCTCACACAGATACCCCACTTACTTCTTCTGCTGCCTTGTACTCCTCTAGACGAACTCGCAGACCCGAACCATGTAGTCAACGCAACGCAGCAGCAGAACTCGCAGACCCAAACCTCTGTAACCAAGCAACTTTGTTAGACAGGCGTGGACATCGGTTAGATCACTTCAGGAGCCGTACGGATCGCACACCCATTGCCTCAACTCTGCTTTAAGATCCCCACTCCCTACTCGTGACCCATTCGAAACATTTTAGTTGCATTTCAAAAAATAACTCCTCGATTGCAACCATAAAATAAAATACAGAAAACAACAAACCATCTCCAACTATCTCCTCCTACCTACTCCACGACTTCCTCTTTGACTTACGGCATTCAAAATTCCTTCCAAAGAGGAGATTTTTTATTCAAGTTGATAATCCACCAATTCCCCACCAAACTCCACAACCTTTTCACTCTATCGCAACTAAACAAGGCATGTTTCAATGATTCGATCTCCTCCCTACACCTTGGACATAGACAAGAATCTAACTCGATTCCCATCTTATCCAATACCAACCCGTGAGAGGAGTCGTCCTTATTTAAGCCTCCATATGAAATGTTAACTAGAATTGTTAGATTTTATATTGTTACACGTATCTTGTTAATTGGTAGTAGGTGGACACATTTATACGATATGGTCGTGAACATATTTGTTTTTGGCAACTAAACACTTATTTGTACTTGATAGCGTACACATAAATTTATGCCATGTAGAGACCCGAACATTTGTCTTTAGCTACCGGATGTTTTTCTATAGTTGTGCCCGACCACTTCTAAAATATACACATAACCACTCAAGAAATGCACAAATTGGTTGTTATTTGACGGGTTATTTAGGGGAATCATATTCTAACCACTAAATCTTGTGTCGCTGTACATATAAACAAGTTCCTTGTAGATAAATCTTGTCTAAACAATCATTTTAATAGTATTCTTTCATTCGTGAAGATTAAAACCACCTTTTTAATATATCCGGAGAAGGTTTTATGAACACTGCATAAAATCTTGATTTGAGGTTGAATCCTAAGAAGTCCAAAAACCATCAATGTATGTGGGGACTAAAAAAAATTAAGGACTGATTTGCACGTCCTCAAATCTTGTTTCTCGCGTCAGCTGTATCTATCATGTCTTTTCAACTGATTTCTCGACCGTTTCCTCGGATGTTTTTCGACCATTTTCTCAAGCGTTCCTCATCTGTTCTTTCGATCCTTCACCATCCTCTTATAAAAAATTTGGGGTGTTACACATATGACACTCTTGCAGGCATTTTCGCTCAAACACCCTCGAAAACCCAAAAATTCAACTTTTCTATACAAAACACTATCGGTTCTTTTAGAGACTAAAATAAATATTTTTCTAACACAAAATCCATAATTTAGATGTCTCAATAGGCTATTATGTGACTTCTAGTTTTCGAAAATTAGGGTGTTACATTCACCACCCTTTAAGAACAAACAAGACCAAAATTATAGAAGATGGAGAAACGGGTAAAAAGTGATAAAATAATCCATATAAGATGGCAATTAACTATCGAATAGGAGGGTTAACATTCATATATGTTAGTCATGTTCCTAGCATAAGGAAAAACTTGGTATTCGGTTTTTAACTTCGTAAAAATGGGATTAAAGTCATGTCGGAAAAGCCTATGTTTGTGATGAAATGTTCAAACTATAAATGATTACAGTTTCTGGCTCTACTTACTTGTTGGATTGCATGTTTCTATTAACATTAACATTGAATATTCTGCCTTTAGTATATGTTACAATTGATTAATACATATAAATTATAGGGTTTTAAAGATATGTCAAAACAAGGTCTCATATCTTGTAACCATAAATACAAAGAAAAACATGATAGAGTTGAAGCTAAAATAAAAAGAAAACCATTTCCAATTATGGATAGAGGTACAAAATTGCTATAACTTGTTTATTATAATACATGTTTATTGAATGGACAACTGACTAAAATGATTTTTTGTTTGTTCTCATATTAAAAATACACATCCTTGGACATACTAACATATAATATTGAGTTAGATGTTTACTTATTTGCCACCACATCATCATATGGTAGTCAACTAATTAAATTTTTAACAATGCCACATATAATAGATGTCAAAATAAAGATCTTGAAATCAAATACGTTACGAGAATATATACCAAAACTTGCCGATTCAAAGATCCCGTTGGCTACAACTAGAGATGGGCACCGAGTACTACAAACCGATTCATCTAAAAAAAAACGTTCCAACTCATTAAATACAAACGATATGATCTTATTTAATCATACGACGTCACGATCTGACCCCATTTGACACAACATGTTTGTTAGCAGCTCAATGAACTTAACAAGACTCACAACTTATTCTATCAATTATACATAACCATTTGGCCGTGTCAAATTTTTATACAGAAATCAAGTTTTTTCCGAACATGTTCCTCCTAGAAAACACGTTCATCCCATCTATAAAAAAACCCGATTATACAAATAACTTTATTAATTCATTCATACAAACAACTTTATTCGTTAGGAACTTAGACTAAAAATCAACCGAAAAAACCAAATGGTACTATCTTTTGACCTATTCCTAGAAATTCCATTTCAATAAAAGTCTAAGTTTATATTGACCATATGTGCATATATGCCGACAAATGTCACAAAATGTCGGTGTGAAGGTCCTCCAAAACAAAACCACAAGAGAGCGTCAAAAGTCATAAATAACACCACGTTAAAAAAGAAGAAGAAAAAATACCCAAAGAAATCGACTTTTTCACTTTCTAATTTTTTTGTAATAAAGTGAATTCATTCATTCTTCTTCTTTAACAACTACACCCCCAAGTGGGAGAATTTAATGGGATTTGCAGCTTCTGAACCCTTTTGATTCCAATTCACACAATCCAAATTCAATTCTCTGCATTTCTTGTTTTTCTTTATTACTACTTCTTCAAGAAAAGCCACCCTTTTGCTAATTGACACTGACCACTATTACCATTTCCATCAATTTCTTGTACCCAAATCAACTTTTGTACAATTGCTTCTTCACTAAATCAATTGCTAGTGTTTTTACTCATCTGGGTTTTGTTTATTTCCTGTTTTAGTTTCTGGGTTAACTTCAATTTTTGCACAAAGTTCGAATCTTTATGGTATTCGATTTGCTGTAAAACAAGATTCAAGAAAAAGATTAAAAAATGCACGGTTACAGTCGCTTAGGGCGGCCGAGTACCGGCGGAAGTGGGCCCGTCTCGCCGTCGCCATCGCCGCCTTCCTCCCCTCGGTTCCGCCGTGGCAAGGGCGGTGGTGGCGGTTTTCGGGGCGGAGGAGGTGGTGGTGGTGGTGGTGGGGTGGAGGTGAAGTTGCAGGGTTTTGTGGAGAGATGGGTTTATGTTGTGATATCTGCTGTGTATAGAAGGAGAGGGGTTTTGTTATTTGCTCCATTGCTTTATATATCTGCAATGTTGTTGTATATGGGTACAATGGGTTTTGATGTTGGGATTATTAGGAAGAATGGTGGGACTAGTTCTTCTAAAACAGGTCCTTTGGGTTCTTTGTATCGGAGTCCGGAGGTTTTTGAACACTTGTGGCCGTTTATGGAAGCGGAGAATAATCGAACAACGGATTTGGTAATTTGCTTTGTTTCGTTTCGTTTTGTTTCTATGCTATGATTGATTGATTATAATTTATATGCAATTTGACATCTTTGGGTTGCACATGGAAAGTATGATCCACATGCCCGTTTGGATTATTCCGTTAGGTGGGTTTTATGAGGTGGTTTTCGGTAGGAAATTTGTGATTTGGGTTGATTTGAATAGGGGTTGAATGAATTCGAGTGTTTTGCAAGTTGATTTAGGCTGTGTTTGACAAAAATAAGCTAGTGCATGTTTGGATGGATCATAAGCTAGCTTATTGAAACGCTAGTTGGAGTAGCATTTTAGGAGTTTTTTGTAGCCTGTTCCAATTATACCCTTATTAATATCAATTATTTTACCCCAGGGTATCCTATTTTGGTCATTTTACATACTCATAAGCTACTTTTTGCCAAACATAATTTACTCATAAGCCAGCTTATTAGCTACCAGCTAGCTTATCAGCTAGTTTGCCAAACACAACCTTAATATGTGGGTATCATGTATGTAAGAATGATGATGTTGGATTGGATTGATCGAATGTTTTAGATTGATAATATGTCATGTTATTTGGATTTGGAAGTACTTACGATATTGATGATGCATCTAGATTTGAATGTTGTCATCATGATCAATTTTCGTATGATCTTTTTCTTGAATGCTTGATTACTCGGGGTCCCTTTTTTGATTGATTGTAATCGGTAAATTTGTAAAGAGACTTGGGGAAAGTAGGATTTGATATGGTGGTCTTTAAGGCATTACCATCTAGGAGGTGGATTAAATAGATTCTTGATTGGGGAATAAGGATTGGGCCTCTGGGGATTCTCCTTGGAGGTCACCGGTTCGAGCACTGCAAAGGGCATTGTGGATTTTCCTGGCCGTTTTGTAGGGCCCATGGAATTAGTGGAAGTGCGTGCAAGCTGACTCAGACACCCATAGTTAACAAAAAAAGAAACTAGATTCTTGATACAATTAATAAAAAAATATCATCAACTTCATCTAATTTCCTTTTAAATCTTGCTTAGTGATGCAATTTCTTTTCTTTAACCTTGTAGTTTGTAGTTATCTTGTCTTAATGGATCTACCATTTTCTTTTCTTTTTCTTTAAATGCTTTTTAAAGATCTTGTTTTGATGGTGCTAAAATCGTAATTTTGTGCGTGGGAATGACAGATGACGAATGTGTGGAACATGAAGTTGCGTCAATCTTGGAGGCCTTGTAATCACCTTCAGAATTCTCAAGAAGGTGTGTACTTTTCAACCAAATTTGATCCAGAAAACGGAAATAACGTTGTTCATAGCCTTCATGTCACATGATGCAAAATTAACTCTGATAAATAAGTAAAACACATACCAAATTGCCACCTCATAGAACGGAATGTAATTGATCATTAATTTATATACACATTTTATTATTTCTCTTCCATTATTTATGTGTGTGCATGCTTGTTGACGTTTATTCATCCATTCGGATTTCAGAACTACCAAAATCAAACGGCTTCCTCATAATTGAAGCGAACGGTGGGCTGAACCAACAAAGATTATCGGTACTTTCTCAGACCTTGAGAGTGATTGTGCAGTGCACCAAACATTTCACTCATTTATTGCTAGAGATGTTGAAAAATTAATCTTGGTCTTACTGATTATATATATGCATATGTTTATACAATCATAGGAGTTTTCTTTAGTATATTTAAGGTGTATTTGCGTTGTGAAACAAATATACATTTCCTTGATGAAGCTACTTCTATTCTTACAAGTACCAAAGAAGACCAGCAAACACTTGTTTGATCCACATAGACAATAAGTACAATGACCGATGAGAATTTTACGAACAATGTGTTATTAGCTTGGCATTGGTTAAAACTTTTGTCATTTTACTGATATAAAGAGTCCACCAAACCATGTTCTTGTAGATTGTTTCAATCTATATAAAAGATTTTAACAACTTACACACCTTCCCATTGTCATAATTCTTTTGAATCCTCTTCATAGTCCCATTTAGAAATGCATTCTTGACATCTAATTGATGAAGTAAGATTTGCAGCCAATGTCAGAATTATCTTGATAGCATTAATTAGAGCAAACGTCTCTTGATAATGAATACCATAGCATTGGATGAGGTTGCCAATGGCTAGATGTAGCTTTTAGAAGCAACACAAACAGAAACAAACTCTAAGAGGACGACTGTGTTGGAATATCCCATCTGCTCTGGGTTCGATTCCACTTTGTGGCCACTGAAGGGGCTGTTTGGTTGGTTTTCTGTTAAGTTCTGTATGGATAAAGCTATATGTGTGGAAAAGACTTAGCTTTCTGCATAAAGATATGCCATTTACTATATCATTAAGACACTACCAAACAGTCATGTATAGCTGACCGAATAAGCTGCGAGTCTCATTAAGCTGCTAACAGATACAACCTGATGTCTTACAGTCATAATTTGCCAGGATTAGTCTGGGCATAGCCTGGGACACCCTTCCAAAAAAGAGAGAGAAGGGTTTTCGTTTGTGAGATTCTTTCTTAGTTGAGAATATTACAGATAGAAAATCAGCTTTCAATTGAGTGTATTTGCTATGATGGTTTTTATGTTTGAATGTAGCTTTTTTTAACTATTTATGTAAGCACAGAAGAAAGCATAGTTGAACTTATTGAGTTGTCGAAAAATCAGATATGCGATGCAGTGGCAGTGGCAGGGCTATTGAATGCTACGCTTGTCATTCCAATATTTCATTTGAACAGTGTGTGGCGTGATTCAAGGTAGCTGATCTCTTTGTTTCTTGCTCTTTTTTTTTTTCTTTTCATACTCGCATTCAACAATTCTTTTTGCGATTTCGATTTCGATTTCGTGGAAGGATTGGATTTTTTGGTGCATTTGGTTTGTGGGAATTGGAATGGAATTGAATTTCATTCTTTATAGATAATATATGAAAACAAGTTTTAAATAATTACAAATTAATTAATTTGCTGAGTATTACAAGATGAATATCTTAACATATTTTAAAACATAACTTACAAAGAAATCCTATGAAACTCAGTGAAACACCAACTACCCCAATGGGATTTCTAAATCCAATGTTTGTGGGAGTTCAATTCCCGACTTTCGTTTAAACCGAACACACAGGATAGGAATGGAATTCAACTTCAAATCCTGCAAATCAAGTGGGCCCATAGTCTTATTTGTTTTATTGGGTGCAAATTAATAGATATGAGGAAATAAATTTCTCTCCTTTTGAAGGTTATGTTATATCACAAAAATATGGCACCCAAACCCACTTATATATATATATATCATTATATATATGAAATACAGATTTGCCATCTTAAACTGCGCCTAGAAAAATGTTGTGGCTCCTAAATCGTCACGCCACGCCACGCTGCACTTCATGTCATTTAGAATCTTGGCTATAAAAGAATGTACGATATTTATGGAACTTTAAAACGTTCCTTTTGCATGGAAATTGCAGCAAGTTTGGGGAGATATTTGATGAGGAATTCTTCATATATGCATTAAGACGTCACGTGAATGTGGTTAGAGAATTACCAGAAGACGTACTCGAGCGCTTCGACAACAATATAAGCAACATTGTGAATTTGAGAGTCAAAGGTTGGTCAAGTCCAACTTATTACCTTCAAAAGGTCTTGCCAAAGCTTCTCGAGTTAGGGTATGTAAATAACAAGCTCTTCCTTTTATTATTATCATCCCAATGTACTCTATTCATCATTCATCAGAGTGATTTATTCACTCTGAATAATGCATGATATTCAGAGTGAATATTGCCACGTGGCGCAATTCATCAGCCCCTTTATGATCTATACAAACTTATTCCTTTTTGTGATGCTACACATAGTTCCTTTTTTCTGTATATTTTTAACAGATAGGTGTGCGACGGTATTTATTGTGCAGGGCGGTACGTATTGCGCCATTCTCTAACAGATTGGCTCATGCTGTTCCTTCAGATATCCAAGGGCTTAGATGTTTATCCAATTTTGGGGCACTTCGGTTTTCAGAACCTATACGCACACTTGCAGCAAAAATGGTCGATAGAATGATCCGGAATAGTTCTAGCAGTGGCGGTAAATATATTTCCGTTCATCTCCGTTTTGAAGAGGTGCCTTTTATTCTCTCTTAACTCCGGCATATATATATATTTACGCACACTTTCTCTGTCCCAAAATAAATGTCCACTATATAAAGGCACATAGTTTTAGAAATGTGTAACAATTGCATAATTTTGCTAGTTAAGTAAATGACAGTTTTACTATTAATAATAGAGGGACTAATGAATTTCTCCATTTCATAATTAAGGGTAGAATTGGAAAGTAGATAGTTACAGATGAAAGTGGATACTTATTTTGGGACAAACTAAAAATAGAAATGTGGACAGTTATTAACGAACCTGAAATGTCGTTTATTTTAAAGGACATGGTTGCATTTTCATGCTGTGTATATGATGGCGGGGAGGAAGAACAACGTGAAATGGATATTGCTCGCGAAAGAAGTTGGAGAGGAAAGTTCCGGAAAAGAGGACGGGTAATAAGACCGGGGGCAATTAGGATGGATGGAAAATGCCCTTTAACTCCTCTTGAGGTATATTTGGCTCACAACTATATGTGGAGTAAACGGTATACATCGCAACATGCATGTACCAATTGGTTGATAAGCTTGTTGTAAGCTATTAATTAATAAGCTACCCATGTTTGGTAAAATTTAGTTGATAAGCTAGATGATGATGTAAAATGACCTAAAAGGATATATAGGGGGCATAATGAGAAAAAGGGAGCTAAAAAACCCCAATAACAAAAATATAAGGGCCATTTATGTAAAATATAAGGGTTGTTTACTTACGGCTTAATGAACTTAATGGTCTGGGTGGCTTATTCGCCTACCCATACAGGAGTCTTACTTTACGGCTTAATTGTTAAGCCATTAAGCAAAAATGGCTTAATCGTTAAGCCATTAAGCAAAAATCGCTTATATGGAATAAGCCAAGACTCCTAAACAAATTATACTAGAAATGCCCCAGAAACATTCCAACCCCCTCTCTTTGCCTCCCTCAAAAGCTCAAACTCATCTGTCTCCTACCCTTCAGACTGACAAATTTATCCAAACAGACAACTTAACCCATATAGGGCCTAATGGGAAAAAAAGAGTGAACAACCCCTAAGCTAGTGGTTTTATTAATAAACCCGGAATCATAGGTCTATGAATATCAAGTATACTTTGGTTTTCTTGCCATATTAGACTAAAAAGTTGTATTGCTTGTATGATATGTAGGTTGGAATGATGCTTAGGGGCATGGGTTTTGATAACAATACTTCAGTATACGTGGCAGCCGGTAAAATATACAAGGCTGAAAAATATATGGCACCACTTAAACAAATGTTTCCACGGTTAGAAACCAAAGATACATTAGCTTCACCCGAGGAGCTCGCTCCATTTATGGTATTTCTCTAGCTTTCTTATTCTTGCAAGTTCATTTTGAAACCAAATGACTTAATTACCCTTGTCATCACAAGAGTATATTTGATATCCTATATGGTCCCACAACCACAAGAAGGGTTTGATGCCACCTTCCTAAGCGTCATTTAGGAGAATAACCTTCTGACATATTAAAGAACGACTCTGCCTTACACAAAAAAGCCCTGGAATACGTCTGAAGGTCGTGCATTTAAAAAGAATGTTAGAAGGTTGTTTTCCTAAAGTACCCTCTCGGTGGGTGAGGCTAAAATGGAGTAGTTGAAAGAAAATGTTTATGGATAGTTGGTTTTGATGCAGGGGTACTCGTCTCGGTTGGCGGCTCTTGATTATACAATATGTCTTCATAGTGAGGTTTTCGTGACTACTCAGGCGGAAATTTCCCACATTTTTTAATTGGTCATCGACGCTATTCCTATGAAGGACATGCCAAGACAATAATACCCGACAAGAGAAAATTAGCTCAATTGTTCGATAGCCCCCGTATCAGGTAACACTCTGCCAATAGCATCTTTCTTCAGCAATAACACGCGATAAGGTTTGTTTTTAACTTCAAATCGAGTTTTGATAACCATAGAATTTTGGGTCAACCACCTTTACTAATTGGATGGGTCCAAAAGCTAACAACTAGACAAACCCTTTAGTCACGCAGTGGTGGATCTAAGATTTTTGTTTAGTGGGGGCACCTTTAAGCTATATTAAAGGTCGACAAAGTTGTCTGATGTGTTTTTAGCCTAATTTCATGGTTTCGGGAGATTTTTGAATCTTTTGGTCGAGGGGTTTTTAAGTTCTTTTTGTCGATTTTGAGGGATTTTTTTTGGTTTTTTGATTGACTTTAAGCGACTTTTTTTTTTTGTTTTAAGTCCTATCTGAGTCATCAAAATTCATGTATGTGTTACTCCCTCTGTTGGCTCTGAAGAGCAAATCTAAGGTCTTACCAGTTGAGCTATCTATGAGGGTTAAAATTGAACAATGTCAGTATTAACAACCTTATTATCGATGGTGATGTTTAGATGGGAGAGCTTTCAGCGACAGTTGCGGGAAATGCTTCACCATAGCGATGTAAAGGGAAGCGAAGTCAGAAAACCGAGTGGGTCACTTTTCACGTACCCGATGCCCGATTGCATGTGTAAGCAAGCAACCACTAAAAACTCAACAAAACTACAAAGATAAGTCACCAATATTATACATATACAAAAGAAAGCCTATTAATTTGTAGTGCTATATGGTTAGAATTATTTTATTTTACATGTAGTTAGTTATTGATTTGTATGTAGGTATGTAACTCATTATTTTGTTGTATATACTAAAGTGAACTAAACTGACCTGCAACAGAATTGCTTTGCTTCAAATTCATTCATCACTTCCTTTAGTAGAAGGTATGGAGTTTTTGTTGTTACTTGAACATGGTCTTGTACCAAGTTTTGTTTCTAACCGATTATAATTGATACGTAAAATTGTGTACCATGTATCAACTAACTATAATTTGTACCAGTTATTAGGTACCGGTTTTTTACACTTCGTACCAATTAAATAGGTACCGACTTTTTTCTTTGTTGGTATATATTTGTACGGTTTTGTACCGATATCGTAAAAGTTGGAGTTATAAATTTACTAATGTTTACATCTTTATCAACTAGATCTACATACAACTAAGGCCAACTAAGGCCGTGATTGGCAAAAATAAGCTAGATTATATGCTAGTATATGTTTGGATGAACCATAAGTTAGCTTATAAGCTAGTATATGTTGGAGTGGCGTTTTAAGAGTGTTTTGTAGCTTTTTCCAATTTTACCCTTATTGATAGTATTTATTATACTCCAAAATACCCTTTTTGGTCATTTTAAATACTCATAAGCTAGTTTTTGTCAAACACAGTTTATTCATAAGCTAGCTTACCAGCTACTAATTAGCTTATTATTAGTCAACAGCTAGCTTATCAACTAGTTTTTTTTAAGGATGTGGGCCAAAGCCCGACTAATCCCCGACAATTTTGGGGCTAAATATGGCCTCACTTAAATATCTCTCCAGGCATGTGCACAGGAAGACTCGACCTCAGTTAGGGAGTTATGAACCCCCAAGCGATAACCAATCTGCCACAACGCTGAGAGACGGCTTATCAACTAATTTTCCAAAAAAAACCTAAAACATCAAATATTTAAATAATATATTGATACATGTTGTACCACTTATCTTTGTCTATACATGTATTCAAATAAATTGTATATAATACAAGATCCACTAACATAAAATATGGCAAACTACACATGTCTCCCACTGCCCTTTAACATGTACAACTTTCTTGTACCAATGTTAATTTGAATCCGGTTTATACAATAAGCAATATTTTAAACTAGTTGTTTAATCATTTTAATCATTAATTTCATTTGAAAACATCACACACCTAGAAATAACCTTAAAAATCAAACAATCAACATAATTTATAACCATAGATTATAATAAATAAAGATTTTCGTTCATCAAAATACCAAAATACAAATATCACATAAAATAGATCTTTTACAATTGATATTTGGATAGTAATCAGACGGTAACTGAAATGGACCGATTCAGATTTATCAAATTCTGGATTGTCATACAACAACCAATAGATCCGATTGGATATTGAAATTTTAGATCCGAGTCAATCCAATCCAATATGAGTTGGGTCTATTGTAATTGCATTGAATGACTTCTACATACATATACTCTCTAGACATTAGTTTATTATACAATAGGATAATAAGATATAAAACTAGATATTTTTTTACAAAAACTTAGCAATGTATGTGTTGGTCCCGTTAGGGATAAATACAATGTCGGATCAAAAAACGTTTTAGTTGGGATCACATTTTGGGGTATAATGAACTTTTGAAACTGGTTTCAGATTATTCCTTTTTGGTTTAAACAATTTATTTAGCTGAATAAATATAATTTAATAAATAGGCAAAACAGTAGCATACCCTAAATTAAAATAAGAAACCCAATTAATAAAAAAATCAATAACCCTAGAGCAAAAAACAATTAGCAAATAGAAAACAAGTAAAGAATACTTTTACAATAGATATAAGATATCTTAAATAATAAAATGCAGAAAAAAGAAAGTTGGAAAAAGCAGAAATAAGGGTTTATCAAATTATATCATTATAAGATTAAAAAAAAGAAAAAAAAAAGAAATTAAATGACTTTAAAATTTAAATGGGTTGAGCTTTAGAAGTTGGGACCATTTGAGTTCAATCGACGGGCATTATAGGAATTTTAGCTTTATTAGGGTTCAGTCACTTGGATGTGGGACACAGATCACATATTCTTCTAATTGGTAGGGCCTACTTTTATAAGTTTGGTAAAAAAAATATAAAAAAACCACTAGTAATAGGTTTGGTATTGAGCTCTTATGTATCAAGTATAAACATTGAGCGATATTGAGCTCTATTAAGCGCCGGTTATTGGTCTAACCGGGTAAGTACTAATTCGGGTAAGAGTGTTGACTCGGGTAAGTGTTGTCTCGAAAAACTATTATGCAGATAAGAGGATTTACCAAATGTTTTTGATAAGTGTTTGCCAACAAAAAAAGACTTATTTTAACTTTTTTTTATAGTTAGATGTTAAAAGAAAGCAGAGGCAAACATGGAATAATAAAATCTGACCCGAGTAAGCATTATTTTCGTTCTGGCCTAGACAGAGCTCGATCAGATCCTTGGTCGGATTTCGGTCGGATCTCAAACCTGGTCAGACCTCGGTCAGTAATGTTGACTCTGCCAGCACCAAGTTAACAGCCCCTTAGTTGCTGAAAATGCAAGCAACGATCCGAAGTTAATTACACATATACATTCAGTCTTGTGGTTAAGTCAATCATAATTCAAACTATATTAAGCCTCATCATAACTAGAAATTGGTCTCTTCGGCACTTGATGTTAATAACTGTTGACTCGAACTCTCTCGGAAATTTGATGATGATCCTTATACTTAGTGATAATTACTTAGTTTATTTCACTTTTAGTGATCACTATTGAATCTGTTCAGTGATCAATAAAAGATACACTATAATAGAATAGAACTGAGTAATCCCTCAAAGACAAAACTCATATAAAAGAAATATTCAACAATGTTGAAGAAGTAGCTGAAGATAAAGACAAGTCTATTATTGTTGATCTGAAAGAGGCATTCGGTGATATCAAGACCATCTACACTCTACACTATGTGAAACATGTTAAAGACTCTGTCAACAGTGTTGTGGCGGATTGGTTATCGCTCGGGGGGTTCATAGCGTCCTAACCGAGTTTGAGCCTTCCCGTGCTCCTGAGGACATTTAATTGGGGCCATGTTTAGCCTCCAAAATTGTCGGGGATTAGTCGGGTTTTGGCCCCGGACACCCTTAAAAAAAAACATGTTAAAGACCCAGTAATAGTCGAAGAAGCTCTAGGTGATAACTGATCAGAGGCTTCCTCGACAAGTTCGTTTCTTTTTACTCTCTTGCATAAAAGGACACCCAATGCTTCTACCAGAGAAAGGTACACGTACAAAATTACTTTATTGTCTTCATCATATTAGTCAACTCCTCGAAGCAACTATTCACATGTGACATAAAACAAATTCCGCCATATCTAAAAAATAATGACATGCATACCACTGTCTCTTGCTATGTGAATTTTACCCTCTGAGTTGCCTTTAATGTAGTAGTAATAAAAAGTTGTGAAGACCGCTCTCCACGACTACACCTTCATCTTTCTCTTATTCTCTTTTCTTTCTTATTCTTACCCTTTTTTTCTTGTGTAAGAAGCTTAGTGATTCTTAAGATTTTTTAAATTATGAACATTTCATTATCTCGTTCCCACAATAGTTTGTAAATTATTTTATTGGTTTTCCTTAATCAATACAGAAATTTAATAAAGTCAAATATTGTGTGTTTGTACTCATTCCCCCCTTTACAAACTATTGTGCACTTATAGAACTTTTTTAGACCAACAAACAATATCAAAGTAGTGTTCGTATACTTTCAAAACCTCTTCCTTGCTATTTTCTAAAAATGGATTTACCATATAACGACAACTATCATGACAATGGCTTTATTGCCAAACCACCATGTTTTAGCAGGGAGAACTTCGGTCTCTAGAAAATCGAATGTCTCTTTTTCTTGAAGGTGTTGATCTTGAGATCACGTACTACATTGAAAATGGACTTTATGTTCCAATGACAACTTCTCTTGTTGTCCCTACCACTGTTACTACTTCTGCGATCCATGAAAAGGCGAATAGTCAAGGTTGCACATCAATGGACTGATGAAGACAAGAAGACGATGGCTATGACTTGAAGGCTTAAATTGTCATAGTCATGGCACTTTCTGATGAGGTATATATATCACTCTATTATGAACCTCGTAACCTCTAATGAAGTATAGGAGTCAAGAAAGATTAATTTAGTGCGACAACATGAAATGTTCATATGTGGCAAAAATGATTCTTTATCTAAGGTACATCAATTGTTTAACCATTTAGTAATTAACCACATGACTAGAGAATATTCCAACTTTGAAACTCTAACGAAGTTTTTGGAATGTCTCTATGACTTGGGACAATTATTCAATGTGTCTTAAGGTATCTAAAGACATGAAAATATCACTCATAGTGCTCTATATATGATATTGTTGAAGAATATCATATGTAGCTTAGATACCTTAAGATAACTAGACGGCTGAAGAAGAATCTCATAAGAGATTCGAAAGATTCTAAAAGCTCATATGTAGCTTTGGTCTCTAAATCTACCCATTCAACCACCTTTCCCTCTTTATTATGATCGAGTTAGATCCTTCTAACCCCTGAGGACTTATCAAACGTTGTTCTATGAGTCATTGGATCTTCTAACAAATTATTTTAGAAGATTCACCAAAAAACAACTTTTGACGAAACCAGCTTGCTATCGCTGACAAGACTAGATCAACCCATGTTGATAACGCTTCAGCAATATGTTATAATTGTGAACGCAAATGACACTTTACCCGTGAATGCATGTCAAAAAAAGTGTCAAAACCCTCCTTCTTTACTCGATCCAAAGACGACAAGTACCTAAACTGAAGGAAAAATATAAAAGATGAATAACTATAAGCGAAAAGTTAAATGTCTTATTGTTGAAGGTCACGAGTTGGCTGATTTAGCCGATGAATCATCTTTAGATGAAAAACACACGACTAACTGGCTAACTCTATCTTATGGCCAAGATTAATAAATTCAAAGAAATCTAGTTGAAACTTCCGGCTCTTCTTAGGTATCTAATCCGAAGGATCTTTCTCTCACTAATTCTAATAGTCTTTTAGCACTCAATATGCTAACTATTGATCTTTAAACGCTCTTTACGACAAAACTAAAATCGGACCACTCAATCTCGACTTAACTAAACAACTTGAAAAATGTCATTTAAAAATTAAAGAGCTAACTCGATTGAAGAAAATCTTTATGACTGGGTAATTGTAAAGGAAGCAATCAACATTGAGAGTAAACAAGCTTTTGCTGAACTTAAAACTGACTGTTGAAGGATGGTGAAAAGCCTCAATGAAGATAACCGAGCTCATCAATGCTCAGGTTAAGAGTTGTTTAGGATACAATTATGATCAAGATGATCCTAACAGTGATCACTCCATGTAGATTTTGGAATGTTGGTCTCTTCCATATTTGATATCTCCTCTACAACACCTAACACCTATCAACTATACTAGTGGAGGTGACTAGAGGAAGAAGAACAAGGATGTGAAGTTCTCTAACACCTAACACCTATCAACTATACTAGTGGAGGCGACTAGAGCAAGAAGAAGAAGGATGTGAAGTTCTCCAACACCTAACACCTATCAACTATACTAGTGAAGGTGACTAGAGGAAGAAGAAAAAGAAGAAGAAGAAGAAGAAGAAGGAGGATGTGAAATTCTCCAACATCACCTCGCCGCCAACCCATTAACACCACATCACCGACATGTTTATCCACTGATATGAACTTTATCTAATGGTTCTATATCTCGATGAGTAGAAGAAAAAGAATAAGACCTTAAGACGGGGGTGAGAGTTTTCAACGGAGATAGGTTGAGAGTAACAAAGGTGGGTTCAGGGATGATGCTCGGGGAGGGCTTAGACAAATAACTAGCGAGCGATGATCACCAGGCAAAGAGGGGACGCAAGGTCGTGAATACCACAAACGAGAACGGAAGGAGTGGGGTGGTGCATTGGTAGGAAATACACAACGACAAAAATTCCTAAAAGGAACAAGAAAACCCTCATGTACCAGTTTTTTCTTTTTTAGAAACAACATGGACCAAAAGTGCAATTCACTCTTTTTCTCTTACATAAGTCCAAAATATTAGGGTGGAAAGAGAGAGAAGAAGAAAAACAGTAATTCTACAAATCCACAAAACCCTTCTCTTCCTTCCCTCCCTCCCTCCTCTCCCATCCTGCAACTTGAGAGTAGAACCCCAAAATTACAGTGAAATTGAAGCAAACAGACAAAAGAAGAAGAAAAAGAGTGATTTTTTTTGCAATGAAATGTTTGTAAAATCATGCAGAAACTCTTTCGTTCATGGTCCCCTATTCTTTTACCAATACCCCCTCTTATCCCTTCAGGGTTTAAGCAAAATCCCACCAAAATCACTTTAACTTCTTCTCCTTCTCCTTCTTCTTCCCTAATGCCGCCTGCTTTAAACCTAGGTACACTTGCCACTCTTAGTGGCCGGAAAAACCCTATTATGGTTTCCACTTTCAACCCTTCTTCGAGCTCTGCTGCTTCTGGTTATGGTTATAAGTGTAGTATTTGCAGGTGTTCTATGGAGGGTTCGGGTTCTTCTACGCCTGTTTTGGGTAGGGCGTGGGTTGTGTTTAAGGGGAATCGAACCGGGTCTCGTTTAGCTTGGTTTCATACCTCTTATTCTGCTGCCTCTTCTGCTTCTGATAAGGGGTTTTTGAGTTGTGGTGAAGAAGATGGTAATGGGGATAAAGGGTTGTCGGTGAAATCGGCGAAATTGAACCGGAGGCAGAGGGGTTCATTGGGTGGCGGTGGTGGTGCTCCGCCGTTGCTTGGTGGAAATCCGGACTTGTTGAGGATTCCGGGGGTTGGGCCGAGGAATTTGAGGAAATTGGTGGAGAATGGCATTGGTGGTGTGGATGAACTCAAGAAAATCTATAAGGACAAGGTATTGTTAACATTATTATGATTATTATATTACACTATGGTTTCAAGGTCGGCAAACTAATTGATAAGCTAGCTTATGAATAAATTATGGTTTAATTATGTTTGGCAAAGACTAGCTTATGGGTATGTAAAATGACCAAAAAGGGTGTCTTGGGGTATAATAATTGATATTGATGATGGTATAATTGGAAAAAACTACAAAAAGCTCATGAAACGCTACTCCAACTAGCGTTTCAATAAGCTAGCTTATGGTCTATTCAAACATGTACTAGCTTATAAGCTAGCTTATCTTTGCCAAACACAGTGTAATATTATTTTTTATTACCCTATTGATTGATTTTGAGGCATATTGAAACAGATGTAAATTGTGGGTTGATTGCATTGTGTTATTAGGGGGGGGGGGGGGGGGGGTTATTAGGTGGAAAAAGTTGTTTACAGTTTGATGTTCTTGGATGGTTGGATTACTCTCTAGTGTAGTTGTGTTAACATAACATGAAGTAAAATGAAAATTAATTTTTATAAAAAGCACTGTTAATTAAGAATGATAAACAAGTGGTTATCTTGTTGTTACCAAAAAATTAGTAAAGAGACAAAAGGGATTTGAATTTGCAACCTATAATGTAATATGACCTAATGGGACATATTGAAAGATTGATTGGAAAATATATATGGGACATAATTGGAAACTGTGCAAAAAAGCTCCTGAAACACTGCTTGAAATTGGTTTTTCAAAAGTTTATAAGTTAGTTTATGTCGAACTTCTTAATGAAACTGTGAAATTGTGAAACACGACTTTTATAAAATAGCTAGAATGTTATATGCCTTTCAGTAAATCGTCAAAAGTTTTCTCGATTGTCACTTGTGTTAACTGGTGTATATCATTGATGTGGGCTGATGTTGATAGATATATAGATAGCTTCTTGATCGCATAATATGTTAATCCCTTGATTCTTGAATAAAAGTTTAACGTTCTTTTTGTTTTCTTTTTCCTGGTCAACAGTTTTTTGGGAAATCGAACCAAAAGATGGTCGAGTTTCTACAAAGCTCGGTTGGCATTATACATAGAAACCATGCCGAGAGTATAACCACTTTCATCCAAGAGAGTGTAAACGAAGAGATGAAAGACGATGGCCCCAAACCCGCCCAAAAGAAACGGCTTACCTTTTGTGTTGAAGGAAATATAAGTGTTGGGAAGACGACTTTCTTGAAGAGAATTGCAAACGAAACACTTGAACTTCAGGATCTTGTTGAGATCGTTCCTGAACCTATTGACAAATGGCAGGATATTGGACCCGATCATTTCAACATTTTAGACGCTTTCTATTCCGAGCCACAGAGGTATGCGTACACGTTCCAAAATTACGTCTTTGTTACGAGAGTTATGCAGGAGAAAGAGTCGTCCGGTGGAATCAAGCCCCTTAGGTTGATGGAAAGAAGTGTTTTCAGCGATAGAATGGTATGATTTAACGCCATTTGTTTTGAAGATCCAACCACATTAATTCTGCGTTTTCTTGTTTTATGTGCGTGTGCGGTTTACATTCTGAATGGATAAGGCTGTCTGTGTAGATTGTGAAGGTTTTTGTTTGGGAGGGATTTTTCATAAATGAAAGGAAAAGGAGCATGTTTTGAAAAAAACTTAGCTTTCTGCATAATGCTTCCCACTTGAAGCTTACTGAAAAAGCCACCTTTGGTATCGTTAAGCCACTACCAAATAATCATGTATAACTGACTGAATACGCTGAGAGTTCTTTTAAGCTCATTACGCTGCTAAGCCTTACTAATACGGCAGAATACTCTATAAGAACAGCTTAATGAGACTTGCAGCTTATTCAGTCAGTTATACATGACTATTTTGTAGTGGCTTATGATGTAGAAAGTGATTTATTCAGTAAGCTTTTAGGGGTGAGCTTTATGCCAAGTTTTTCCAAACTTGTCTTCTCAATTAAAAAAACAAGCTCTTTCCATCTGTGAAAAAACTCTCGCAACAAAAAACTTCTCAATCCATATAGATAGATTAATACACACATACAACTCTTTATCCATACAAGATTAACGGAAAGCCAACCATACAACCCTGTCAGCTCCTAAGTTTCAGATATTTAATGAGAAATTGCATTAATTTTTCATTCTTGGTTTATAATATAATTTTACATCCTGCTGCATTGCACTGGTACACAACTTTTTGATATAAGTGATTTGACCGATGCTCGTTTATTTTGGCCATTAAATGAAGGTCTTTGTGAGAGCGGTTCACGAAGCTAATTGGATGAACGAGATGGAAATCAGCATCTATGACTCATGGTTTGATCCGGTTGTTTCATCTCTGCCTGGACTCATTCCCGATGGTTTTATATATCTCAGAGCTAGCCCTGATACTTGCCACAAACGAATGATGCTACGCAAGAGATCAGAAGAAGGTGGGGTGAGCCTTGAGTATCTGCGTGGTTTGCATGAAAAGCACGAGAGCTGGCTTTTACCCTTTGAAAGCGGAAATCATGGGGTGCTTTCCGTTAGTAAGCTTCCCCTTCACATGGATAACGCTTTACATCCCGATATAAGAGACCATGTTTTCTATTTGGAGGGAAATCATATGCATTCAAGCATCCAAAAGGTAAAATGGTTACTTCCTTCTTCGAATTAAGAGCAAAATGCATCCAAATGCAACAATGTTTTGTGTAGTTTCTATTTAGGTGTCGTTTATTTTTTAAGAGGTCTGAAGTCTGATTTCACATCTAAAAAATAAGAGGTGGATGTTGCACCTCTTAAAATTTCAGAGGACGCTAAGAGGTTTTCAGACATTTTCTTAATGATAAAACAGTTTTAAGTCTGAAAACCTCTTAATTTTCAGACTTAAGAGGCTTCAAGAGGTATTTATTAAAAAACAAACAACCTGTTAGTGTAACAAAGTTTTCAAAATTTTGTATTATGTACCCATTTTGACCTGTAATCTACTGATCTTCATCTTGTAACATTTGATGACTTGGATAGTCGTTTACATAAGGGTTGTGAAATGTTTAGAGTGAAGGGGACCATAACTTTGACATTCATGTTATCTATTGTTACAAGATTAGCATGTTACCGGTGAAATGAGTAAAAAAATATGATAATTTGAATCTTTGTTATATTTTTGCCATTCAGTTGAATATCTCTTTAATTTGATTAATGACTGTGTGTGTAGGTGCCTGCATTGGTTCTTGACTGTGAACCCAACATTGATTTTTCCAAGGATATTGAAGCTAAGCAACAGTATGGCTCTTTTGCTTTCATATGCTTACTTTCTCCTCCTTTTTAGCAGTTTTCAGTTCATATTATATATTTCCTAAGTATTTAATTGTGAAAGATATAAGGAACGCTGGCTTATTAACACCAAGAATGTCTCAAAATCTGTTCTTATACCTATGTGTGGGACATACCGGGCTTGTTTTGTTTTCAGCACTAAAACTACATAGGAACCTATATTTCTTTCATATATATATATGTATTTATGTATACTGAAATGGTTAATTTATGAACAAAACTTGAAATCACAACCAAGGGTTATAAATCTTTCTTACATATTCATATATAGACGAAGGATCATGTGAGAATACGAGTTAAAGGTTAGAAGTGTAAGAAGGTATTTGGACCCTTAGATCACTTTTAGTTAGTGCTGAACTAATGCTTTAGATTTTAGTCCGAAAATTACCCATGAATTAGTTTAGAAGGGTATTTCCAAATGATCTTCAATTAGGATTGATCCAAGGGTGGAGAGTCCTTAACCTTATCACAATAGTTACTATTCTTACTAAAAACCAACTATATATATATATATATATATAGAGAGAGAGAGAGAGAGAGAGAGAGAGAGAGATTGAGAATCTAAAACAAATGAAAAACTAAGGAACATGCTACCAACGGTTCATCGAGACAGTATGAAGTACGAACATGTGCATATGTGTAATTTAAGTCATTTTCTGATTTTATGCACGTGTGTATGTTATAAATTATTTGTATGCACATGTGCAGATGAACGACTGTTAGGGTGTTCCTTAGTTTTTTATATTTTTGTGGTTTTCCCCTAAATGCGACCCTATATATATAATACTGAAAGAAGGTGATTGTGTATTGAAGGTATGCTCGCCAGGTTGCAAAGTTCTTTGAATTTGTGAAAAAGGCTCAAGAAGTTCCAGCAAAAGGCAATGAATCGCAGGTGGTGCTGCCTCACAATGGAAGATTATTGGGCAAGGATTTTCGGGAGTCCCTGAAAACGCTGGATTTCAAACAGGCCATGTCGCTAATGTCTACGTCTGGATAGTTGTTTCTTGCTGCATTCTCTGCTTGTAAAAAGAAAAACACTTAGTTTGATCGAAAATGTGCACTTAAACTTTTTATTTAGGATGATGGTAGGATAGTCTTTCTTTTTTCTTTTCTGAACTGTTAGAAATGTGTTGTTTTGATGTAGGAAGTTTTGGCCGGCTCGTTCATTCAACGAGAATCGGTAGTCTTGTAAACTACTAGTTGTTGATTAGTTTTTATCTGGTCATGTTATAAATATGTTTCTTCATGGTTACAGTGGGACCTGGTTATAGCGGACGGGGTGTGTTGGTAGAGACCGGGACCCACCCTAGGAGTGACCGGTTTGGTCGAGTTAGTACTAGTTGGCTATCGAGTTGCTATTTGTTTTATGAATATTAAGTGCATCATAACATAGATGGACAAGGCCTGATTTGAGCCAGTTTGGTCCTTGATTGAGTTTAGTGATGGCCAAAAACTGGGTCCGGACTGGTTATAACTGGTTACGAACTGGACCGGTTAAAAACAGTAGGCATGCTTAACCGGTTAAGCTGTAACTAGTTATGGGCCGGTTACGGTTAAGGATGATGAAAAGCCTCAATGAAGGTGAACTCATCAATGCTTAGGTTAAAAGTTGTTTAGGATACAATTTTAATCAAGATGATCCTAACATAGACCACCCCATGCATATTTTGGAATGTTGGTCTCTTCCATACTTGATGCCTCCTCTACAACACCCACCAGGCCAACACTTATCAACCATACTAGTGGAGGTGACTAGAGAGAGAGAAGAAGAAGGATGTGAAGTTCCCCAACACCACCTTGCCACCAACCCATTAACACCACTTCACCGACTGATATGAACTTTTATCAAATGGTGCTATATCTTGATGAGTAGAAGAAGAAGCCCTTGTAGGTGTTTGGAAGGGGGTTCCAACAAAGATACGGTGAGAGTAACAAAGGTGGGTTTAGGGATGATGCTTGGGGGGCTTAGACAATAATTAGGGGCGATGGTCGCCGAGCAAAGAGGGGACACAAGGTCATGAATACAACGATCAAGAAGGAAGTAGTGAGGTGCATTAGTAGGAAATACACAACTACAAAAACTTATAAAAAGGACAAGAATATAAATATAAAATAGAAAGAACTAAAAATACAATGCTATAAAATAAAAATAACTGAAAATAAACAAATACACAAAACCCCTTTCTTCCAATACAATGCTATAATAAACAAATGTTGCTCATCTTCCAATACACAAAACCCCTTTCTTCCTGGTTTGTCTACTAACCCCAAAATTAGAGTGAAATCAAATCAAAGCAAAGAGACAAAGAAGAAAAAGGAAATGTTTGTAAATGATGCAGAAACTCCTTAATCAAAGCCTCCTTGTTTCAGGTCCCCACTCTTATCTCTTCAGGGTTTAAGCAAAATCCCACCAAAAACACCTTTACAACTTCTCCTCTAAGGTTTAACCCCTTTTCCTCCCTAATGCCGCCATCAGTTGCCACCAACCCTATGATTTCCACCTCCACTTTCAACCCTTCTTCCAGCTCTGGTTATAAGTGTCGTATCTTCCGGTGTAACTCCATCGAGGGTTCTTCTACGCCTGTTTTGGGTAGGGCGTGGGTTGCGTTTAAGGGGAATCGAACCGGCTCTCGTTTAGCTTGGTTTCATACCTCTTTTTCTGCTGCTTCTGCTTCTTCTGATAAGGGGTTTTTGAGTTGTGGTGAAGAAGATGATAATGGGGATAAAGGGTTGTCGGTGAAATCAGCAAAATTGAACCGGAGGCAGAAGGGTTCGTTGGATGGCGGTGGCGGCGGTCCTCCGCCGTTGCTCGGCGGAAATCCGGATTTGTTGAGGATTCCGGGGGTGGGACCGAGAAATTTGAGGAAATTGGTGGACAATGGCATTGGTGGTGTGGCTGAGCTCAAGAAAATCTACAAGGACAAGGTATTAATATTATTATTATTATTATTAGACTGTGATAAGCTGGCTTATGAATAACTTATGTTTGGCAAAAACTAGCTTATGAGTATGTAAAATGACCAAAAAGGGTATCTTGGGGTATAATGACTAATGTTAATAAGAGTATAATTGGAAAAAGCTACAAAGGGTTCCTGAAACGCTACTCTAACTAGCGATTCAATAAGCTAGCTTATAGCTTCTAAGGTAGCTTATTTTTGCCAAACACAGCCATAATCAAACAGATTTATAGGTGATTAATGAAAAAGTTGCTTACAATTTGATGTTGTTGGATGGTTGGAGTACTCTAGTGTAGTTGTATTAACATGATATGAAGTAAAATGAAAATTAATTTATAAAAAAATCACTGTTAATGTGAGGAGATGAAAAACTAGTTGTCATGTTGTTGTTACCAAAAAATTAGTAAAGAGCAAAAGGGATTTGAATTTGCAATCTATAATGTGAAATGACCTAATGGGACATATTGAAAGATTGATTGGAAAATATATAAGGTACATAAATTCGAAAATGTGCAAAAAAGCTCGTGAAGCTTATTGAAACGTTGCTTGAAGTAGGTTTTTCAAAAGCTTATTAGCTGGTTTATGTCAAAACTTTTTAATAAACTCAAAAGTTAAGCTATAGATAGCTTCTTGATCGCATAATATGTTAATCCATCGATTCTTGAATAAAGGTTTAACGTTTTCTTTTTCCTGGTCAACAGTTTTTTGGGAAATCGAATCAGAAAATGGTCGAGTTTCTACAAAGCTCGGTTGGCATTATACACAGAAACCATGCCGAGAGTATAACCACTTTCATCCAAGAGAGTGTGAACAAAGAGATGAAAGACAATGGCCCCAAACCCACCCAAAAGAAACGGCTTACTTTTTGTGTAGAAGGAAACATAAGCGTTGGGAAGACGACTTTCTTGAAGAGAATTGCAAATGAAACACTCGAACTTCAAGATCTTGTTGAGATTGTTCCTGAACCTATCGCCAAATGGCAGGATATCGGACCCGATCATTTCAACATTTTAGACGCTTTCTATTCCGAGCCAGAGAGGTATGCGTACACATTCCAAAACTACGTCTTTGTTACGAGAGTTATGCAGGAGAAAGAGTCGTCCGGTGGAATCAAGCCCCTCAGGTTGATGGAAAGAAGTGTTTTCAGCGATAGAATGGTATGATTTAACGCCATTTTTTTTAAAGATCCTCATCCAACCACATGAATTTTGTGTTTTTTGTGTTTGTGTGTGTGTGGTTTACATTCTGTTGCCATGAAATTTCCCGTGTGCTTGAATCCCGTATCTATATGGCTTCTCCCAACAATAATTGGCTTCTAGAGTATTAATAGGGGTCATTTTTCATTAAGTTCTGTATGGATAAAGCTGTCTGTATAGACCGGGAAGGCTTTCGTTTCGCAAGGTTTTTGAATAAATGGGAGGGTCATTTTTTTAATTGGGAGGGGCAGATTTTAATAGAACTCTCACCAAATGACTTTTCAAAACCAAATGACCCTTTTACCCTTATTTTAATAGAACTCTTACCTCTCATCTCTTCACCTCTACCCATTTTGGTCATTTTACACAAATAAGCAAAAGTTTGCCGCCAATCACTAAAAAATAACTCATCAACTTATCACTTTTTGGTACAACAATAAGCTAATCCAAACACTTTTTATGAAACTCATTTTCCACACCACATAAGTTGATAAACACTTTTACCAAATTCAGAGGGCTTTTGAATAAATGGGAGGGTCATGTTTTTTAATTGGGAGGGGAAGATTTGGAAAAAAATTTGGCTTATTGAATAAGCCACTTTCTGTATTACTAAGCCTCTACGAAACAGTCACATATAACTCATCAAATAAGTTGTGAGTTCCATTAAGCTCATTATGCCGTACTAATCCGGCTCCACAAAATTTTGGATCTTTACGAGAAATAAAATAATAAAGTTTTACATCCCACTGCATTGCACCAGTATACAAATAGTTGATATAAGTGATTAATCGGTGGTAGTTTATTTTGGGCAATTTGATGAAGGTCTTTGTGAGAGCGGTTCACGAAGCTAACTGGATGAACGAGATGGAAATCAGCATCTATGACTCATGGTTCGATCCGGTTGTTTCATCTCTGCCTGGACTCATTCCCGACGGTTTTATTTATCTTAGAGCTAGCCCTGATACTTGCCACAAACGAATGATGCTACGCAAAAGATCAGAAGAAGGTGGAGTGAGCTTAGAGTATCTGCGTGGTTTGCATGAAAAGCATGAGAGCTGGCTTTTACCTTTTGAAAGCGGAAATCATGGGGTGCTTTCCGTTAGTAAGCCTCCCCTTCACATGGATAACGCTTTACATCCTGATATAAGAGATCAAGTTTTCTATTTGGAGGGCAATCATATGCATTCAAGCATCCAAAAGGTAAAATGGTTATTTCCTTCTTTGGAAAAAGAGCAAAATGCATCCAAATGCAACGATGTTTTCTGCTTTCTATTTTGGTGTCATTTGTTTTTTAAGAGGTTTGAAGTCTGACACGTCTAAAAAATAAGAGGTGGATGGTGCACCTCTAACCTCTTAAAATTTCAGAGGGCGAGAGGCTTTCAGCCCTTTTCTTAAAAATAACAAACCGTTGCAAACCTCTTATTTTTCAGAGTTAAACAACCCGTTAGTGTAACAAAGTTTTCAAATTTATTGTGTACCCATTTTGACCTGTAATCTGCTGATCTTGTAACATTTGATGACGTGGATATCTGTTTGCAAAAGGGTTGCGAAATGTTTACAGTGAAGGGGACCATAAATTTTGACATTCATGTCATCTGTTGTTACAAGATTAGCATGTTACCAGTCAAATGAGTAAAAAATATGTGAATTTGAATCTTTGTTATATTTTTGCTCTTCGATTGAACATCTCTTTTATTTGATTAATGACTGTGTATGTAGGTGCCTGCATTGGTTCTTGACTGTGAACCCAATATTGATTTTTCCAAGGATATTGAAGCTAAGCAACAGTATGGTTCTTTTGCTTTCATATGCTTACTTTCTTCTTCTATTAGCACTTTTTCAGTTTATAATATATTTCCTAATTATTTAATTGTGAAAGATTTAAGAAATGCTCGCTGCTTAATCTTTACACAAGAATGTCTCAAAATCTTCTGTTGTTCTCACCTTTGTGTGGGACATACTGGGCTTGTTTGGTTTTTAGCACTAAGACTACATAGGAGCCTATATTTCTTTCGTGTGTGTATATATATATATATATATTATATTCAAATGGTTAGTTTATGAACAAAACTTGGAATCACAACTAAGGGTTATAGATCTTTCTTACATATTATATATAGACAAAGGATTGTGTGATAATAGGAGTTAAGGTGAGAAGTGTAAGAAGGGATTTGGACCCTTGGATCACTTTTATCGTGCTGAACTAATGGTTTAGATTTTAGTCCGAAAATTACCCATGAATTAGGGTGGAAGGGTATTTCCAATTGATCTTCAATTAGGATTGATCCAAGGGTGGAGATCCCCTCTTACCCTTATCACATCAATTACTATTCTTACTAGAAACCAACTATTATATATATATATATATATATATATATATATATATATAGAGAGAGAGAGAGAGAGAGAGAGAGAGAGAGAGAGAGAAAGAACAGACAGATGAAACACTAAGGAACATCTTGACATCCTGAACATCTAGATGGTATGCATAATTTAAGTCATTTTTTGGTTTTATGCACATGTGCATGTTATAAATTATTTGTATTTCACGCATGCTTACAGTCCAGATGAGCAGTTGTTAGGGTGTTCCTCGGGTTTGCATATTTTTGCGGTTTCCCGTGAACTGAACCCTATATATATGTATGTGTGTGTGTGTATATAATACTGAAAGAAGGTGATTGTGTATTGAAGGTATGCTCGCCAGGTTGCAAAGTTCTTTGAATTTGTGAAAAAAGCGCAAGAAGTTCCAGCAAAAGGCAATGAATCACAGGTTTTGCTGCCTCACAATGGAAGATTATTGGGTAAGGATTTTCGCGAGTCCCTGAAAACACTGGATTTCAAACAGGCGTTGTCGCTCATGTCTACATCCGGATAGTTGTTTCTTGCTGCATTCTCTGCTTGTAAAAAGAAAAAACAGTTAATTTGATCCAAATCGTGGACTTTTAACGTTTTATTTAGGATGATGGTAGCATAGTCTTTTTCCTCTTCCTTTTGTGAATTGTTAGAAATGTATTGTTTTGAAGTAGGAAGTTTTGGCCGGCTCGTTCATTCAACGAGAATCGGAAGTCTTGTAAACTAGTTGTTGAATAGTTTTTATTTGGTCATGTTTTAAATATGTTTCTCCCTTATTACAATGGGACTGGTTAGGGGTGTGTAGGTAGAGACCGGGACCCGCCCTAGGGCTGACCGGTTTGGTCGAGTTGGTACTAGTTAGCTATTGTGTTACTATTTGTTTTATGAATATTAAATGCATCATAACATAGATTGAACTAGCCAACAAGGTTGAGGGCTCGAAAAAGGGGACCGTTTAGGATTTGACCAGCCTCGTGTTTGCCTTTTCTGGTTTTGTTTCTTGGGCTGAGCTCGGTTTGGGTTCTAAGTTCATCTAAAAGGCCTTCGGTAGCGTCAAATCCATAAGCCCATAAGCCCAAATTGTCACGTTAGCGCCGCAATAGAACTACTACCCACAAGCTTTCACGAAGCCCGCAATAGAACTACTACCCACAAGTCCGAATACTCAATATATATATATGTATATAATTTTTCAATAAAAAAAAGAGGAGTGTAAGAGAGGGAGAGAGCGAGCTTCACGGGCACCCAAACTCGTATGCTGAATCCATGCCACAAGTAGCGCAACTCGCACAAGCTAGAGCAAGCCTGCACAGGAGCCTGCTCGAATATTGGAGGCGCTACCAAGGGCCTAATGTTAATGCAATTTGGTAGTTTTTCTACATCCTGCATATTAAATAAATAATAATTGAGTAAAAAGTATTACAAACTCAACACTAACACAAATCCATGACTTTAGCTTTCAAACATTGTGAGGTTTGAATTATTTACCTCTTGATGATTTGGATACTATTGGAACAATGATTCTTTGATAAGCACGATCTTTTGTCTAATCAAAAGTATTTATGTTGAATTTAACTACTAGAAACACTTGCAAATGGACTAAAATGGTGTTATTCAAGTTTGACATCTACTTTGATAGTTACAATTTATTTGGAAATTGAGGTTTTTGTGGACACTAAACTTTCAAGCTAGCTACATTATGAGTTGTCGTGCGCTCAATTTGTACATGTTTCCTATGATGCTTTTGAAACGGGCTAGGACACAAGGGTTATGGCCAACTTCACTATGACATCTGTGTTTTGATTTGGGACATAGGCTAATAGAGATCTTAGAATCTTTTTACTTTTTACTTCAAGAGATTCTTTAAAACTACCTCTATTATAAGAAAAAAATAGGATAGAAAGAACAAAAAATCTAAATTTGATGAACTTTTTAACATCTAATTAGTTTTTTTGTTATTTGGGAATTTAATTAAATATTATATAAAAAGTTTAATCTTTTTAAGATGATAAAATATATAGAATATTGTAATGTTATTAATACTTAAATCAATAAAACGATATTGTTAGAAATTTATTTTTAATTTCTCTTATAGATTTTAACATTTTTTTTAGTTCTTTACTTTAAATGAATTACAAAAAATCTCTTGAAAATGTTTCTAAGTTTCATTTGTGGAGAAAACTATTAAAATTGCGACTCTTGTAGTATATTATGATAAGTTCTTATCCTTATTTATCAAGTAGTATATATGTTGATTTTTTTAAAGAAAAAAAGAAACTAGTATATCTATTTTTTAACGGCAAACTAACACACACACGTTCTTCGGGTATTCGAGATCCAAGGGCACCCGACTAATTCCCATCGATTACCACCCAACCTAATTAAGGGCACCACTATGTGGTAGACCCATGATCTGGATATCGTCATATGTTCACCACGGGGTTCGAATCTGGGTAGCCAGGGATGCTATCCACTGACCATCCCAAGATGTTACCTTACCAGTATGCTAGACATGCTTTGATACCATTATTTTAAGATCATTAAAGTAGATTGTTGATAAGCATTTTACATTGAAAAAATATTTATTAGGTATGAGCTTTTTCCTCATTACCATGTAAAAATCCCGATTCTTCTTATGCCTTTTATAGGGTAAGATTTTTTTTATCCATATCATGCTTAAACAATAATGTAAATAACACTAATAAACGTTTGTACGGTAAATATTTAGTAAACAATCTCCAATTGACTCTGAGACTCTGAGAGCTCCTGAACAAATGATTCGAAATGTTTGGATCGAATTCAAAGTTCAAACCAATCCAAAATAATGTGTAAATAAAGGTCTAGCAAACTGTAAATAACAACCGGTCTATAATTATAAACAATTTATAAATAAAGGTCTAGCAAACTGTAAATAACAACCGGTCTATAATTATAAACAATTTATGAATAATGAAAATGCAATAATTAAATTGAAACATACAAGTAATATAATTGCAGACTCTTATTATGGCTTAAGATTTATTATGATTCCACTATAAATCTTTTGATACTGTATATTCATATCAAGAGGTGAATCAATAAAATAATAAGGGCAATGTAAGAATTATTACACCTCTCTCTAACCTATAAAATGACATATTTTCAAAGTTTTAGGTAATTTTTGTCATGAATAAATTGACCTTTTAATTTTAAAATGACATATTTTCAAACTTTTAGGTAGCTTTTGACTGTTATTATAGGTATAAAGGGGTATGACAACATCCAATTAATTATGATGCGTAATAGTGCAAAAATACATAATGAGTTTCAATGGTTATTATCTTAAGTTTAAATTCTGCCAATGACGTGTAGCTTAGTTGATAATGGTGGGTGGTAACTGGTAAGTTTGTAACAAATATCAAATGGTTCGGGTTCGAGCCTCGACTCGCACATGAATGCCCCTATAGCCACAACCGCTGAGTGAGTCAAGAACGCCTCCTACAATAGACATTGGCAATTCGCAATAAGCTGGTTGTGGTTGCCGGAATTAATTTTTACAACAAATTCTACAAACACTATTTTAGTTGGTTGATAAAAGAGACATGTTATTAAATTATAGAAACCTAATGATGTAATAAACATATGACGTGTTTGGAACAAATGATATCTTAATTCACTTTACACTTCATTAAGTAATTTTTGTTTATGATTTGATATGAGCATGTGGTTTCTTTTATTTCTTCACATACAATTCGATATAGATTTTATAGCTTATTTCAAAAAATTTATGTTATTTTTGGTTCTATCTGTATCAATGCAATGTTAACTCATCTTTTTAATGTGTTACATCGGCTTTTTAATAAAACTTTACATCAATACAATGTTAACTCATCTTTCTAATATGTCACATCTGCTTTACAATAAACTTCTACATCAATGCAATATCAATCATCTTAGAGCATCTCCAACAACTTTGCTAAAATAGCAAAAAATGGGTTTTGGTTTGCTAAAATGCTACAACAACTTTGCTATCACATTCTCTAAAATAGAAAAACTTGAAGAAATCTTTAAATATAAAGAATTCTCTAAAATCTCTAAAAGTAGAGAGAGAAATATTATTTTAGTTTCTTCCACCAATAACATAATTTGATTGTTTAAAAGTTTTTAAAATTTTATTGGAATAATAAATGTAATGTATATTTTAATAATTTAAGTGAAAATGGAATCTCTATAATAGAAAAGCTGTTGGAGATGGAAAAGTAAGGTTTTAGAGATTTTGACATCTCAATCTCTATTTTAGAGAAAAAAATATAAAAAAACTGTTGAAGATGCTCTTACATACTTCTTTTTAAAGTGATCCCGCCCAACTTATTTACAATTATAATTTATATTTTAATAATTTATAATATCATAAAAATACTAAAGATGATTTATTTATAATATAAATAATTGATCAGTTATAATATACACAATAATATAAAATAATTAATTAATTATAATATAAACAATAATAAAAATAATAAATTATTAATTATAATATAATATATTATTTATATGAAAATTAAGTTTTTATAAACAAAAAAATTATATAAATATTAATTTTAGGTTTTAAATGTAAAACATCAATGAAAATATTAGCTTTTTGTTTAATTAAATAAAAGAAAAAAAAAACTACGAAAAGGGTCAATCTCTATAATTTGCAAAAGCTTTCATAATTTGCAAGATTTGCAAATCTTGTAAGGAATTTTTCCAAGGTGATAATACTACCTCACTTGCAAGAACTGTTTGCAAGTTTGATGTAGACGGTCAAAGTGTGATATTTGTAAAAACTGAAGTTCCTTTGTTATCAAATATACACATAAAATAAATCAATATTTATTTTGTATTATTTTTACAATTTAAAGAGTACATTAATTAATAAGACCCAAGTTTTCAAGGTATGCTCTCTGACTCGACTCCTTGTAACAATATGAGCCAAGTTTCCAAAAATTGAATGTTGATAACTTGGTGTAGAATGATATTGATATTTTAAATTAATTTAGTACTTAATGAAAATAATTGTCTGATAAATGTTATAAACTAGTTGATAAGCCCGGGCTTCGCATCGGGTTCATGAACCGTAGCTATTGACACTTTAACATATTTCAGTCAATATACTATATATGACTAAAACGTAAAATGAAATATAAAAAACTAAAAGATATAACGTGAATAAATATTATAAGTTTAGGGGGCTGATATGTAAGTTTAAAGGTGGATATAGGATTCGGGTCGGTTAGAACGTATATATATCGTATATAATAAAATAAATACATGAAAAAAAATTCAATATTAGGCTCATTTCGATCTTATCGACGATATGATTATAATGGCGCGGTTTGTTAACATTAAAACGTATTTTTTAACATATTTTATATCGTATCGACAATACGATTATAATTGTGTAATTTGTTAAAATTAAAACGTATTTTTTAACATGTTCCAACCAATATACGATATATGAGTAAAACGTAAAATAAAATATAGAAAAGTAAAGGTATAAAGTGAATAAATATTATAAGTTTAGGGGACTAATATGTGAATTTGAAAAAGGGTATAGTATTCGGGTTGGTTGGAGCTTATATATATTATATAACAAAATAGTCACATCAAAAAATATTCAATATTAGGCTCATTTCGATCGTATCGACGATACGAACATAATGGCGTAATTTGTTAAAATTAAAACGTATTTTTTGAATGTCTTTATGCCAACACACGATATATGATTATAACGTAAAATGGAATATTAAAAAGTAAAAAGTGTAAAGTGAATAAACCTTATAAGTTATACGTTTATGGAGCTAATATGTAAAATGGATATAGGAGTTAGGTCGGTTAGAAGTTGAACGTATATATAGTATATAATAAAATAACTACGTCAAAAAATATTCAATATTAGGCTCAGTTCGATCGTGTCGACTATACGAATATAATAGCGTAATTTGTTAAAATTAAAACGTACTTTTTTATCGTTCTTTAGCCAATACACGATATATGACTAAAACGTAAAACGAAATATTGAAAACCTAAAGGTATAAAGTGAATAAACCTTATAAGTTGAGGGGGTTAAAAATGTAAAATTGGAGATGATGTAGGGGGAGGACGCGCGGGTCTAAAGCGGGTCATGGCCGGGTCTAAAGCAGGTCATGGATGGGTTTTGGATGGGTTTGGGTCAATAAATGAGAGAGGAAAGGGTGGGTTTGGGTCGTGGGTCGGGTCTTGGGTCGGGGCAGGTGCTGGCGGGTGGAGCGCCTGCTGTTTGTATAGTATATATAATGAACAATTTAGATGACATTTATTTATGTCCCTAAAATCTTTTGAAATAAAAGTTTACAATTCCCTACTCTATATATACAAGTTATTATAACTTTACGTTTAATCTTAATAAAACTAACTGATAAACATGTTCAAATACAAAATAACCGTGAACTCTATTAATACGACATTACACCCTATAAAACCAATAACCAAGTGTTAACTATCTCGCTCTATGAAAATCCTAAAACCATTAAAATTGAGAAAGCAAAAGATAGAAAGAAACATAAAAGCATGATTAAATATATGAATTCTCAGCTTCATAAATACTTAGATTGGATTATATTGCATTTCACAGATATAATGTAGGATCAATACAATGATTGATGGACAATAAAATATGAATTTTCCATTTCGGTATTTCACATCTAGAGATGAGATCTGGACCGGGACCGGACTGGTATGGAAACTTTTTGGGATTAAAAAGTGGTGCCGAAAATCAAGCTGTATGTATCGGTTTGGTACCGGTTAGGTTTTGGTTTCGGGATAGGAAAACCGGTACTAGGATCACTTAGGATCGAAAATTTTAAATTGCATCAAGTGTGTAAAAACCAATTGCAAACCAAAATAGCTTCATAATGTTTCAAATGCATTTCACAACCAATCCTGAACTTGAATCCATTGACTTTTTGATGTGACTTTTTGATGATAACCCCTTAGCCCAATTCTCGATTCAAGACAAGACGTGAAGCGTTAGGGTTCGGTAGTGGCCCATGTGACCTACCGTACCGGGCACTGATCGACCTGCATGCTGATTGTTCCTCAAAATTAAATTCCATGTGATTCCTAAAGGGTTTCCAAGTCGATTTTGCGCCAGTAAACATTAGAATCGATGCATAAATCCCTTCAAGGTCATATTGTAACATTAAGATTTCAGAAATTACCAAGGATTCAAGGATTAACCTACTAATGAATCAAATAAATCAATCTACACCCAAAATGATGAGTTTACATCAAAAATCATCATCCTTAATCCATAAACCCAAAAACTTGTATGAATGACTTAATGATAAAGTAGAAATAAGATAAACCCTCTAGTAATCAATTATTCTATTCTTTTTCCAACCATTAACTCTCAAATAAAAGATGACTCTATTAAGAAAAAGATTGGGTTAGAGAAATGGGGTTATTACTTTAGTGGTGATTCACTCCTTGATTGTGTCTTCTCAGATTATCAATTCCTTTTTCCTTCACCCTTGAACTTTACACTTTAGCCTTCGAAGTTCAAGAGAAGTTACCCTATTTACCCCAAAATTAATGCAGAACAACTAATTGGAATTAGGGTTATTACAGCTTTCAAGAAAATCTTGATACCGAATACCAAAATAAGCCAATAAGGGATACCTATTTTGAGTTGAACTGCGAACCACATGGAATACGTGGTATCGGTTTGATACCGCTTCGGTCCCGATTTGGTTCGGGAAAACGGTAAAATAGATATTCAAAATTTGGGATATATATAAATAAATGGTCATTTTAGATAGAGAAAGGTTCAAATGAGAAGTGCTAAAAAAATACGGAGTAGAGAAATGATCTCCACCACTCATCCTGTCAATAAAGGTGGCTTTGACCGGTTATGGTAGATGCGATCATGGGGGATTGATGTGATTCATGGGAGGGTAGAGATTATTAAAGGAGGGGACCGGGTCAAAGCCGTCTTTATTGACCAGATGAGTGGTGGAGATCGGTTCTCTACTTCTTATTATTTTAGCACTTCTCATTTGAATCTAATACATATGACTTTAATTAAATTAACGACTTTATAACTTACTAAAATAATGATTTTTATATTTAATAGAACATCATGAATTTAATTTAAGTTAATATTAATATGAGTTTACTAAATCAATAAGTAAAGAAACACGTCATTGTTTATTTATAGAAATGACATCATCATGCACCCTTATAATCTACATCATTAATTAATATCATAACATATTTGATATCAATTGTTTTCTTAATATCTATTAATAATTTATCCACTTGGTCTTAAAAAAATATCCAATTGTTTGCTTTATTTTCAAGTAATAGTATAACCAAGTAGTTGTTTCATTGTTTAGTATAAATCTAGAAAATTTGGTCTGAGAGAGTATTTACATAGATGCAAGTATGTTAAAATAATAGGAAAAACGAATTGTGTAGGAGGGTTTATTTTTATGTAAATGACAAAAGACCTATGTAAGGTACTAAAAGAGTGTTAGTCTAGTGGTAAGGCTTTGGTACTACATAGTGGTGAACCCGAGTTCGAGCCCTGGGGACGCATTCTGGAGGTACGGGGGCTTCGACCCCGGGCTGCATGCTTTAGCAGTCGGGCTTCGGCCCAAAATTGCCAAGTATTAGTGTTTAGTGTAGGCCCAATGTGGTCTAGGATACCTCTTCCAAAAAAAAAAGACTTATGTAAGGTCGAGATAATAACATCTATAGGAAAAGGGAATTATAAATGAACTCCCCTATGATCATATTTGATTGCAAACGTGAGAACAACCAAGAGTACGTTATGTTCTAATAAAGTCGACTCATATTCAGTCTGAATAAACATGATTATTCAGACAAAATAATATGCATTTTCAAGGTGAATAATACAATATTCAAACTGAATAATACAACATTCAGTATTATTCAGTCTGAATACTGTATTATTCATCTTGAATAATGAAAAAAAACTCATTTTGAATAATCTTGTATTATTCAGACTGAATATGTTATGTGGCGCGCTCTCAGTTGTACTCATGTTTGGAATGAAAAATGTATTTGTGCTGTTGGGTTTTTATTGAGACCTCGGACCAAACTGGTACGAGTCACGGTTCAGGAAAAACAAACTGTTAATCCGAACATCAAACCAAACTGGTTTGATCAGCGGAAGCAAAAAGTGTAAAAACCCAAAAAGCACACAATCGTTTATTGTTTATCTTTAACATACATGTAAGGAGGTTTAGAAAGTTACCTGAATCGCTTGAGATAGATCCACCCGTGATGAACCCTACGAACGGACCTTCTAGCCGGTTATAACTCCGAATTCCCGAACACCCGAACAAAACCCGAACTTTCTTCGGCTTGTGGTTGAGATCGCCGATTTTTGGGAGAGAGTGAGAGAGAGAGAATTTTGGTTTCTATTGGTTGTGAATAATTGAATGAATGAAAAAGGGTTTGCCATAACTGAATATTTATATTGATGCAAACAGTATCTGTATCATATTCAGTTTCCTTTTTCCAATAATTATCCATAAATAAACTCTTTCTTTTCCACCAAGAAAAGATTAATTCCATATATATTTAACTAATATATATTAAGATAATTACCATATATATATTTATTTAAATAAAAAATATATATATTAATTAATTAAAACCAGTTATATATTTATTTAACTAATAAATATATAATCCCTTTTAATTAATAATAGAAACCTTTAACTTTGCAGTTTCTTATAGAAAACACCCAATAGATTTATAATTGACTATTATAAATCTAACCTCTCTATACTGGAGTTATTTTACTTGTTCGTTTTACAGGTCCTCACAAGTGTGACCCTCAAGTGTCTTATAACATTGGATGTGTAATCTTTGGTTTGTCAACTTCTGCACATAATTACTAACATGTGCATGGCAGTAAACTAAGTTGTTTTTATTTTTTATTTTTATGCACAAGTGAATATGCACCTATACATAAGCACATGTGTGCATATTATAAATTACGTATATGCCCAAATGCATATGATCCAGATAGAAGGCTAAAGGGTGTTCGGTGTTCCTTGGTTTTTCATTTTTTGAGGGTTTCCCTTGAACCTGACCCTATATATTAATATTTTACTTTATATTTATATGCATGCGCGCGCATGCACACACACACATAATTTCATAACGGATAACGAGTAATGGATAACAAAAACCGTTTATCCATACCCTATTCAATTAGAATTTGGAATAAACGTGTAATGGATAAGTAGATAAATGAATAAAATTTTCTTTACATGCACCCTATCCAATAGGTCAAAACATAATGGGTAATGAGTAACTCTTATCCATTGCCAGACCTAAAAAGAAATGAATAGAGGTGTTAATGCTTCAAGCTTTTCAAGCTACTTGAGGTTAAGTCAATCCCGAACACAGACAAGCTCACTTAACTTAACAGGTCGAACTTCATAACACCAACGTTCAACTACGCTCGCGCGAAAGCTTGATTAAATTTTTCTAGCCGAGACAAGTAGATGATTCGAGTCATTTAAACGTACATTTTTTTAACCAAACATATTCGCATGTTCATAAATCATATAACCAAAATATAAAAACTATCAAGCCCGAGCTCTTCAAACCAGTTAATTCATGATCTCCACCCAATAAACGAGCTTATAAAGAACTTTAGGAATAGTATACAACTCAAAATCTTTAAATAAGCATCAAGCTTGAGGTCTAACTCAAACCTCAAAAAGAATATTCGAACTTAAGCCCTCTTTAAAACACTTTAACCTCATAAGGCCATCCTTTAGGCCATCCGCGGCGCAACCGGTTTGGGACCGGTGCAGCCGGCATACCGGCGGTAACACCGCCGCGATATGCCGGTATGTGGACGGTGAGGGTTCCCATCGGTGAATGCATGCCGTTGGTAAAATTTTTTTTTCTTTTTTTTTCCTTTTCGACCGTTGAATAACGGTTATATATATATATATATATATATTTTTTTTACTTTTTTTTTTTTACTTTTTTCATATACTAGTCAATGTACCCGTGCGATGCGGCGGGGCACATTTCGATTCGATTATGAAGCCAAATACTTAAATGCTCAATCTTTCTTCTCGCTTATATTTTTGTCAATGTTGATTTAATTTTTATTTGTTTTATGAAATTATAGATGAGGTTATATATAATTTTAATATTAATATGGTTAATTATTGGCCAATGGCTTGGAAAAAAAATCAATTATGGGGCTCAATGTCGTGTTAATGAGAATTGAAATATAATATTTATGGTATATGAGTCATGAGTGTATTCATAAGTTCATTAGTTGAAACAAATGATGGGCATTGAATAACAAATCATGTGTTTGAATTTCAAGAAATTTTAGAATACGAGCTAAATTGCAATCTTGCTTTATTCATTTTTCTATTAACAATGAATATAGAATATCATTACGATTGATTATGGTGGAACCAAGTTACTACTCATTCTCAAACAAGAAAATGTGATGAAACTGAGAGAGTTAAAACTCGATCCATTAATGTAGAATGTGTAGTAGACTTGGTACATAAGGACAAGTCTTTAGAAAGCTGCAAATGTAAAGCAACGTAAACTCTAGTTTTCAATGAATTTTTTTTCATAATGAAGGACCATTTACTTAAACACTTTACCCGGTAAGCGCTTACCGATAAAGTTGAACACTATCATCTACCATATCAGACAATAGTTTAGTCTCTCAAAATGGTATCGTACACAACAATTTACCCGGTAAGCGTTTAGCAAGAAAGATCTATTAATCTCACTTACCGGGTAAGACTCTCGGTTCATGTCATCACTCTTACCGGGTAAAATTCTAGTCTTTGTCATGTTCATCCCATAAGGTAAATTCACCCGGTAAGCACTTACCGTGTAAACGTTAAGTAAATGATCCTTAGAAAGTCTCTCTATAACTAAGCTTTAACAATTCCTCAAGACTACGTCAAGCTAGAACTCAAAAAACTTTTACAAAATCCTCTATGGTTATGCAGAAAAGGATTTTTCCTACAAAACAAAATATCATATACTTGGTATCAATTGCCCACTATCCTCTTAAAGAACATAAATGATAAAAGAAAACTGGAAAAAAGAAACAAAAGTTAACAAATAGATACATCATGTGTGTCTCAATGAAGAAATTCTAGAATATGCATAACATAACATACACACATCACACATGATCAATTTCAACATTAAAATCAAATCAATTCATATGTGGCGAGCTCATCATTTTGGTAAACCTCAAAGTTGCATCCAAGTTAAAAAACCGGTAATTACATAAAATTCTCAAAATTTATAACCAGTTAGAAAACCGGTTAAAAAAATAACCTGTTCGGTTAGAATTGTAACCGGTTATTTTAAAAAAAAATAACCTGTTCATTTCAATGAACAAATTACATTCAAACCCATGAATCCATTACAAAATTGCTAATAAACAAACCTTAATTTCACAAGATTGGTGGTTTTTAGAACCTTGAAAACCATCTGCAGAAGATAACATCAACACAGTTAGTTTAAATTATCAACAATTATCAATATCAGTCTTAAAAATGGAAGTAAATAGATCTTTACCAGGCAGAGGCCAGTGGCTTGCAGAGCTCTTGTAAAAACTACACATCATTCAAATACCCAAATTAGATATAATGGGAATTTTAATGAAAAGCCAATATTGCAAGCACAATAATGTTAGAATATAACACTTACGGGTCTTGGTGCTTGCTTTACAGTTAAGGAAGATCAATTTACCATAATCAACCTTCAGTTAGCAGCCATGATTATTTATACAAACATACAAATAAATAAATCAACAAACATCAAAACCACATTAAAAATTTAAAGAAAAGAAATCCTTGTTAACGAAATCATGTTTTTATTATGGAAACAGAAAAAAAGGGCAAAGATTGCATTTTTAAAAGGGGATCGAATTTCTGTCTTAGAAAAACGCAATGTATGACAGAATTTGTGGTTTTCAGAACAATGATATGTAACTAAAAAACACAAGATATAGGACGATATCTTCTAACTACCAAATCCATTGAAGGCCCATCTATATGAACTACATCCTTGGAACTATGGTGCCAGATTTTATAAGCCTAAAAGCACAGTGTGTGAACAACACTTTCTTAGAAGACACGGATGTACAAACATACACACGTTCTAACCCAACAAGGTTTAGATTTTTCACACCCTACAACAATAAGATTATGGAACCCATGCTTCATAATTAATACTTTTATAGGCATAGAAGAGGATAACAATTAAAAAATAGGCAACTAAATCAAGGATGTCAAAGGACACACCTGTACTCTAAACAAAGGTCTGGTGGAACCTTAAGGTGTTTCAGCTCTTCAACATTCTCAACTCTCTCCAATAAAAGAAAAAAAAAAAGGTTTTGATCCAATCACGGGAGCTATTCTTTTATCATATGATTATGATGCCATGCTTATGACACTTCCAACTCCAACCTCCATAAGGTCATAATGTAGTGATCATATGTTCGACCTATCACAAGATTGTCAGACCACTTCTTTGAGTGTCAGCCAAACTGTGAGGAAAAAAAAGTGTGTTGACAAAATAAGCTGAAGTGAAAAGATAAGAGTAGGGAAAAGAGAATAAATAAAGATACAAATTAAAAAAAGAAAACACTAAAAGAAAAGGAACTTCATAATTAAGCATTTGAAAAGCAAGGGATGAAGGAGATTCATAAAAGAAAGACTTATTACTACGTAAGCCTTTTGTCAAATGCATTAAACTTTACAAAATTGGTTCCTTGTGGAGTAATCATAAGGGATTGCTAGAGAATATAATCTTCTTTCATCTCAAAACATTACGTTTAAATGGTTTTTGGAGAACCATACAGAACTCAAAATGATATTAAAAACAAAAACACTTTCTTAGTTATGCTTGTTTTTTAGACAAAATCAATGGTTTTGCTAAGAACACATAGAGAAACAAGTAGAAATGTAGTTCAATTTCATTTTGGGTACAAGAAACCAAAGGTATCTAACTGAACCAATATGTTTTCTTTCCATAAAGACTTGGGATGAGTGGGCAATACACAATAGCCAGACTTAGGGGCCACTTAGGAACCGTTTATTAAACGCTTACCCGGGTAAGCTCTTACCAAGTTATATTTACCCTAACCGACAAACCGACAAGAACGGCAAAACTTACCCGATAAGAGCGCAGCAATAGTCAAGAGTCTTACCGGGTAAGTGAGGGCGACGACTCTTACCGGGTTATTGCTTAACGGGTGAATTATTGCATATGGTGCCATTTCAGTGAACTAAAAACTTACTCAATAAGGTAAGATTAGTGTTGAATTTTACAAGTAAGTGTTTACTGGGTAAGTGTTTGGGTAAATGGCCCCTTAAACTCAAGATCTCTACCTTATCCCAACCATTTGATCCAAATTTGGTCGAAGAAATTAAAGAACTTTCTAAAAATCATGAAATAACTTCTTTTGGGATGGTGCAGTACTAACCAAGGCCTAAAGCAATAGTAATTAAAATTTTTGACTGAAAATTATGTGATGTAGCTTACCACAAACAAGGTGCAATTATTTTTGAGGGAGTAAAACTTAGGTGAAGTTTCACCACCACTCTCAAAAGGTATGATGTTATCATTTCTGGTGCTATATTTCACAGTATTATCCTTCTTAAGATGAGGGTCTTTTCCCCATTTTCCACCTGCAAAAATACATAATTGAGCATTAGCTTTCATCAAAGGCAGCACAGATAAGATTCGAAAAACAACCATTATTATATGCAGGGACAGCTAGAATTATATCTCACAAAGACATACAGATACAAGAAGATACGTCTATGTACGCATGTGTGTGTGGATACCCATTTCTTGTTATCAGATAAATATCATAAAAAAGAGAAAATTTATGGTCTAAAACACCAAACTTCAACCAAATTACCCAAATTTCAATCAATTTGAAGAACTAATTCAAGATATTTAAAACATTTGAATGAAATGCAATTGCACAATGCAAACTGAAGACACCTATTTTCTTGCTATCAGATTATATCATAAAAAGTGCAAAACTATGGTCTAAAAAACTAAACTTCAATTAAATTACCCTAAACTTGAAGAATTAATTCAAGACATAAAAACATTTGAAGAAAAATTCCAATTGTTCAATGCAAACCAAAGACACCCAAGTGTTGCTATCAAATTATATCATCAAAAAGAGCAAACTTATAGTCCGAATTTCAAGAACTACTTGATGATAATTAAAACATTTGAAGAAAAAAGCACCCATTTCTTGTTATTTCAGATAAACCCGTAACTCACCCTTAATTCTAATTGCCACGATTTCTCTTTGAGGTTTGGTGACGACGATGGACCTCTTGTTTTACTTTGTAGCACCTCTCCGACAGTTCCTTCATCAGAGGAAGAAACACTCAAAACTACAAAAATTAAAAAGAAAGTCGTACCTTATTGCAGTGCCCAAAATCGCTTGTGAAGAAACCTAAGAAATCGAATTCAAAACTAAAAAACCTAAAATCGATTGTGAAGCAGAGAAGGGTTTGATTGAGTATTTATCAAGCATCGAAAGCATTGTAGACAAAGCGGAATTAACAGATTATGGTGTTTGGAACTAAGGTTAAGGTTGTCATTCAGATGTCGATTTGAGGTTTAGAAATTCCGGTGAGGATGAAGAGAAATCAGTGCTCAATTTGGGGAAGGAATAGTGAGGAGGAAGAGAGAGGTAAACAGGTCGTAGAGAGAAACTTGGAGAGGAAATTGCAACTTCAATTCAATCCGAGAGAAGAAGAAGAATCGTGGGTTTGCAGTTGTGAGAATCAGTTTTCTTGAAAATACAGTTTCTTGAAAATCAGTTGAAGAGAGAGGTATGGTGCAATAGGATGTTGTACATTAGGCAAAAAAAGTAGTACTGTGTAAAACAGTTAATGTTGAACAAAATAACTGCAATTTTGAGTTATTTCTTTTATAATATAGTATAGATATATACCATCTCATCTATTCAATTTTTTACCACTCATCTCATCTTCATCTCTTCCTCAACAAATTATCTCATCTCATCTTCATCTCTTCCTCAACAAATTATCTCATCTCATCTTCATCTCTTCTTCATGGATTCACACGGTACCCCTTCCGGTTCCCGACGTCGTAACTCGGCATCCCAAACGCCTCCACCGTCGGCATCCCAAACGCCTCCATCGTCGGGTGTCTATCGCCCCGCAATGGGGTTTGGAAGTTGGTTGCCTCCATCGGGTTGGCCGCAATCCCCAATGGTCGAGCACAATTGGGCGTATGCGAATATGATCGCGAATACCCCTATGATGGCGTACCCCATGCACCCCCAACAACCGACGACGCAAACCCAACAACCGACGACGGAAGCCCAACAACCCACGCCGTCACAAGTGTGGGAACCACGAGACCCAACCGGAGGCAACTTGTCACCGCAATCGTGGGGAGATGACGAGGAGGTACCCGAGACCCAACCGGAGTCGCCGCCACCGCCATCGCCGCCACAACCCAAAGGTAAAAAACGTGGGAAGGGTAAGAACGTAGAAGCGAGCTCGAGTGCGAACCCGACCAAAACTAAAGCGCCTCCTAAACCGTGGACGAGTGACGAGTAGGTCAAGTTGGCGATGGCGTGGGCCGAAATCTCGGAGGATTCAACCATAGGTAACTATCGAACGGGAGGTAAATAAAAAACCGTTTTTTTAACGTACTTAAGTATTCGCTAATGTGTTTTAATTTTTTCCATTTTTGAAGTAGACAATTTTTGGATGCACGTTAAAATGTCGTTAGACAAACGCATGGGGTACGGCCCAACGTCCGCTCAAGCGACGCCGTGCAAACCAAAGTGAAATTGCTTCTATCGGGGGTCTCGAAATTTGCTTGTATCTACAACAATGTGTTGAATCACCGAGGTAGCGGCGAATCCGACGTTGATTTATTGGAACGAGCGCTCGAGCGATACCGACGTGAGTATAATCGAACATTCCTTTCCAAGCCGCTTGGAAAGTTCTCATCGAATGCCCGAAGTACAACCCGGTGGAAATGATGAACCTATCGGACATCCGCGCGCCTACAAACAAACGGTCGAAAACGTCCGAAACCCAAACGGACTCCCCCGGCGATTCCGATGCTCGTACTTACACCCACCTCGGCGATTCCGAACGGCCACGACCAATGGGTCGGAACGCGGCGAGACGTGCGGGGTCTTCGTCTTCGACAAACGATACCAACGCGGCGAGACGTGCGGGTGTGGGTGAATGGTATGGTAATGGTAAGGTAGTGGTAAAGCTGATGTGACGCTGAGGTGGCAGCCTATGCAGGTGGTATGGGTGGTATGGCTGTGGATGGCCTTATGGTACATACGGTACCCCTCATACATGTTGCCACATCAGCTTTCCACTATCTTTACCACTACCTACCAACCTCATACCTTTCATCCACTATCATACCCCTCATACCCCTCATTAATTAATTGATTTAAAAAAATAATAAATAAAAGATAGAGAGAGAAAGAAGAGAGAGATAGAGAGAGAAAGAAAAAAAATGGATTAAAATGCAACGGTGTGGGGGTGCCGGTGGAGAGGGTACCGGTCACCCTACCCCTCATCCACAACGGTGTGTACCGACCGGTATGAGGGGTACCGGCCCTCTCTACCGGTCCTTAGCGAATGGCCTAATATTTTTCAAGCCAAGCTTAATATATTCAACTCCACTTATCTACATCCCTATCTATATATTCCCATTCTTCAACATATTTATTTCTATTTTGTAATTTCTTTTACTGAAACAAACCATAAGAGCATCTCCAACAGGTTTGCTATAATTTTTTTAAAATAGCAAATGAAATGTCAAAATCTCTAAAATCATATTTTTCTATCTCCAACAGCTTTTCTATTATAGAGATTCTATCATCACTTATATTATTAAAATATACTTACATTTATAATTCCAATGAACTTTTTAAAAAAAAATTAAACAATCAAATTATTCTATTGGTGGAAAATATTAAAATAATATTTCTCTCTCTACTTTTAGGGATTTTAGAGAATTCTCTAAATTTAGAGAAAACCCAAGTTTTTTCTATTTTAGCAATCCTTTTAGCAAACCTGTTGGAGCATTTTAGGGAAAAAAAACATCAAATTTTCTATTATAGCAAACCTGTTGGAGATGCTCTAAGATCCTTAAATCATTGTTACCCTTAATAAAATAACTAATCTTTTTTAATGTTTTGTTGGAAAAAGAAAAGATAGTGTGCGGAGGAGGTGTCATCATCAAACTTTGGGTTTTTAGGTGTCTAGAAGCTCTTTTGTCCCTTAAGTTTGATACCAATAAAGTGGAAGTTGATGCATACCATTTCTTTTTGTTTCCTTCTTAAAAGAGAGAAAAAAAAAACTATTCTTTTTATATTTGTCATATTTTATTAAATGGTTTTCATAATAATCAGAAGTTTGATAATTGTTTTTAAACATTTTGATCTTGTAAACCATTCATAAGATGAAAATATATTCATATATATATATATATAGGTGAAAGTTCAAATACAAACCACTTTTTAATTGTGAACGTGAGGCCAACCCAAAGCGCGACACGTGGCAACAAAATTTCTGACACGTACGACTTTTCCCGCGACTTAGTGTTATTCAGTCTGAATAATAGTGTTATTCAGACTGAATAACACTAAGTCGCGGGCTTTTTGGTTACAAGTCGCGCGTGTCACTGAATTTTCGGCGACTTAGTGTTATTCATACTGAATAACGCTTTATTCAGTCTGAATAAAGCGTTATTCAGTATGAATAACACTAAGTCGCGAAAATTCAGAGTGACACATGGCGCACTCTCGGTTGTCCTCACGTTCACAACCAAAAAGTGGTTTCCTCACGTTCACAACCAAAAAGTGGTTTGTATCTGAACCCACCCATATATATATATATATATATTTGTCATTAAATTAGGCAACTAAGATGAAAACATCACTTGTTATTTATGCATAACAAAAACTAAATTATATGACTTTTATTTTATTTTATAGTTATACTTATTTGGCACTTTTGGTCTATCCTATTCCATGTATATTTTTTATTTATTCAACTTAATAATAATTTATTAATAGAGTCATTTAAACAATTTATTTTTCTTTTTTCTAATGATTAACAATAGTTAAAATTGCTAAATTAATAAATCATGACGTATTTATTGTTCATATTAAGTTATCTTATTCCCAACAAATCGTAGAAAGAAACAAATATAAGTCCTAAGGTCTTCTATAGCACAAGTGTTTGAATCATCAACATTTCATTGTTACACCAACGTGGCATCAACTTTTTATTTTTTTACCTTCATACCCTCACCTCACCTTCAAATCATGTACCACTAACCTTACATACCCTCACACCCTTACCATTTTTTAATTATTATTTTAAATATAATATAGACGAGAGAGAGAGAAAGAAAGAAGAGAGAGAGAGAGAGTGAGAGAACGATTTTATCAGATTCAGAAACTAAATTTATAGTGATGTAATATATTTTCTTATTACAATCAAAAAACGAATTATATATTTTCGTCAATCGATAGAACGTACCATTAAAAATACCAAACATTTTTGTTTGAAATATTTACATCAAAAACAAAACTTTTAAACATGATATTTTCAAAACAAAAACCAAAAATAAGTATATTTTATTTTAATATATTCATTCTAACTAACTTTTAGCTAATTTTTTAAGACTACATACAACTAATATAATTAATAGACTATACTATTATAAAAAGGAATATATAAAAATAGAAAACAAAACGTATATATAGTTAATGAAAAGGAAATGATGAGAGTTGAAATAAGAAAAACGTTGTTTCACAAACCGGGCCCACAAACCGCCCCAAAAATAAACCGGTTTGCTTAATTCGCACTAGACTACACCCTGTTTCATAAAGCAAGCAACCCCTCTAGGTTTTTTTTTTGTTTTGTTACATGCTTCTTTTAACATCAACCATCCAATTAAGGTATAACCCAAATTAGTATACAATCATACATTTCACCTATTATTCTTTTTGCAATCTTTGTGTTGCGGCTACGTTTGTTTACATCTCGGTTAATCTTATTAGGTCTGAAACTAACGGTAAAAAAAAACCTGTAGTGATATTATCGGATATAAAGTAGTTACACTTGAAGAAAAAAAAATAAGAGCTTACCAATTCTGCTATACCAAAAGATTACGCTTCATACATTGTTTCTTTGTAATTGTCTTTCTAGATAGAAAGATTTTATTGTGTTTAAAGTTCGGATAAGATAATCACTAAAGATTGAGTAAAACATATGTTGTTTTTCTGTTGCGTGTATTATTGATAATTCATTGTGTGATTTCTCTGGAACCAAGCTAAAACAAATACATGTGTCATACTCAAAAGTAGGGTATGTAAAGGTAAGATGTACCCAAACTTATAATCTACTTCGGATAGTAGAACGACTGTTTTGGTGAAAATCATTTGGTTTGTTAAACCTATACAGCGAGTAAGTTCAAATCCTATGAGGGAGTTTTCAAAAACCAATATATTGTAACGTTTCATATCAATAGTGATGGTAGTAATTCCCAAGGTGTAGCAAAGTTTGTCCCAGGGTTCAAGTCTAATTGCCATAGTATGAGGGTTATAGTTTATTTAGGCACTTGGTTACTTGTAAGCACTAGGCTCTTAAAACAACCATCTAGCGGACAATGTGCAACTGATTTGTCTCTCATGTGGTACTCTTGGGGATGGACAATGCGCGTAAGCTAAAAGGCTGCTAGTTACAAACCCTTTTGCATAAACAGTGACAAAAAAAAACCTACGAAAGGGACGAAATTTTGAAAAGAAGAATTATCAAAGGAGAAAGATTATTTAACATAAGATTTCCTACTGATAACTTTGCTGGCCACTTCCTATCTTCATCATTGTTTCATGTTAGAAGTCTTGGCAATCCCAAAACATCATCAAAGGCTACGTAAAATCTTTAAGAATTATGTATATATTTATAAAACCTATAATACTTGAAATGCTAATAATTAAGTAACAAGTACATCACACAAAAAAAAAAAAAAAAAAAAAAAAAAAACAAGTGTAATATTTATAATACTTGAAACTCTATCAAAATAGAATCAACTTTTTCTTTTGGTACTATTTTGAAGATTCATTTTTCAAAAAGCTCCATTTTGACAAACCAATTTAGAACACTTGGTCCCTCTAGCAAGAAGTTTTAGGAACCGGTTTTCGGAAATGGAATTTGCAAAGTTAAAAAAAAAATTAACTATAAAAATAAAAAAACAAAAATTATAAGATTGTTTTTTATAATTTTCTTTTTGCCAAAAGAACAAAAGGTATTGTAATTAAATTCCTTCGTTCCGACTTACTTTTTTAAATAATTACTTAAGTTGATATGAAATGAAACAAATGACCAAGAAGATCACTAAAAGTATTCTGTCTATTACATTTTAACTTTTTTTGGAAGGCATTGGGGGTATCGAACCAACGAACGACTACCATGAACATACGTACCTGCACATGTACACCTCCCCGGCGGTGCAGACATCCACAAACATACTTGAGCTCGAGCTCGAGCTTAATAATACTTGAGCTCGAGTCGATATCGAACACAAAATCGTGCTCGTTTAACTTAACGAGCCGAGCTTTATAACACCAATGTTCGACTCGACTCGTTCGAGAACTCGATTAAAATTTTCGAGTCGAGCCGAGCCGAGCCATTCGAGCATACCTTTTTTCGAGCCAAACATGCTCATGTATTTATTAAATAACAGTATAAAAATATAAAAGTTTATATGAGTTCAAGTTGATAAACGAGTTAATCGACCGCGAATTTGAACCCATAAACAAGCTTCGAGCTCGAGCCTGATAACTCAAAAAATATTCGAGCTCGATTTCAAGTCCTACATTAAAAAAGTTTATCGAGCTCGAGCCCAGTATTATTTTTTGAGCTCGGCTCGATTAACCTACTACTCGACTCTATTCGGCTCGTTAACGAGTTACATTTAGGTTTATTGATTCGAATTCTAAATTATTCAGATTACGTTCGGAAATGAGAATGTTATATTTTTTATTTTTTTTCATATTGTTTGGGTTAAGGAAATGAAAATTAACATAATGTTTAGGACTTAGGTTCAAAAATCAGAATGTAAGGAAGAATTGTTTGAAGATTTTGTTTCAAAAGATGTTTGAAGAATAATCTTGTTTAAGTGAACATCTCTTTACGTTTTCATTTTAACCATTTTTGCTCTTTTATTATGCAACACATTTGGTACAATATATGGTATGCACTTTTATTATTACATGTTTTGTTGTTGATTGTTTCTGCAGTGTTTTCAAAACCAAAAAGATTTGAATGGCCCGAACTATGCATGGTTCCTTTCTAAGCTCCTTTTCTATATTATTTTTTTATTTTACTTTTATAACTTCTTAACCATTTTTTAACAAATATATTAAACATGTAACTTAAAATGGATATAAAAATATAAATTAATTATTATTCAATTGTTATAATCAAGAAACTTATAGAAATGGTGAATGCTTTATTTATTATGTGGCCAATATTTATGAAAAATCAAACCTTATAAATTATGTTCAACGTTTTATATTAAAAAACAATCGAGACATATATGAAACCTTATATTTTTATATTAAATGGATGGTTGAGATTATGTTACGTAGGTTGTAACAATAGATTGAGATGCATAAGTCTCTCTCTCTCTATATATATATATGTGTGTGTACATATTCACATATATATATATATAGAGAGAGAGAGAGAGAGAGGGTTTAAGAGAAAACCGAAAAAACCGAAAATTACAAAAAAATAGATGAAAAAATATATATGAATATAGATGTTAAATTGACGAGAAAAATATGATTGTTATCTTGGTGAAATTTGTTTTGTTTGAGTCATAGGGGGTGTGAGATTCTTTAATTTAATATTTTTGTTTGTCACAATCTTTTTAATCATATTCATTGGATCAACGAATCTAACGATTAATGAAGTCCTTTTCGTTTTTTTTATATTTTTCCTAAAACCAAGGAATACGTAGAGTCGTAGTCTTCCATTTGGAGCGTATGCATTTGTGCATAACTGTAAATTAAGTTTTTGGGTATGGTTTTCCAGCAAGGTCTTCGTTATAAAATTTTCAAGTTCCTTGTTTGTTTTCAACTTTCGGTATAATTTTTTGAAATTTTTTGTTCAATTTTGATTTGGATGCTAAACTACTAAAATTCCAATGAATAATAAATAATTCCATTAAAGTAACCAAAATAAAATTATAACGATGATCAAAGACATTAGATACAATTGTAGTAAAAAAACACAAAATATTGACTACTATAATGTAATAGTGTACTAGTAAATTTAATGCAAAAATACCAACTGTGAACTATAAGTCCGTTAAATATAAAGTCTCGAAAAGAACTAAAAGAGTGTTGAAGGTTTACTTGTTTGAGGATTGGGCCTTAATCATTTAAGTAAGCCGTATAAAGCTATAGGGAATAACCATGTGTGACGTGAGCTGCTATCCTGCTTTTTCATATTTCATTTTAGTTTTTAAAAATATCGTGTCAAAATCGGGTTGGTGGGTCCATCCGAACCCGACCCAATATTTTTGTGTCGACCTGATTTTGATCCGTTTCGAGTTTGAGTCGAGCTCATATCACTTTTTTCGTGTCAAGTTCGGATGGTGTTTCGTATGGGGTCAAGAACTATTGGCCTTGATGGTGGGGTTTTTTTTGTGAACCCTTCTTTACCGCATGTCAAAATTTCAAACCGCCTAGCCTATTTTGTACGGTACAGTTTGCAAATGAAAAAGAAGGTTCTAGATTGATTGATGGATGAAAAGGGTGGGGCCCACGGAATGCCACTTGACCAATCGATGCCAATTGCAAGTGCATATCATAAACATCATGAGAATCTTATGTGATCTACCGACTTTACTTTTCTCTAAATTTTAACATCATAACTAAAACACAATTAGATTGTAAGATTAGATTAATCTAATATATATTGCTATGTTTTTTAATAAAATTAATTTAAGGATGTTGCTATATGTCTTTTAATATTAAAATGGAATCAAGGCATATATTAGAAACTGGATTAATCCATATTGAACAAAAAAAATTATGTTTTCAATCTATAGACTATTGAATAAATGTTTATTTTATCGATTCCCAAATGTTTATTTTTAAAATTTGTTTTAGATATCATATGTTACTCTAATTACCTGAAAGACATAAGTCTTAATACGTTTTATTAATTGAATCACAGATAAAGTATGTTACCTAAAATGAAAATTTTGAAGGTAGGTTTCAAAGATAGAACTTATGCATATATATAGAGAGAGAAAAGATCAAATGAGAAGCCGTTAATTTACGTAACATCGAGAAGTTTCAAAATTGCATGTAATTTCCTGACTAAATCACATGTAATACAACATGCCTAAAAGGATATGGACAAATTGGTCAATGCCGGATAACATGTCCAAAAAGACATGGACAAATTGGTCAATGCCAGATAACATGTCTAAAAGGACATGGACAAATTGGTCAATGTCGGATAAACATGAATGTGATTGCGTTTTTGTATCACGTGTGATCATGGAACATCTTGATCCCCTTCATATCTCAAACATACATGATCTGCTAGTTTAATGATTATTTGATTTCATAAATATACTGATTGTTTTATAATATAAAACGTTTATTAATTAATGAACTTTAATTATCTTTTATAAATATTCAAATCATAATGAACGAACCCTTATTATTTTCCTAAATCTTTCAATTGATTGATTTGTATTGTTTGTACGAATGACATGATTTGTATCAAATACAAACCCAATAAATTTACAAACCCTTTGAAAATTGATCCATACCAATCAACGATTTGATTTTAAGTTATGATTTATATTGTTTCATTTTTTTTGTGTGTTTGTGTGTATTTCATATATAAACGTACCTCGGTGCTTCTTTACATGTTAATTAGTAACAAACATTAAATATTTCAAACAACACAAAAAACAGGTTTAAGAATTTATAACTTCTATTAGGTTTATCATTTTATTGTCACTTATAACACATAAGTTGTTGTTAGTAGATAATTATACACATACAAATAATAATATAATAAATAGGAATGATGTGTGCTTAAATTTAAGGTTTAACGGAAAGTAAGATGGATTAGATGATGGGATGGTTTTTAAATAATGGGGCGGGGCTCATAATTAGGTTGGAAAACAAGACAAAGTTGTGAATCATTACAACAACAACAACATGAAACAAGATTGATAAGAATAAAGAATTAAGTGGTGATGGAGACCCGACCCATAAACATCTCATTTCAATATCTCTCAAGTGGGGATAGCATGAAAATGATTGTTGATAAATATGAACTCAAATTATTGAGTTTATTTGAAAGTGGGTTTAATTTATGATGAGATGTAGATAAAATTGTATTCATTCTTTTTAACGAATAGAGTCTTTATTATCGTACAAAAACTTGCAAAATAGTTATAAGTGAAAACCCTTTGGCCTAAGGATTTTAGAAAACTTGTCAAATAAGTTTTGAATAGTTTGAGAGCATTAATGTTGAGACAAAAACGAAAATGCGACTTTTATTTTTACAAAAGAAGAAGAGCGAAAGAATAATAGTTGAGACTAGTTAGTAAGTATTCAACAAAAAAATATGAGGTGTTAAGTTTGAATAACTTATTCATGTCGATATCATCTTATATTATATTTGTTATAATATGTTGATCATATTCACATCTTCCTCTAACTCTACCTCTACCTCTACTTCTATAAAGTGCTTGTTTAATCAATAGGCTGAAGTGTCTGTATGAGAGTTCCATCCAAGACATCAACTGCGAGCTTTATGAAAAACAACTCAAATTTTAATAAACTATTAAATAAATATTTTGGTTTTACAAAGTATAAAGGAAAACATACATAAAATTAGGTCTTAAATATCTACTTGGACATCTCCTCTTTTTATGGGAAACATTTATAGATGATTATATATTATAAAGGATGAAGGTTTATCTGTAGTTATTTATGTTGAATTATAATCGTTATATAGGCTGATTAAGAATTAGAACTACAAAATTAACTATATCCTATAGGTTTCAAGTTTTTTTAAAGTGAAGTTGGGGGCGTAAGTTGCAACACCAAAAATCTAAAAGAGAACTAGAGTTGCTCATAGGCGGTATAACCCATTAGATATGATTTGTTTGTCCTGTTAGAAAAACAGGCTTGGACAATCATCATCGAAAAAATGGGTGTGTTTGGGCAATGAAAAAAGAATTTGGGCATGTCTGCCTGACCCGTTATATTTTTATAGTTGATTTAATTTTGTATATAATTTATAATTTAATGCTTTTTATTAAAAAGAGTAAGATGTAACTTTGAGTTTAATAATTTAAGAGTTTTTCTTTATAAATTATTAGAAAGAAAATGTTCACAATTCATATATTATATTTTTTTTCACACGTTATGTACACTGATATCATTTATATCTTATTTCTATGCAAAAAAACTCTTACATAATTTAGATGATTATCTTGTGTTCATCTAACATGTGAATCGTCTTATTTGTAAACCCCTGATTACCTTTAATTAGACCTATCGAATCGTATATTGACGAAAATGAGCTCGATGAACACAAGAATTAAAGGTACATGGGCTTTCTTTTCAATTATTACATGTTTCACACAACTAACGCATATGTATCACGTAACATTGAAGTATGCATGAAAAGTTCGTATCCCATTAATTATGAGTCTAACTACTATGGATTATTGGATTAAGTACTAAAAATCGAAAATCATTAATATGGACAAGGTCTTTGTGTCGTTGTATTTGGATGCACATGCTTTGATACATTTATGAATGTTTGAGTTGACCGGAAACATAATATGGTGAATATCAAATATAGATCAAGACTTCATTTGAAAGACCAATTTATCCTAGCATCACATTGCGTCATGTACACCTAGTGATGAAAATATGGAAGATAAACTTTTCTATAAGAAAATGAAGAATACTATAGGTAGGTAGAAATAAGGACGTGGATGAACCTCAGGGACGGACCTAGAGAAATTTTCAAACGGTGGCACTACTTGACTATAAGAAATATACATATAAAAATATTTTTTACAAAGTCTATATTGGTTTAGTGGTTTGTTTCTTGCTTTTAAACGAAGGATCGTGTGTTCGAGTCTTGTCAGGGCTAGTCCTACGGTTTTTGTCACCACTATTTAAAACTATAAGAAATAAAACCATATTATTTTTAAAAGTCAATACTTGTTAATATTACTGAATAACAATATGTTTTTTGTAATACATATCTTATAATTATATAATACCATAATGAAACATCAAAACTAAATTAAACTTTAGAGACGTTATATACAATGATAGTTATGCTTGAACTAATTATATACAACCACGTAACATGTTTAATTTGTCTTAAAACATTAGAAAAATATAATACTTGTATCATATTTTTAAATATCTAGATATAGTTAGTTTTTAGATTGGATTTACAAGAAAAAACATCGAATATGATTGATTTTATTTATCTAAGATTAATAAGCGTTATGAAAAACAAAAGTTGAAAAAAGGAATTATAGAAAATAAAAATGAATTCACAAGAAACGTAATTAAATTAAAGTATGCAAAAATACTATCAAATGCCATTAATAGTCTAGTGGTAAGGAAATGTTTAATTGTCTTGGAGGTTGAAGGTTCAAGTCTTGTTAACAACTTTATTTTTTAGAAACATAATAAATATTGTATTGAAAGCTAAAAAACTAGAAAATGTGTCTAACTAGGCTTGAACCCATGACCTTTTCTATGAAAAGCAAGGAGCTAACCAACTAAGCTAAGTAGAGTTTGTATTATTATTGCAGTTTCAAAATATATATGATGGCACAGAACAAATTAGTACAGTGGCACCTATATTTTTTTACACTGTGACGGAGGAATGATACGGTGGCCCGTGCCACCGTGGACACCTCTTCAGGTCCATCCCTGATGAACCTGACAGTCTTGTGATCTTGTCACAAAAGAAGAAGATATCGAAGTTACCAATGATTGTCATGAGAACTCGTATGTTGACGAGAGTTGTAATGGATAAATAGAGTTTCCAGAGTTCGAATAATTGGATAATGAACAAGATGAAGAAGAATCTAACTTGTCTGATCACTCGTCAAATGATTGAATAATAGTTTAATTTTAGTCTTTGTAACCTTGTCCAAGTGGTTTAGACTTTATTGTTTACATGTTTGTAAGCTTTATAAATTTACATACAAACTGTTTGTGTTTGGCTTTTTTGCATTAACAAAAGAATATAACATTGTGTTGTAGACACATTATTCTTGAATTACTTTTATATGTTTTCTAATGTTGTCTTGTAGACTTATGATCATGTCATGCACACCTACTAATGGTAGATAGGGATGGAAACGGAACGTGTATTGGACATGTAATGCATTTGTTGACATCGACCCTATTTAAGCTCCTCATTGCCAACCTCGTCCTTATTAGTCTCAAATGGGTTTGGGGGAAAAAATAATTCTCGACAAGTTTGGGGAAAGAATAAATTGAACAAATTTTAGTCAATAACCATTAAGGATCTATAATAACCCATTAATAATTGAAAAGATTAAATAAATAAACATGTAATTGTATATTTAGAGTATCTCTAAAAAGTTTTTTAAAATTTTTTTAAAATAAGAATTAGAGTTTAATTTTTTGTATTCAACTCCAACAAATAACTTCATTATTATTAATATATTACAAATTTTTATTTAATAATATATTATTTCTTTATAAAAATTAACTGGTAAGATCAATTCTCTACTTCTCATTTTTTAGCACTTATGTTTATATATATATATATATATATATATAAACATATTTAGTTAGTTATTTATACACGCATTATAGACATATATTAGATATATTCAAAATTTTAACTAGGGTCGGATGAGCGTTAGTCGAGTAATATCATCATTAACCCTAACCTTGACTCAATCCCGCTTCAGGTATGATAATAAATCCTCATTCCCAATTTGTTACCCACCATAGGAAAAATCTCCTTAAATCTTATGTTTTGATTGATAATTTTGTATATTTTAGTTGTATCTTTCTCCCACCTTCAGAAGAACAAAACATAGACATTTCACCTATCATTGTAATTTTCTCAAAGGTAGCGATCTCATTTTCATATTTTCATATAGAAATTTACGTAGAACTTCTGAAAGATACTTTCAAAAGGAAAGACTTGCAATCTTTCGGATCTGATCCTACACCGTTGCTCAATATCTTAGCGGATTGACTCTATTATATAAGAGGGTGCCTAACATTTGTCTCATATCATGACATAAGTAAATTGTTATTGTTGTATCAGCCCATAACCTCGCTAATTGATCTTTACGGTTCTTACTCTATCAATTAGATCCTTTATTCATAGAATAAAACAACTAAGCACATGTATTTCTTCATATTTCAACTTCTATGAGGTTTGTTTCTTTTCTACAATTGATAAAAACCGTTGTTTTAAACGATGCATAAAGTCGAATACCCATCATTCACTTATTTTTTTTATTGGTAACATTTATTGTCATCAAAATATATTGATGGTAAGCGTTTACAATCCGACAACCACTTATCTATTAACCCGCTTACTTACCATATAGCTCTTCGACTCTTGTTTTTCTTTTTACTGTATTAGATTCTGGTCCTATTACGTTCATACAATAAAAACTTTAAACCGGTAAATACTTATCAAATTAAGTAGGTATCATGGATGGACCTTTATAAGGTCTCAGCCTCTCAGGTTGGCATGTGTATATTATTTGTCCGATAAAGGGCACAAAAAATTAGTTCTGTTAAGGTGCAATCGTGTCGTTTGGGAAAGTCCTATCTTATTATTTTTGAAACTTAAGGGATACACCAAAATCAAGTAAAAAACCGAAAAATCCTATTGAAATCAACCAAAACGCCAAAAGTTTATTTGAAATCAATCATAAGACCCAAAAATTCTTTCAATTCAACAAAAGAATCAAAAAAATCTATCAAAATCAACAAAACAAACTTAAAAAATCTCTTAAAGACAACTTAATTATTATAAAAAAATCTATTGAAATCAACTAAACCTTAATTATATATACGATTGAAGAAAGCATTTAAGGTGTCGTGTATCGTCCACGTGGCAAATAATCATGGGTAACGAAGGGCGGCGCACCAAACAGATAATGACGCCTGCGCATAATGTTTGGTGATACAATAATAACCTTGTAGTAATTTTTTTTCCAATTTTTCTTTTTCATTTTTAGAGTTATTAATAATAAAAGTAAAACTTTATTAAATATCTCTATTATTTTTAGAAAGAATTTGCATGTGACTTATTGTGACGTCAAAATCTACATCATTTATGCTATCGACAAATGGTTTCGTATAATCTACTTTTAGGTCCTTGTGACTCGTTTTTAAGTTTTAGTAGTGGTTTTTTTTTGGAATAGAAATGAACATAAAGTTTTTAGCAATTTTTTTTAAATGCAATGTGTTATTTTTATACCCATAAAGACATGGAAATATAATGAGAATTTATTCTTGAGTTCAATAAAATCAAACACTTTATTCTTGTGCTCATAATTTGTTGGTTATTGATGAGTACAAACAAATTATGAGCACAAGAATAAAGTGTTTGATTTTATTGAACTCAATACTTCTATGGTTAAATGCTTTAGAGCGTGGTAAACTTTGATGGTTAAATGTAATTTTTCTAAGGCTATCAACAGCCAACTCTCCCAACCCTCTCACTTTGTAATGTCACATCAGCTGACACATCAGCTTTTTTCCAACCGTCTCTTAACCCTCCCAAAGCCCTCTGCAACCCTCTACAACTCTTACCCAACCCTCTCACACACAACAAACACACACCACACACATAAAAGGAGTGGGTTCTACTACCCGTTTTCACTTCAGCCCGCCGGCAACCATTTTTGTGCAGCCAACCCGATTGAAGCCGGCGGGTAAGATGGAAGCCAGCGGGCTTCACCCGCTCACCGCTGCGGATAGCCTAAGCTGCATACATTTGAAGCCTTATTTTTTTTTTCTAGTAAATTGAAGCCATAAATTCTTTAGGATGAAATTATGAATAAATTTTAAGGGTTATATGTGAAAATTAAGTAGATAAAAGTATAAAAGTTGATGGTCTGTTGATGGTTGATAATAAGGTATGAAAGAAAACCATCACTAAGATAAGATAGCTATCTTATGTCTATAGCTATTGATAGGCTAGGCTATTTCGAGAACTTTATTAAGAGTTGTTGTTGTTTTTTAAAAGGGTTTATGACTTGTAAGGGTAACTAACTATTCGATTTGTACAAATGTTACCATTAAACTATTTTTTGTACTCAATAGACCATTGAACTCTTTTTTTTTGTACACATAATACCATTATGACCGGGAATAGCCGGTTTTGACGTGGATCTGTACACATTATACCATTGAACTATTTTTTTTTGTATACATTATACCATTGAACTATTATTTTTTGTACACATTATACCATTAACCTTTGATATGTTTACAAAAAAGGTGGCAATTCCTTAAACATAGGAGTCAACCCGGTCAGGTAATCCTCTTCGTTGCTCTCTGTCTCGATGGAACCCATGACAGACTCCACTGGAGAACTCGGATCCAACCCGAACCCGTAAGACCCAGTGGAAGAGCCCTTGTTGTTGGTGGTGGTGGGTTTTTCTTTTTCGAGCAAGAAGACCATGAGTATGTCTTCGTCGTTAAGGAACTCCGGTGAAGAAATGGGTTTTAGTATGCGAAGGAGAAATGGAGAGTGGTGGTTGGAGGAAGGAGGTGGTGGCGATGGTGGTGGTGGTGGTGGTGGTGGTGATTGTGTCTTGAAGAAGAATAAGAGAATGCCTAGTCATTGTCACTTTTTTTGTAAACATATCAAAGGTTAATGGTATAATGTGTACAAAAAAATAATAGTTCAATGGTATAATGTATACAAAAAAAATAGTTCAATGGTATAATGTGTACAGATCCACGTCAAAACCAGCTATTCCCGGTCATAATGGTATTATGTGTAGAAAAAAAAGAGTTCAATGGTCTATTGAGTACAAAAAATAGTTTAATGGTAACATTTGTACAAATCGAAAAGTTAGTTACCCTTACAAGTTATAAACCCTTTTTAAAATTATAACCCGCATTAATATCAAATATTATTTATTACTATTACTAATAAATAAATACTAATTATTTACCAAATATTAATAAGATAATAATCACTAATTTATTAAGAAAACCCATTTATTAACTCCTAACTAATATTAATTAAAATCTATTAATAAACTTTAGTGTACACTGAATTAGTTATTAATTATTCTTAATCATATCAATTATTTTTATATAATTATATTTTTAATTATTGTTTTATATATTTACTTATTAGAAAATAAAGATGACAATTTCTAAATTTGTACATATAAGCTAAATAAAAACTATAATTAAAACTTTTTTATTTTATAGATAATAAAAATGTGTTAAACGATCTTAATAATAAAGTATATTAAATATGGTTATTATTTAAAAATAACAATAGTAAACGTTGACGAACTTTATAATTTATTGGTTTTATATGTAATGGTTTTTTAAAATTTTAAATTGATATAGATTTTTTTTCTTAAGTTAACTTGTTTTAATAAATCCGATATTTATAGTACGTATATTAGCTATATATATCATTTTTGGTCATTTTTACATATTTATCAGATAGTTTAAATGCCTACTTACTAGTCACCCGTTAGCTAACCAGCTAGTTTGACAAACATAGCCCAAGAAAACATCAACATAAGAAACTTATGAATTTTTGGATTTTTTGCCCTTATTGTCTTATGAGCAATGCAGTATTTAAACAATATGGTCTTCAATTAGTTATCGGGTTACTGTATTGTATTGTATAAGTATGACTTAATATTTACTCTATATTTGAACACGTTATTAATTATTTTATAAAGTTAACTTTTTCTTAAAAAAGTGTACCTATATAATAACAAGTCATGAACTAGCAAAAATATTTTGCACAACTAATGTAAACTCTTCGTAATATAGCAAGGATAAAAAAAATAGGCTATCCAAATACGACTGAATACAAGCAAGTACGTACTATAAAAATGAAAGAAGAGTAAATTATGTTTTTGTCGCTTATAGTTTCTTAAAACTGATATTCTATTTTTATGTTTTTGAAACAATATTTTTCTTTCTTATACTTGATAATTTGTTGCTTTTCTTTTGATATTTACAATTCATCATTCGTTTCTTATACTTAAGGGTAAACTACTGAGGGAATTAAAAATTAAAGATGAAAATAATAACTTGCATTTCTTATACTTAAATGATAAACTATTGATGGAGTTAAAATTAAAGATAAAAATAATAAGTTGCAAATTACACGGATAAAAACCTTGATTGCAGAAGCAAACTCACAAAAATCATAGTGTTCAACAATTGATCAAAGTAAAAGTTTACTTTACTCATAAAAGAAATACAAATAGAATATCGTATCTTTATTTCTTTTGAAGATATTTATATAAATAAATTATATGAATAGTAGATTCGAATAAAATCCAAAGCAAGGACTTTGACTCGTCGAGTCAAACTCAAAATCATTTTGGAGGTTGGAGTAGGACAAAGTAGAATTTAGTGTCAAAATTAGTATTTGACCAAATTCAAAAGTTTAGGTATTTAATAGATTATTAACTAATTTTTAGCTTGATAAATTATATATTGATAGCTGATTAGCTAATGAAAAATTATGTCTGATAAAAATTAACTGGTAAGTTAAATAAAAATGTAATATGATTAAAAATGAGATTTAAAAAAATTAGCCTTATAACTTAATCAAATCTTAAAAATATAATATGTTAATTAATACAAACAAATATATAGTTAAGAAAATTTAAATTAAGAGTAAACTTCACTTTTGGTTCCTAAGGTTTTTGATTTTCTTTTAAAGTAGTACCTAAATTTTAGTCGGTCGAGACCAGTCTTCTCGATTTTGATTTTTCTTTGAAAGTGAGACCTTGACACTAGGGGTGTTCAAAAAAAACCGAAAAACCGTAAAACCGAACCGAACCGCATGATCCGAAACCGAGAAAAACCGATACCCGAACAACTCGTGACCCGAAAAACCCGAAAATAAGGGTACCGCAAAGTCGCGGGTCGGGTTCGGTTCTCAAAATCTACTACCCGCGGGTACCCGCCCCGCCCCGTATATAACTAATTTAATAAGAAAAATATATTTATTAATAGTTCATAATAAAAAAATTATTAATCTTAAAATAATCGTTATTACATACCGTGTTTTCTTCGTTCACCCTCTACTCCCATTGGTTTGTTGGTCAAATTCAATCTAAGATCATTTTTGCATACTCATATCGACGACAATACTCGATACTTTTATTTTCATTTTCTAACATTTTTAGGGTTAATTGTGTTAGTTTATCACAAAATAACTTCATTTTCTAGCATATATATTTTGTGTACGTCAAAGAATTCGACAAAATGCGGGTACCCGTGAACCGAACCGTGGGTACCCGCTTTTTTTCGATCCGTTCGGTGCGGGTACCCTCCCCGCACGGTTCCGTTTCGGATAGTAAAATGAGGTACCCGCCCCGTACATATGGTTATCAAAAATCTCACTACCCGCCCTGCCCCGTCCCGTGAACACCCCTACTTGACACTAACTCCGTCTATTTCTATCATTAGTGTGACAAGCGTAGTTTCATCATAAATTTTCTCCCTATTTTAACTGAGAGTCAACGCTTATTGAGATTAACTCTTCAACTTTGTTATCTTCAATCACACTTACTTCATACTAAATCAATTTCAATTCATCTTTGTGCATTCGATCAAAACCGTCACCCTCATTCAATCTTAGGCTCAAGAAACAATGGCAAGCTCATCTTGGGTTCAAAGAAGCAACTTAAAAAATGATGAAGTCCAACACATGTATATGGTAAACATATTCATCTATGTTTTTACCATTTTCGTACACCGAATGAAGTGATTCGTTGAATTTTTTCCTTTTAATTTCTTCATATAACATCACCAACATTGATTACAGTAAAGATCAACCACAGAGCCAGCTTTACAAGATTTCTTGGTAGAAGATACATAAATGGTGTTAGAGTCCCACATCGGCTAGACTTGGATCAAATTTTCACTATATGTTGGAACACCCCCCCCCCCCTTTTTCTCTCCTCAAGTGATCTTTTGGAGATTAATGTAGGGGTTCTACATATTCTAACGTGGTAACCCCCATTCTCTCCTCAAGGACTCTTTTGGAGATTAATCTAGGGGTTTCACATATTCTAGCAAATGGTAAGAGAAATTTTGTTGATTTAGTTAACACTAATCAACTCTCTATTCATGAGTTTGATGCTACAATGTTAGAATTAGGATATGAGTTGTGAACTTCTCATAATTTAATAGAAATTAAGTTGGTATAAATTTTGCTACTTTTCAAGAACATTTTCCATATATATGGGCTCAAAACATATAAATCAAACACTTGCCTGTTTGTGACATGTTCATATAAAAATTAGTTTCGGCCCCTTAGATTATAAGGCTTGTGTTCCGCCACTGTGGGTCGCATAATTTATTACTTAAAAACTATAAATAAAAATAGAAATAATTTAAAAAAGTTAGAATAATTACGAATTTGAATTCGGTAAAACCTTCAAAATTCTATTATCTATTTATCTTTTAGATTTATTTGTTTTTTTAAACTTTAATTAATTCATAAACATTTTTTCAGATATATTTTTAATCAAACAACTCGTAATTTTCATAAATATCGTACATTTTCAAGCCTTTTCAATTTGAATATAATAAACTCGGTATTGGCAAACTCACATGGGAAATACCAACATAAAGGTTTAAAAATACTTTGCTCAAAAGATTAAAAATTATAAAAAGTATATACATTTGTTTACTAAAAAACCAGGCATTATATAATTCTTTTTGTTATACAAAACGGATAAAAAATGTACGATTTTACTGAAATCTTAAAGCACAAAATAACGGTGGAGGGTGGCGTGAAATTTGTTGTCACGCCGTCCAAAACAAACCTTTCATCCATAATCCCACATTGCCACCCCGCCCCCACGCGCAATCTCTCTCTCTCTCTCTCTCTCTCTCTCTCTCTCTCTCTATATATATATATATATATATATATATATTGTGTATAGTATATATAGTATAATTGTGTATCCTTCTTGTGGCAACCATTCTTTCTTGTTTCTTCTTCAACATCAATTAACTTTGGCAATTCAAATCTGGGACAGGAACTTATAAAAAATTTGGACCATAGCTAGCAAGTAAATTGTTGGGGTTTTCAGGTACGAATAAAAAGGTCAGTTTTGTTTGCATTGTAAATTTGTCTTCTTCTACCTTCGTATGTTGTGTATGTGTTTTCTGTATGTGAAAACATCGATCACATGTGATCGTATATGAGTTTATGATCATGATGGTGATTTACGTTCTACATATCTTATCCTCGTTGTCACCTTGGTCCAGGTCTTGAAGGTCTTGACTCACTCTAGTAATATGTCTATTTTATTTTTCATAGTGTTTTGGAAACTGAAATAATGAATTAAGCAAACCAAACAAATCAAATGAACCACCTCTCAAAATATGGTGTTGGAATGAGATGCATGTAAATCAAATTTCAACCTTAAATAGCACCTGCTTGGGACAATCCCTCATTTTGCACTTCCTATGGGGTATTAGTAGCCATTTTAGATGTTTTTCTCACCCATGAATGGGTTATTACGTGTTTTTTACTCATTGTGCAAACCTACCACGCATCCATTACCAACTAAGTACACCTCATTCGCACATGTTTTTTTACTCATGTGTCACCTTAAACACCACTTCATATCTAATTTGCATTCGTTAAAAGAATGTCGCCAAAGACTCTTGGTTTCTTATTTTTTTTAAACAACAAAATTTTAATCCAACTCTTGGATATATCTTATTCTAGGACCAAGACCACTAGACACAAATGCTCCATATAGTTTTTGGATTTAAGAGACTCCACTACAATAAAACTTGACTTTATGAAACTCTTTATAATATAAATAGCATGATCCACTTCTTAAATCCTATTAAGTTATAAACTTATCTTGCGTATTTATGTTTTATAAGCATATAACTTGTTAGGTTGATCCAAATAACGTGCTTTAACGTTTTTACATATAATCGAACACATTCATAGCCATGTTGAGTATTTTATTAAGATTAAAAGATATATACTATAATTATACTAATTGGATGATGGTTATATAAAGTATATATAGTAGATAGGGAGGTGTTAGATGTGTGGGGTAGGGATTTGAAGTGGGGTGATCTATGACCTTATGATGAGGAAACATGGAGTGGAATGTACTCAAAGAAAAGAAAAGAAAACATAACATAAACATAACATGCTTATATAACTAAACTAGCTTCTTCCTTTCTATTTATAAACAAAAAGTCAATGTTTTCGGCTTATATCTTGCATACTCTTGTCCTATGTTTTTATGTTATAGTTATGCCCTTAACTTAATTGCCTTCTTTCTATGTTGCTTTGTGGGCTCCACTTTCACATCCATCCTCCCCCTCTCTCTTGTTTTTCTATTTTTTTTTTCATAAAATAACTAGAGGTGTATTTTTTATATTGTATTAAGATTTAATTTAGATAGATATAAGGATGATATAATTTATCTTAATAATTACCCTAGTTATATATTAGATTCCTTATATTTAGAACGAAATTAATGTTTATCATGTATTTGATTAAGTTTACTAGTTAGTTATCTGAATTCAAACGTACAATTTTTAAAGTATACACATGCACCATTTTGCTTGTAATCTTGAATTTTAAGTAATAAGCATGAATAAACAGTACTTGATGCATAAAAAATGGTTCTTAAAAGTTTGCCTAAAATAATTTGTAATATGGTTTAGATAAAGGCTATCATATATAGATAATAAAATTAGGGTTTATAAGACGTAAAACATGTATACTTTTCTTATTATACTACTTTAAATTATTTATAAACTTATAGGATCAAATAATTGTATATCAATATGTTTATTGGATGACTTAACAAGTACTTTTTTGGATACTCTTAAAATAAAAACTAGTATTATCTTCCAATATGAGGTTTTGAAGAAGTGTACTATGAACAAATTTTTTACAAAACATATATTTTTATAAGACAAGATATTGAAATAGGATTGCATAAGAATCTTAATAAGAGTTTAGAAAATGTTTTAAAACACACATAATAGTTTAATGTTATACAATTATATATTATTGTATATATATAATCTTGACCCTATTTTAGTTATAACGAAATCAAAATAATTTTTGTTCTATAAAAAAAATTTATCTTATGATTGAATTGAAAAGAAGACTTGCCACTTAGGTGATACAATAAAGAAATGACATTATAATAACGTGCTAAACTAAAAATAAAACTTCAAAAATATTTAGTTGATCTTTATTGTTTGAGATGTTGCATTGTAACAAAAGCTTTAAAAAGAAACCTTTTTTTTTTCTATAACTATGAGCGTCCCATGGTAGAGCCAATTTGTTTGCCCTTAGACTAATTCTGTAGGAGCATCTCCAGTAGCATTGTTAAAATAGAAATAATTGAGTTTTTTTTTCTTAAATTTCTTAAATTGCTCCAACAACATTGTTAAACCAATTGCTAAAATAGAAAAAGTTGATGTTTTCTCTAAATATAGATAAATCTCTAAAACCTCTAAATAAGGAGAGAGAAATATTATTTTAATGTATTCCACCAATAACATAATTAGTTGTTTAAAAAATTTTAAAAAGTTTATTTGGATAATAAATAGGATGTATATTTTAATGATACAAGTGATGATCATATCTCTAAAATAGAAGAGCTGTTGGAGATGGAAAAAAAAGATTTTAGAGATTTTCATGTTTCATTTCTATTTTAGAAAAACTTATACGTAGTAACAAAGTTGTTGCAAATGCTGTAATACTTTAAAGTTAACAACCCTTAAAAACCTTTCAGAATTTTTTTGTTAATGAACTTTGGAGTTGGATTCCATTTTATTTCTACATATGATTTTAATACAAAATCCGGAATTGAAATTCAGGGATTTCAAGGAACTTCGTAGACATTGGATTTAGAAATTTCATCAAAGTATATAATTGATATTTCATTGATTATTTTTATTATGTTTTGTAATAATATTTTAAAATATAACAAAAAGAAGAACATTTCTTTTTATAAATAATATATCAATAACACTTAATTCATTTAGAATAAAATTTACAGTTTATATTTATTAAATATCTATAAAAGGAATTTATTTCTATTTAGATGAAACAAACTAAATATTTCAAAATTTTCTATCAATAACATTTCACCAAACTAAGATATTCTTGTGGTTGTTGGGTCCCTTATGATATCACAATCATAAGGTCTTTTGTTCACGAGTGGCTGTGAATCATGGCTGGCTGGCTACTAAGTTTGTAGTTCACGATTTGGACTCCCTACCTATATGTGGGATCTATATATTCCAATGCTATATATATGCTCATTTCCTTTAAATTTTTTGCTCTCTTAATTCCTTTTAATATATTTACTTTTCTTTTTCTAGAAAGATACAAGAAGAACAATCAATCGATCGATCGATGGAGTCGTTGGAGTCATCATGTGTTCCTCCAGGATTCAGATTTCATCCTACCGAAGAAGAGCTTGTCGGTTATTACCTCAAAAGGAAAGTCGAGTCCCTACAAATTGATCTTGATGTTATTGTCGATATCGATCTTTATAGAATGGAGCCTTGGGATATTGAAGGTAAGTCTAATTAGTGAATTCAACCGGTCAAGAATAGACCTTTATTTGACTAAAAATTTTATGTCATCAAATTCCATGTCTTCTTTTTGTCCATTTAATCATAGAAATACATATCTTTATTTTATTAAATATTAAAAATATAAAACTCATCTTTAACTTTTTATCTCTTGTAATAAAAATGATGATTTGTCTTTATGTAATTGGTTGACAAAGAACTTGATAATACAAAATTTTGCATGAGTTTGTCATTAATTAATTATATATAGAGAGATAGAATGTTCAAATGGAAACTCATATTTGAATAATCATATATTATTTAGACTAAATAATACAACATTTAGTATTATTCAGACTGAATAATAGTGTGTATATTATTCAATCTGAATACATAATTATTCAGACTGAATATACTACATGACACGTTCTTGATTATCCTCACATTAGTAATTAAATTTGAGTTCACAGACAAACTTTCGTCTATATAATGCATAACGAACACTCATGACTTTGCATGATGACTCTTTTGAATTTAGAAATCAATAAGCGAATTAACTCAATAAAATCCATTAATTAATTTGTGAGTTTGTATAACGAGTTTAATTAACACATGTTATTTAATTTATAAAACCAATAAAATGTAACTTTCTTTTTCTTTTTTAAAAACCAAAACAATTTTATCAAATGTTTTTTAAATTTAATTTACCATCAATAAAATAACTTTATTCATTTTTTGTTGTTGTTTCGATACGAAATCAGGAAAGTGCAAATTGGGATACGAAGAACAAAATGAGTGGTTCTTCTTCAGTCACAAAGATCGCAAGTATCCAACAGGCACGAGGACGAATAGAGCGACGGCCGCAGGCTTTTGGAAAGCAACGGGTAGAGACAAAGCCGTGTTATCGAAAGACAGGATCATTGGTATGAGAAAAACCCTAGTCTTCTACAAGGGACGTGCACCCAATGGTTTGAAAAGCGATTGGATTATGCACGAATATCGTCTCCAATCATCCCAACATGCTCCGATACAGGCAAGTTTCCGTTCTCTTTCATTAACTGTTAGCGGAATATATAACGTATTATACAAAAAATGGCGTATCAAAAACACATGCATACATTTGAAACTCGTAAACTAGTTATATCTGATATAAACCAATTGATAAGCTAGATGATGATTTAAAAGTAACTAAAAAGATAGGGATTTAGTCGTTTATAATGGGAAAAGAGTGGAAAAACCTTCAAAAGTAGATGTTTGAATGAGTTAAGAAAATAAGTGAGTTTTTAAGTTGGGTTTTGTTAGAGATAATGGGAACAGTGGAGGCAAAGCATGGGGTTGACTATGGCATAGGTTACTATTTGTTTCAAATGTGAAAGGTTTGAAGAGGTCAATATTCCTTCTTAATTGCTAACATGCATGCATCTACTTTAAACTCGTGAAATCCCACCACTTTTGCCACTAATGGAGGGTTTGGATATCCAAAGACATATGATTCACGGTTTCATTGATTTAACAAAACACTGAAACGTTAGGGATTGTTTAACAGTTGTTGAATGGTTTGGTGTTAGATGATTAAGTGGTTAGAATCATTAAGAGGTTCTTATGATATAGTGCAAAATGAAATATGGTTGTTTGGGAACTGATGAGAATGAAATCAGAGCTCTGAATGATTAAGAGAGACCCATGATACTAAATCATTAAAAAAGGGTTTTGAAACCATTAATACAATCCTTTTTTTGACAAACAAGGTTTACATGATTACATCTTAATGGTTTAAAGATTGTCTCTTAATGAAACTATTGATATTTTCACTTGAAAATGTGCGTTTTTGCTTGGTAAACCTAAGGATTTGTGGCCCTTTGTCAAGTGTAGGAACTCAAATTCTTGTCAATAATATATAACTGTACGGTTTTTGATATTGATAATTACCTTAAACTAGATGCAAATGAAGAGGTTAAATCTATACGAATTTCGGGTTGTGTACATCTTAGTGGGTAATATTCTGTCACATGATAAAATTTGATGTTTAAAATAGTTGTTATTGTTATATGAATGCTTGAACTTAATATTGTTTATAACTAGGTTTGTTGACCCCGCGTTGCGGGGAGGGAAGATTGTAAAAATTTAGCAGCATAAATTAATAAAAAAAAGGGTTAATTTCATATATACCCTTATTAAAGCTCAAAATATCATATTTACCCAACTTAAATTACAAATATCATATATACCCTTCCTAACTTATCAAAATATCATATTTACCCAAATAATAATTTTTAATCATTTTTTATCATATTTAATAAATACAAATAGTAAAATGACTATCATACCCTTAAAATATTATTAGTTTAAAACAAAATTGAATAAAAATTATCATTTTCTAAAGAACCCAGATCATATATGAGCTCACCATCCAAACCAATTTTTATGAAGACAAATATGAGAAAATTAAGCTAGAAAACAAAAATTTAGAGAAACCCAGATCATATATCCCAAAGATTCATACCAGCTTAAAAGTAACACAAATGAGCACCATCCAAAACCAATTTTTATGAATAAAACAAAAGCCAGATCATAAAACCAAAAAAACCAGTGCTTGCTTAAAACTAACATGAAGACAAAATAAAAACTAAAAAAAACCCAGATCATATAATCTCAAGCCATCACAAAGCTAACATAAATAAACAATACCCACATCAATTTTATGAACAATTAAACCAAAGCCAGGCCATAAACCCTAAAAAATATTCAAACATTTACTTATAGGAAACAAAGATTTCCAGAAATCAAGATCAATATTTGGTGCTTCAGCCACTTTTGTAGCCCAAGAGATCGATCAACATAATATAGTTGATCTAGCAGGAAGAGATAAAGTTTAGGTCAACCATGGATGTGGAAACACATTCAAAACCTTCTTATAAATATTATTAGCTAGTATGAATCTTTTATGAGATTATATCATCTGGGCTGTTGACGATGATTAGGATCCTGCTCTGCAATACTACCTTTTAGTGAATTAGGGTGCAAAGCAACAAGAAGATGCTGATGAAATCTGAACTCAAGTCGCCAGAGAACATTTGGGATTAGGGTTAAACTTTTATAAAAAAAATTTAAATAAGGGGTAAAGATGTCCATTCATTAAAAGATTTAATTATAAATTATTAAATCTAATTTAAAAATGATTAAAAATTAATAAAAAATGCTGTTTGGGTAAATATGATATTTTGGTAACTTAGGAAGGGTATATATGACATTTGTAAATTAAGGTGGGTAAATGTGATATTTTAAGCTTTAATAAGGGTATATATGAAATTAACCCAAAAAAAAAACAATTGAAATGTAACTACCTTATCTAAAGCTATCCAAAACATAAGTTATGCCCAATCTAATCTTACCCACACTTTTATTTTATTAAATAGAAAAAGAAATAAGAGAGAGAGAGAGAGAGAGAGAGAGAGAGAGAGAGAGAGAGAGAGAGAGAGAGAGTGAGGGGAGTGGGTGTTGTCACTCGGCATGTAGAAGCCGACTACAACCAACCCGCTACACGTGTGGTGGTGTAGCCGAATCAACATGACGAAGCGAAGCAAAGTCGAGCACATCGGCTTGAGTATAACGCATAGCCTTGTAGTTTATGATATATAATGTATAAAATCATAATTAAGTCAAAAAATACTCAATATTGCGTTCATTTTGAAGGTATCGAAGTGACGATTATAATGGTGTAAGTTGTTAAAGTTAAAACGTATTTTTTTTAATATATTTTAGTCAATATACAATTATATGTATTAATATAATAAAATGTAAAATGAAATATAGAAAACTAAAAGGTATAAAGTAATTAATTATATAACTATAAGGGAGTAAGTTGTAAGTTTTAAGGGTATAAATTGTAAGTTTTGATACTCCTGTAGCTTATGAACAGGACACATCATTTGGTAAATGTGTATATAGGTAATTAACGTATATTGTTAGTGGCTCTATCACAATATAAAGCTTCAATGATCGTATTGAATTTAACGTTTTTTTTAGCATTATAAATTTGACTAGATGATCGGTCGGTCATAACATAGATTGAATGCATAAAACAGAAACTTATTGTAGAAACATTGTGCCTAATCTATATTCTATATATATATTAAAGAAAGGTTTTTGCTGATGTCATGATTATGAAATTGAGCCATTTGATTGGCCAATTAAAAAGGAATCATCAACTGATGATGTCATCATTTATTCTTATTATTTTAATACCATAATTATCTTTATAATTTACATTTTTTATCCTTAGAATTATTTGATTAAATTACTTTTTATCCATTAGTTTCTCATATTTTATTTTACATCGTTATCATTTTAAGATAATAATATATATTAATTAAAATGTATTAAAATTTTTGTTTTTTTCTTTTTAATAAATTATACCATTATAATCGTCTCGACAATACCTTCAAAATGAGTTTAATATTGAATATTTTTTTAATTTAAGTACATTAATAAAATTAGATAAATTAATTTGTTTAGATTTTATTACAATTCTATTCTTGATATTCTTGAAATTTAAAGATTTTATCTTTTTAACCTAAGTATTTTTATAGATTATTTATAAGTAATTAAAATTTATTTTATTTAAAACTTCATTGTTGATATTCTTGAAATTTAAAGATTATATCTTTTTAATCTAACTATTTTTATAGATTATTTATAAGTAATTAATTTTTTATTTAAAATTCTACAAATAAAAAACAATACATATTTTATTTTTGAATCCCTCCAGTTATAAAAATAGATATAAGTTAATTTGTTTAGATTTTATTACAATTTTATTCTTCATATTCTTGAAACTTAAAGATTTCATCTTTTTAACCTAATTATTTTTATATATTATTTAGGGAATACTTCCTCAAAATGTATCCAACTATCCCCAATATACTATTGTATATATCCACCTAAAAAAATTCTTTTTGTATATATCAAACTTTATTATTTAATCTATTGTGTGTACTCGATGACCTGTAACCGGATTACCCGGTAAACTCCGGCCATCTTCTTCTTCTCAGGCGAAAAACTCCGGCCATCTTCTTCTTCTCCGGTGAAAAACTCCATCATCACCATAATCGTCGCCATCACCATCACCATCGAACCGCCGCCTATCACCACCACCATCGCCATCACCGTCGCCATCATCATCACAGTCACCATCACCATCACCATTGAACCGCCGCCCATTACCACCACCACGAACCACCATCATCACCATCGAACCATCACCATCAACTATCACCGCCACCATCACCATCGAACCACCACCATCACCGACGACCTCACCGCCCTGGGCTCCACCGCAAACACCTCCGGCCGCCGTCCAACCGCCGGTAACCGGTTGATGACCGGTTGAGCAAGTCACAATACACACAATAGACTAAAAAATAAAGTTTGATATATATACAAAATGAACTTTTTTAGGTTGATACACACAATAGTATATTGGGGATAGTTGGATACATTTTGAGGAAATATTCCCTATTATTTATAAGTAATGAAATATTATTTTATTTAAAACTCAATTGCTAATATTCTTGAAATTTAAAGATTTCATCTTTTTAATCTAGGGGATAGTTCTCCGAAATGTATTGAACTATCCCCAAAAATCTATTGTGTGTATCCAACTACCAAAAATGCTATTGTGTGTATCAAAGTTTATTTTTTTTTGCTATTGTGTGTATCAATTTTTTTTAATGTATCAAACTTTATTTTTTCTTCTATTGTGTGTATCAGTTTACCAAAATTACAAGTCATTTGTAACACAATAGCAAAAAAAAATAAAATTTGATACACACAATAGCATTTTTTGTAGTTTTTTTTTGGAAGAGGTATCCCAGACCACATTGGGTCCAGACTAATCCTCGGCAATTTTTAAATGTCTATTATTATTAAAAATTAAAATAACATGTTTCAAATGCCCGTATAATATACGGGTCATTAACTAGTATGATAGTATTTTAGTGTAGAAACACCAATTTACATAAATAGATATACCCTTCAAAACTTTTGTTAGACTTTCATATTGGCTAGTTATGAACCACTTTGTATTACATAATTTATAAGACCTTAATTCTTCAATGTCTTAACCATGATTTTTTTTGATAAATTCTAAAGTAAAATTATCTTAATTAAGTTTTTTCTTATGGAAGAGGTATTCCAGACCACATTGGGTCCAGACTAATCCTCGGCAATTTTGGGCCGAAGCCCCGAGTCCCCGACTGCTAAAGCATTTTATCATTTGAAAAAATATCTAATCAAAATATGTGTTCATAAAACTAGCTGTATTAATTTTTAGGGATTACTTCTTCAAAATGTATCTAACTATCCCCAATATACTATTGTGTGTATCAACCTAAAAAAATTCCTTTTGTATATATCAAACTTTATTTTTGAGTCTATTATGTGTATTTTTGAGTCTATTATGTGTATCCAACTATCCCACAATATACTATTGTGTGTATCAAAAATACACATAATAGACTCAAAAATAAAGTTTGATATATACAAAAGGAATTTTTTTAGGTTGATACACACAATAGTATATTCGGGATAGTTGGATACATTTTGAAGAAGTAATCCCTAATTTTTATGTTACTATAAACCCGAGTTTATTACTGTGACTCCACTATAGTCCCAAATTAGCTAGTCAACCCACCACCAAATACGTACGAATCCCCCCCCCCCCCCCCCCCACTTGTAAAAATCATCTTTCATAAAGAGATTCTAAAGGGTTCCATGTATTCTCACACAATTTTAATACGTGAAGTAAACTTGTAAAATTAACGTTCTTTTTTCTATTAGTGCAGGAAGAAGGGTGGGTGGTTTGTCGAGCATTCAAGAAACCGAGTCCCGCTCAAAAACAAACATTCGAGACGTGGAACAATGGCTACCATCTTAGAAACACCAATAACTTTCGGCCACTTTCATCTCTTAACGATCCCTTCAATCCATCACAATCTTTCTCTTCAAATCAAACCACAACTTCACATTATCAACTACCATCCGGTACTACTCAAGATCAACAACTCTTTGCAAACCACTTCCTAATCGAACATTCAAACATCGATAGCCCCTCGGCTTCAAGAAGCCTAGCAACAAACGAGGATCATGATTATGAAGGCGGGATCGATTTTAATCACTACGGTAATTATTGGGAAAACATGGAGAACTTGGTGGAGTCCGAATTAAACAAATCGAGTTCATTTTCGTATTCAAGTATGCCAATGACAAACGACGATAACGAGGTTAAGACCAACCATCTTTTTGGATGTTTTTCGGATTTGTAACTCTTTTTAAGCTTTTTATCAAAAAAAAAAAAGATGGGATTCATATATATTAAAAAAAAAACTTGGCTTGTAACAATACAAGTGATAAAAAGAGGTTTTTCTTTTTAGGTGGGTTTTTCACAAATTGCATGTAGCCAATAAGCTGTTTAATTAAAAAGCTTGGCAACAAGCACAATATTGTGAATTCCCATAGTGGATATATAACTGATGCAATTAAACAGTTAGTAATGGAAGTAGATATATATGTTTTCTTTATATATTATAAATATATATTTGGTTTATAGTTTGTTGATTTACTTTGTATGAATATTGTATGAATTAACCGAAGATTGAAATTTACTTGGAATTAATTTTAGAATTCTGGCCTTTTTTGTTCCTAGTTTTTTTTTTTAGTTCTTTGTGTATTTTGAAATTTTCTTATGATGTGAATATTATAGAAGGTAAGAAATGTTGAACGATGGACTAAGGGTGGGGCGAGCGATCACCATTCCACTCGTATGAAACCCCTGCATCTCATTAACCATTTAAAAAAAGCAAAAATGAAAAAAAGAGACCACAGAGGAGAAAAATCCCACAAAGTTGGCAAGGCCGGCAGGCTGTTGATCGTTGAAGCCAGCGGGGACGGGGTCGGTGTTTGAAATCCATGTCTTTTATCAGCAATTGCAGATTATGGTTGTTTGAAATCCATGTCGTATGGTTAGACGTGGAAATGGATTTATAGACCTAGCATTAGATCGATTTAATTGCCGCTTTCTTGAATCCAAATAAAACATGTACGTAGCAGCCGTATAATGACAGGATCTATAAATCAATATCAAGATCAGAATACTTAATCAAAGAAGTTTGCGGAATAACACTTTGATTATTAAACAGAACAATGAATTTGAATAAACTGTGTGTATTGATCTCAATAGCTTAATGATTACAACTACAAGCCCCAATCTGTTTGAACAGGCTTAAACAGACGTGCAATACTTCTCTATTGCAGGGATTTCAAGAAAATCTTGAGGCTTTTAATTCTAACACCAAAGCTATCAAAAACTCGTATCTAACAATGATCAACCTATCAACTATATATACGACATAACAGATTACAATAAGGAAACTAGATTACAAGATAATCTCTAAAAATTCTCCAAGCAAATCGTATCTTGTCTATATCTTCAAATCATCACAATCCTTTCCTTATCGTCTTCTGATAGCAGTGGTAAAAACATAAGCAGAGTTAACTTTGCACCAGCAGTGTTAACTTCAGACCCAGCAATGGTAATCTTCAAGAGCAGTAGTAATCTGGTACAGCAGTGGTAACCTTGATCTTCATTCATTCATCACATACTGGCAGTGGTAACCTCTAATCTTCAGCAGCAGTAGTAACACTCCAAAGCCAGCAGTGGTAATCAGCAGTATTAACCTTTAGTTGCAGCAGTGGTAAAGTATCAGACTCAACATATAAGCTAGCATAAACTACAAGAAATTAAATTAATTAGGGTTTATATGAGAAAAATATTTAACTCAGGGGGCAACATGCTTTAGCTATAGGTGAACATTGCCGGGATTAGTCGAGGCAAAGCCTCAGATACCCTTCCAAAAAAAAATTATTTAAATCTCGTGATAGATTTAGTAGCACTACGAGAAATAGTTGAAATAGGGGCGACAATATCAGGGGCGATATCTGGTTGGGCGCACATTTTACAAGAAATAGTGGAAATAGGGACGACACCATTAGGGGTGACATCTCGCTAGACGCATATTAGAGGCGACATCTCGTTGGGCGACACCTTTAAGGTCATATTTGTTTTACAAACTCTACAAGCTTAACCTACCCTGATCACAGGAGCTGTAAATCAATGGATGTGATGAATGCACTTCCATTATTGTTCATAAATAGAAAACAGTACTAAGTAAATGAGTATTTCCAACGGATTTTTCGGCAGATATTTCCATCGGATCTTTGGCGGACTTTACAAAAATCGATATCACTATGGATCGGTCATTGATATAACCTTGAAAATGTTTTTTTTTGGAAAGGGTAGAACCCTGGCAATTTTATAAAAAGAAAAAAACAAGAGTACAAAAAGAACACTACGGACCCCACAAGCCGGGGCCTCAAAGCGGCACGCCAAAATGGAGAAACACCAAAGGAACAATCAAATGGAAAAAACCCATGCCAAGAAACAAAAGAAAGAAAGGAAAACTAATGCTCCATCTTGGGAATCAGTTGTCTCTCATCTTCAGAGAGCTGCTCACACTGTTCGAAAAAGTAAACCATCTGTTTCTTCGTCCACAAAGCCATCTGAGTAGCAGTAGGCCAATCCTTCTCAGCTAACCTACGATCAATCTCATGTTTTTGCCGTAGGCAAATGCCATACGGGGTTCCCAGAGTTGCATCAGACGGCGCATCCTCCAGAAGTTCAACATCATCCTCAAAGTCTGAGTCTGAACCATCATCATCACTAATAATCTGTCTATCCGGGAGGGTAAATCCTCTTAACGTACCATCAGGTTCCTTACCAAAGACTCTTTCCCACCTACCAATTAAATAATCCAGCTTTGTGCGACTCCAATAAATAATATCGTGATGCAAAGGGAAAAGCCAAGTTATACCCAATCAATGAATAGTAAGTTCATAGATGCTATTTCCTTACGGAATGTTTATATCACCAGTCTGGGTATAAGAGTTCTTGTAACCTGGTCAGCCTAAGTGCCTGTCTAGGGGCCTCCTTAGGTCCGTGTAATCAAGGCGGTATTGCCAACTCGCACAAGTGGGAGTCTGTTAGGAATTATGTGCAGAGTTGACAAACCAAGTAATTACACATCCAATGTTACAAGACACTTGAGGGTCACACCTGTGAGGACCTGTAAATCGAATAAGTTATATGAAACCCAGAAATGGAGAGTTAGGATTTATAATAGTCAATTATGAATCAATTGGGTAATTTCAGTCAGAAATCCCAAAGTTGGAGGGTTATTAATTAATTAAGTATATTGTATATTTATTTGATAAAATAAATATATAATAATTGATTAATATATTAGATAAATATATATATAGATAATTATCATAAGCAAATTCTTTTCCAGTAAAATAAGGAAAAGATTGAGATAATTACAATAAGGAAACTAGATCCTATTCAAACTGTATTATTCCTCCATATAAATAAGCCTTATGGGTTTAAGGAAAATTCATTGAACCAACACATAATCAATTAATCAGTTTCCAGTTTTCTCTTTCTCCCTCTTTCCTCTCCAACCGCCGCCGGCCTCAACCCCTGCGCAAAAACCAGTTCGGTTTTTTCTTCTTCGGGTTTCAGTTCAGCTAGAGGAACAATTCGTTTGGTCGTTCATTGGTGGACTAATTCTCAAGCAATCCAGGTAAATCCACTACAACTATTAGAATTAATTAACTTAAACGATTAAGATCCATAAGCTAATATAGGGTTTTTAGCTTAAACTCTTCCGCATTAAATCGAAACAGCGTGTTTTGATCGTATAGATCTTTGACCAGTTTGGTTATTAGATTTATGGGATTTATCGAACCAGTTAGGTTTCGTGATCCACGATGATCCTCGAGTCAGTTTGATCCGAGGGATCCCATAAAAACCCAACAGTGGTAAACTAACCTTGGGCACGTACATTTGATTGATTTTGATGCCAGCAACCTTAGGCCCCACTTTCAAAGGATCAACTGTTGGCTTGGGCTTCTTTTTCCTCTTTGGGAAATTGAACCCATCATCCTTAGGTTTAGAGGATTCACCAACATCAGGGTTAACCTTTTTCACCTCATCAGTTGTTCGTCGCCTTATGACAAACATCTCAAAATCATGGCCGAACACTTCCGCATTAAATCGAAACAGCGTGTTTTGATCGCCACACCGCAACCACCAAAAACCGCTGACGCGGTGGTTGATGGCGGTGTCTGTTAGGAATTATGTGCATAAGTTGACAAACCGTTTGATCGCACATCCAACGTTATAAGTCACTTGAGGGTCACACTTGTGAGGACCTATAATTCGGATAGTAAATTAACCCCAGTTTGGAGAGTTTAGTTTTATAATAGTGAATTATAAAACTGTTGGGTGTTTTCTGTATAAAACCCAAAGTTAAAGGTTTCTGATAATTAATTACAGGTTATATAGATATATAAGTTAATTAATTAGTTTATAATTATCTAGAAGTAATTATATGAAAATATAATTATGGTAAATATTCTATCTTGGAAAGAAAGAATAAGATAATTATGGAAATTATTCTTTCTTAGAGAGAAAGAAAGAATATGAAAGCAATCTAGTATATGGGAATTATTCATATAAATAGATGTGCTAGGCTATGATTATTCATTCAACTAATTCAATCAACCAAGAAACCTTTCTCTCTCCTCTCTCTCTCTTCGTCGATCTCACCAAGAAAGAATCCAGATCCGGTTTCATTTCTGATTGATCGTGTTCTTCGCGTACCGTTTGTTCGTGAAGCATTCCGGGGTTAGATCCAGCTAGAGGGAATTCCGTTTGGTCGTTTACGGGTGGATCTATCTCAAGCAATCCAGGTAATAACCCTAAACCTACATATTAACTGTAATAAGATAAACAAATAAGATCTGTGATGTTTTCGGGATTTTAATCGTTATTGCTTCCGCTTAATCAAACCAGTTAGGTTTGATTGTTAAACCTTTGGAACAGTTTGTTTCATGTGTTTTTGTCGTGTGTCTCAACCAGTTAGGTTTGAGATAACAGTTTTTCTCGTGTCAGTTTGATATGAGGATCGCCCACAAAATCCCAACAGTGGTATCAGAGCCACAGTTTTACTTGTTTATTTTAGTTATTATTAGATCCGTTAAAATTGTTTCTTGTGAATAAAGTTTGGATTTAATCTTTATCAGTTTGGTAAAGATTTAATCAGTTTGATAATTATCAGTTTTGAATAAAAACATAATCTTTATCAGTTTGGTAAAGATTTGATTTTATTTGGTTTAATCTTTATCAGTTTAGTAAAGATTTGATTATCTTTATCAGTTTGATAAAGATTTTTGGGTAATTATCAGTTTTTCAATAAAAACTAAAACTTTATCAGTTAGATAAAGGTTTAACCTCTATCAGTTAGAAAAAGGTTTAATCTTTATCAGTTGTATAAAAATCTAATTTTTATCAGTCTTCTTTTATCGTTTATCTCGTTAAAACTAAAAACACGAAAAGCACACACAGAAGTGTGATCGGTGGCGGAACGGTGGCAAATAGCAACCGGACCATTCCACCGATCGTCGAACCACTACAACCGCGGCGGAACGGCGGCAGCAGCTGACCGGACCGCCAGGCGGTGGCCAAACCGCACCCTAGCGGTGGCCGGACTCGCAACGCACCGAGCCGAGGCCAAACCACCAGTTTGGTGGTGGCCGTGAACGGCGGTGATAGCCTCGTGAAATCAATCGACCACCGCAAGCCCCGATTGGGCAGCGGTGGTGTTGCGATGGTAGTGGCGGCTGAAACGTGGTGGTGGCGGCGGCTGTGGCCGTCGTTGCCGGGCAAACCACGAACCACCAAGCCGTCCGCCGGCTGCCTTGCGGCCTCGCCAGGCGGCGGCGGTGGCTGTTTTTGTTTCGCGATCGCAAGCCACCGTACGGTGGTGGCAGCGGTTGTTGTTGATCAACGGGAACGGCGGCGGCGTCTGTCGACGTCGCGAGTCAAGCCGAGACCACCGAATGGTGGTGTCACGGCTGTCGCCGGACAGAGGCGAAGGTGGCGGTGGCACTTTGGCGTCATCGTCGCCGGTCGTGAGAATCGGCCGAAGCCGATCAAATCGTCGAACGTCACCGGCGATGGTGGCGTCGATCGTCGCGGCGACGGTGATTGTTTTGTAACCGTTGGTGACGGCGGTGGCGTTTTCTTAGCAACCGTCGTGGCCGGTTTATAGTGGTGCGGTGATCGTGGTGGTGGTAGCAACCGTTTGTTGTTACCATCACCAAAAGGGATGATTACGTGATCGACGACGAGATGTCAATCGATTACGAGATCGTGTTTTTGGGTTTTTCGTTTTATTGGGCCTAACCTATCCAAGGCCCAAGACCTAGAAATTTTGGACCCAGTTTGAGGCCCAAAAGGGTTTGATGGTTTTAGGCTTTTATCCGAATTAATTTTATAAGTTTATTATCTTATAAAATTGTTTTAATAGATTTTATTAATTAATAATTATCTCTATTAAACATGTGATTATCAAACCAGTATTTGACTCAGTCTTGGTCAAATGGGCCAGGTGTCATGTTTGACCAGTTGGTCAAACCACGATACAGTTTTTAGGCCAGTATCTATAATATCGAACAGTTAGTTCGGAATGTCCGGTTTGATATGTTTTGGATAAACGTAAATATTTTAGAAAATTGGTTTTATTTTACATATTAGATTTATAGTTTATAAATCTTAGGTAATTTTATAAAACCGATTTCAGATTAAAATATTAGTTTCAATTTGTAAAACAGTTTGTTTTATAAATCAGTTAAAACCACATTTTGCGATAAACCGAACAAGATATTATTTAACGGATCTAGGATTATTTTTTATGCTTTATATATGTTGCTTGTTTATTTGCTTTATATATGTGCATAAATTATATATACCTGTTTGTGTATATTTGTGCCTGTTATAAAATTTGCCAACTTAACTCATTATTTTATTCTTGAAAGGACCTGCATAGTTTTACAACTCCTTTATTATAATTTTTTCGAAAATTCCACCGAGAGGTGATAAGGCCAGTGGGAGCTACTAGAATTTTTTGAAAATTAGTTAGGTCATTTTGGAACTTTAGGAATTAGTTGGCAAAACTATGATTAGACGTATCAACTGCGTAGTTGTTAATGTTTAACTGCGTGAATGTGTTTGCTCATGATTAGTTGATAATTATTGCATGCTTAGCTTTTATCAAACGTTTTAAAATTTAGAGAGAGTTTTAAAACTTTTCAATCATGAGATATGATAGGTTTTAAAATTAAAATTACCAAGTTTTCAGACCTTTTCAAACGGTAGATTTTTATTTTAAATAACCTTATATTTATAAGATCGCTTTTCTTATAAAGGAATGTTGACAAAAACAGTTAGTTTTGGTCAACTGGTTGACTTTCAAAACAGTTGGTTTTAGTCGACAGTCATGCTATTAAAACAATTAGTTTTAAATTAGCAAGTGTTTTAAAACAAGTTAGTTTTTAAACAGAATGTATGTTTATTAACAGTTGGTTTTAAACATCAGTTGCCTTTTAAACAGTCGGTTTAAATAGCAAAGTTTAAAAAAAAAAAAAGATACTGGAAATTTAAAGTTTTTTCAAAAACATTAACTAAAACCCATAAAATCATAGATCAGTAGTGCAACCCATTTGTGGACACCTTTGGCGTAAGGTACGTTGGAGCTCGAAGGAGTCGAACCTTTAGCACCCACGTTCAAACCCCAAGCTGAAGGGGGTGAAAAGACTCTGCGATATCGGGGGGTACCGACCAGAGTACATCCTGTCCTGGGTGGTGAGATCTATTTTGGTAGTTGTTACAACTCACCGGGTGGTACCGGGCCAAAAAGCACTAAGAGGGACTAAAACATGTACGGTTTTATCCGATGTCCCGAAAAGATCTAGGAGTCATGTCAGTTGGATATGATTGGTAAAAGTCCTTACCTACCGAAATAGTACGGGCCTGGTGGGGCGTGAGCAAACCGCGCATCAGGACGTATGAAATAAGGATCCTAGTCCGATAATTATCACTTTAGGGTTTATTGATATTTATTCGGAACCGTTTATTCAAAGGTACTAAAACCAAGTTTTTTAAATGTGTAGATGGCAAACACGGTTACCAACACCAATAACCTTTCTCTTCGCTCGATCCTAGAAAAGGACAAACTCACTGGTCCAAATTTTCTCGACTGGGAGCGCAATCTCCAGATTGTGCTCAGGCACGAGAGAAAGTGGTATGTCCTAGAAGAACCTCTAGGTGAGGCCCCACCAGCAAATGCCAGTACGGCAATCAGAAATGCTTATCAAAAGCGTTCGGATGATTTGCTGGATGTTGGCTGCTTGATGCTTGCGACTATGAGCCCAGAACTACAAACAGGGCTCATGAACACTAATGCTTACGACATGATCCGCCAGCTGAGGGACATGTTCCAAACGCAAGCTCGCACAGAGCGTTATGATGCCACGAGGGCTCTGAATGCATGCAAAATGGCCAAAGGGACCTCTGTCAGTGCCCACTTTATGAAAATGAAGAGGCTACTTGACCACCTAGAGAGGTTAGGTCACCCAGTTCCGTTGCAGTTGGCAACGGATACCATACTCAATTCATTGTCCGATGATTACAAGCAGTTTGTGATGAATTTTAACATGAACAACATGGAAAGGAGCATAGCTGAATTGCACTCCATGTTAAAAACTGCTGAACAAAGTATGGGAACGGGGACCAAGACCAAAGATGTTCTGATGGTCAGGGATGGTGGAGTGAAGAAGAAAAGAGGGCAAAGGAACACCAGCAAGGGCAAGGACCAGGTTCAGGTCAGCCAGAGTGTACCAAAGGCCGTTGACAATAGAAAGGGCAAGGGCAAGGGCAAAAAGGTCAAAGTCAACAAAGCGAAGGCCGAGAATCGATGCTTTACGTGTCATGAGGTCGGACATTGGAGACACAATTGCCCGAAGCGTCATGAAACAGGTATAAACACCTAGGACGTTTTATGACTGCTTCAGTTTATCATTACTACTTGTTAGTTTACAAGTTAACTGACACCTAGAGCAAATGTATGATTGCAGGTGATCAGGAGAAATGAAGTGCCCGGGTCCTGAGGATCAGACAAGATTTCTTTTAGATATTATCAAGACATTTTAAACTTATTTTAAGACATTTTATTTTGGATATTTTGAAATGTTGGTTGATTTAAATTTATGGATTTTGGTATTTTAAATTTAAAATTATTGTCTTGATTTATATATATCTAATTTTGCCTTGAACCTAAGTCAAGATAGACTTGATTCAATTTGTTGATCCTAGATATTGTCTACCACACTAACAAATATACTTCAAAATTTGATAATTCGAAGTAATATATATATGAAAACTGTCAAAAACACACGAAGTACTATTTTATAGGAATGTGTTTTTGGAATAAAACATTTTACGAGTAATATGATTATAACAAGTATATTGTAGTCAAGTTCAAATTACTCATATGTTTTAAAAAGGGAATTTAGGATATTATCACAGATGACGTTGATAATATCAGTATTTATAAAACTAGTAAATTCCAAGTTTTGGAATTAGGGATCTAATAAGATCCAGTTAAGTTTTATGAATAGTAAAATTCAAGTTTATAGTATCAAACTTATTACTTAAAATAAAATTGACTAAATAGTCAAGTCTTGACTGAGTCAATAAAGTGTCAAATTTAAGTAATAGTCAGTTTTCATATAGGTTAGTGGGAGCCCAATTTATTCTCTATCTATGCTTCCGATAAAGAATAAAAGCTATATTATTGATCTGTAGGAATTCATAATCCAGAGAGGATAAGAATTCATGAGAAATATGATCTATTCTTTTAAGTCAAAAAGGTTTAGATCAAGAGTTTCAAAGTTTTGAAACAATAAAGTCAAAGTTTTGACTTTAAGAAAATCAATAATTATGTGTGTTGTAATAATAAAGATATTCAAGTATCTTTTTAGACCATCAAGTGTTGTAGAGCACTAGAATAAATTTCCTGAAATTTACCAGCTTGGTATATGGAAATTTTATCAGATTTCAGGAAGAAATCTTTATCTACACAGCAACTAAGGAAAGTTGCGAAGTTGACTTTACATATTTCAAGAAACTTGGAGTTATTCCAGTATCTCCAAGATTTAGGCAATATGGTAAAGAAAAGTCTAGATTTTGTTTAAAGTGTTTGCAAAACAAAAAACTAGCAGAACCAAGTTAAAAATTATTATTTAATAACTTGCGTTGGTTTTGGTTATTTCTTTGATTAGGATGGTAAACACTAATCGAAGGGTTTAAATTGAAGGAAGGTGATACTTCATTTAAACCAAGTATAAAGTACACATTGAATAAACACCGTAAAAGTAACTTAGAAGTGCTATTAATTTTGTTATTATTACAGAGTGGAATATGGACTATACAAAATTAGTTTCTTTGTTTCTTTTATACTTAGCATGTTTTTGATCCGGGAATAAAACTAGTATAAGTTTTATTTGAAATTATCCGTGACAACTTATCAAGGTGGGAACCTGATAGGGTTTTAAAGTCATCGTGAGTTTTTGGGTAGTTATAAAACAGAATGTTGAATAACAGCTACAAGCGATGTAGACCAAAAACTGCACGGATATTCGATAGAGCAGCGAATATCGGATGTGATCCGCTGGTTGAGATTACTTCATGGATTTTGTCATAAGTAAATCTCACAGTAGGTTGTCCTCAATACCTGAGGTATCTGGTTTGGAATCACGGGGACTACTGGATACTTAGTACGTTCTAACATCACACCGTAACAGGGTGGTCATACGGGGCGTAACTAGATTCAGCGGAAGTCGTGGTGACAAATGCAGATATGCAAGATGGGATTTGCACCTCTTCTATGAAGAGAGATATTTCCGGGCCCCTTGACTGACTACAAGAACTGATGAAGTGCATGGCCATGCCCAAACGAACTGATTTGTTCTTTGTCGTTTACCAATCAGTTGGAAGTCGGATAGTCATGAACATAATCTTGAGTATTCTGAGTTGACTGTATCCATGCTCGTACTCAAAATTGAAATATCGTGTTGCAAAAGGAAAAGCCTAGTTATACCCGATTTGTGGACAGTTTGTTCATAAATGTTGTTTCCTTTTTAGGAACGTTTTATCACCTACCTGGGTATAAGGGTGCTTATAACCTGGTTAGCCTAAGTGCCTGTCTAGGGGCCTCCTTAGGTCCGTGTCATCGATCTGGTATTGCCAACTTGCACAAGTGGGAGTCTGTTAGGAATTATGTGCATAAGTTGACAAACCGTTTGATCGCACATCCAACGTTATAAGTCACTTGAGGGTCACACCTGTGAGGACCTATAATTCGGATAGTAAATTAACCCCAGTTTGGAGAGTTTAGTTTTATAATAGTGAATTATAAAACTGTTGGGTGTTTTCTGTATAAACCCCAAAGTTAAAGGTTTCTGATAATTAATTACAGGTTATATAGATATATAAGTTAATTAATTAGTTTATAATTATCTAGAAGTAATTATATGAAAATATAATTATGGTAAATATTCTATCTTGGAAAGAAAGAATAAGATAATTATGGAAATTATTCTTTCTTAGAGAGAAAGAAAGAATATGAAAGCAATCTAGTATATGGGAATTATTCATATAAATAGATGTGCTAGGCTATGATTATTCATTCAACTAATTCAATCAACCAAGAAACCTTTCTCTCTCCTCTCTCTCTCTTCGTCGATCTCACCAAGAAAGAATCCAGATCCGGTTTCGTTTCTGATTGATCGTGTTCTTCGCGTACCGTTTGTTCGTGAAGCATTCCGGGGTTAGATCCAGCTAGAGGGAATTCCGTTTGGTCGTTTACGGGTGGATCTATCTCAAGCAATCCAGGTAATAACCCTAAACCTACATATTAACTGTAATAAGATAAACAAATAAGATCTGTGATGTTTTCGGGATTTTAATCGTTATTGCTTCCGCTTAATCAAACCAGTTAGGTTTGATTGTTAAACCTTTGGAACAGTTTGTTTCATGTGTTTTTGTCGTGTGTCTCAACCAGTTAGGTTTGAGATAACAGTTTTTCTCGTGTCAGTTTGATATGAGGATCGCCCACAAAATCCCAACAGTGTCCACGGTGGTGGCCGTGAACGGCAGCGGTAAAAACCGCAAACCACGGTTTAGCCAAGGCCAAACCACCAATTCGGTGGTGGCCAAGCAGGGGTTAGTGGTGGTCGTGGCCTGATTGCACCCAGAGGACGAACACGCATCCGGCTATGGACGGGTTGCGGATGTATCACCGGCATCACCACCAGTTTGGTGGAAATCGCCGGGAACGGCGGCGATACGTCGATCGCTACTCACGGGTGGTGATCGTCGTCGAGGATGGTAGCGGTAGCCGTAGTCGGAAAACCAACCAACCGCAGCCGGACCACCAGTTCGGTGGGGCCGCGCGGTGGTCAAACCACACCAAATCCACATCACCAGTTCGGTGGTAGTGGGTATCGTCGTCGCCATGACGGTGGCCGAATCGAACCATGATCGCGGAGTCATGTAACAAACCGAGCCGAGCCACCAGCGCGGTGGTGGCCATGACCGCCGGGAAACAAAACCGCACCACCAGTTCAGTGGTGGCGGGTGGAGTTTGATCGCACAATGGTGGTGAAGGTGGTGGTTGATAACCACCTGCGGGAGGCATCGGCCATCGCCGCTAAACCCGAACCACCACTGGCTGCCTTACGGCCGCGCCAAGCGGTGGTGGTGGATGATTAAAACGCAACCACCAGAAACCACCTTGGTGGTGGTGGTGTGCGTCGTTGTAAAGAACAAAACCACCACAGCCGCAATTGCGGTAGTGGATGGCGGTGATGTTTTGAACACCGACCGAACAATCATGTCGGCGGCGTGGTTTGTTGTTTCACGATGACCACGGCCAAACATCAGTATGATGGTGGCCGACGGTGTCAAACCTAATGGAGGTGATCGGTAGCGATGGCGACAGCTAAACGCAAGCCGAGTACTCGCGGTGAGAGTATCTTCTTCGCGGCGCGAGCAAGTCTGTCAAACTAGGGTTTTTCGTCAGTCTGGGCCAAGTTCTGTTATCAAGCCCAAAGCCCAGTTCTTTGGACCAAGTTATGGCCCAAAAGGGGTTTGTTTGGTTTTTAAGTCTTTTTATCCAAAATTAATGAGTTTATTTGGAAATTATTATCAAATAAAATTAGTTTTTGTTCAAACCAGTTAAACTGAATTGTCTAAGCCTTTTATAAAAATTAAGTTTTTCAAATAGGCCTACTATTATGTTTTTACTAATTAATTAAAACACAAAGACCAGTATTTTTAAAATTTGATCGGTAAACCCGTTTTGATATAAATTTATATAAAAGGAAAATATATTTTAGCTAATTGGCTTTATTTATAAAAGGGTAATTTTATAGAACTAATTTTAAGACTAAAATATTAGTTTCGATTTATAAAACAGTTTGTTTTTATAAATCAGTTAAAACCAAAGTTTTGCGACGAGATAATTTTAACGGATCTAGGTTTATTTCTCGCTTTTATATTATGCTTTATATATAATTGCGTGATTGCTTGAATTCTATATATGCATCTTAGTTTGAGTATATATATATATATATGTCTATTATAGTGTTTGCCAACTTAGACCCTTGACATATTTACGGGGAGGCCTGCGTGCCATTTACAACCCCTTATATAATAATGACCTTAGGATAGATAATTCTATTATTCTTACAAAGTGGTGAGGCCAGTGGGAGCCATTGGAGTTCTTCCTCCAGGAGTCCAGAAGAAGATGACAAGGCAAGTGGGAGCTACACAAGTTTTTAAGAATAGGTCATTATTGGTCCCTAGGAAACAAACGTTGGCAAAAACTATAATTGGCTATTGTGTGATTAATTACTATTTAATTGCATGGTTGAATTTTTGTGATATTCTTGCATGTTAGTAGTTTTAAATAGAAAGGTTATTTTAAAACTAGGTTATATCACAAATATATATAGGTTTTTATATCTAAATTACCAGTTTTTCAAATTTTTCAAAAACGGTAGATTTTATTTCAAACCTATAAATGATTGTTTCATAGAAAAGGCAAGTTGACAAAAACAGTTAGTTTTAAATCAACTAGTGTGCTGTTAAACAGTTAGTTTTAATTAGCAAGTGATTTTAAAACAGTTAGTTTTAAAACAGTATGTATGTTTGAAACAGTTAGTTTAAAACATCACCTGCCTTTATAACAATCAGTTTTTCAGAATTATGTTTTTCAAAACCTGGAAGTAAAATTTTCAAAACCCCGAAAATCATAGATCAGTAGTGCAACCCATCTAGGGGCACCTTCGGCATAAGGTACACGGGCGTTATGAGTGATCACACCTTCAACGTCCGTGTTCAAATTGAAGCTGGAGGGGTTACATAACTCTGCGAATTATCTCCGGGTGGTACCGGCCAGAGTATAGTGATCAGGTCCCCAAAATGGTGAGATCTATTTTGGTACTGTTAAGTTCACCGGGAGGTACTGGGCCAAAATGCACTTAGAGGGACTGAAACATGCACAGGTAGTTACCGTGGTCCCGAAAAGATCTAGGAGTCATATCAGGTAGATATGATTGGTAAAAGTCCTTACCTACCGAAATAAATACGGGCCTGGTGGAGCAAGAACATACCGCACATCAGGACGTATGAAATAAGGATCCTAGTCCAATAAAATGATCATTTAAGGGTTTATTGATATTTATTGGAATTTAATCTATTTACAGTTGCTAAAGACCAAAAGTTTTAATTTGTGTAGATGGCAAGCACTGTTACCAGCACTAACAATCTTTCCCTCCGCTCTATCCTAGAGAAGGATAAGTTGATCGGCTCTAATTTCCTTGACTGGGAGCGCAATCTAATGATTGTGCTCAGACACGAAAGGAAATGGTATGTCCTTGAAGAGCCTCTTGGGGAGGCTCCTTCGGCAACAGCTCCGTCTGCTGCTAGGAATGCCCACAAGAAGCATTCAGATGATCTACTGGATGTTGCCTGTCTCATGCTTGCAACAATGAGCCCAGATCTGCAAGCAGGGCTCATAAATACAAATGCTTATGACATGATCCGCCAGCTGAGGGACATGTTCCAAACCCAGGCTCGTACAGAACGTTACGATGCCACAAAAGCATTTAATGAGTGCAAGATGATAAAAGGGACATCAGTAAGTGACCATGTCATGAAAATGAAACGGCACTTGGATCATCTGGAGAGGCTTGGTCACCCAGTTCCGTTACAGCTAGCAACGGATACCATACTCAATTCACTGTCAGAAGACTACAGGCCCTTTGTAGTCAATTACAATATGAATAACATGGAGAAGTCAATAGCAGAATTACACTCCATGCTTAAGACAGCTGAATTGAATATGGGGAACAAGAACAAGATCAAGGATGTCTTGATGGTAAGAGACGGAGGGGTGAAAAAGAAAAATGGGCATGCTAGCACCAGCAAAGGAAAAGGACCAGTTCAGGCCGTCCAGAGTGCACCCAAGAAAGGCAAAGGCAAGGGCAAGGGCAAGAAGGTTAAGCCAAATAAAGCTAGGACCGAGAACCGCTGCTTCACATGCAATGAGGTCGGTCACTGGAGGCAAAACTGCCCAAAACGTCATGAAGCGGGTACGTAAACCTCAGATATTTATGATTGCTTTAGTTTGTCACTTCTTACTTGTTAGTTTACAAGAATACTGATACCTAGAGCAAATGACTATTGCAGGAGGTCAGAAGTGAAGTGCCCAGAAGTTGCTGAGGATCTTAAGTACCAGTTCATTTCAATTCTAGTCAAGACATTTTCATTTTACTTTTATGTTTTAAAACAGTTATTTTTGGGATGATTATATTTTTAAATTTATAATTCTATGGTTTTAATTTTAAAAGTTATTGTCTTGACATGGAAATATCTGATTAGTATTTTTGAATCCGTTTTAATCCTAGACATTGCCTGTTACAGTTACTTCAATAGTCTTTATTAAATTGAAGTAATTTATATGAAAACTATCAAAACACACGAAATTCTATAGGAATGTGTTTTGGGAATAAAACATTTATGAATAATATTTTTGTAATCAAGTTTAATTATTCAAATGTTTAGAAGAGAATCTGGGATATTAACTTAGACAAGGTTAATAACAGTATTTACAAAACTAGGAAAATTCCAAGTTTTGGAATTAGGATTTAATAAAATCCAGTTAAGTTTTATAAATAGAATTCTCAAGTATATTAATTAAAATAGAATTGACTAATCAAAGCTTTGACTAAGTCGATAGTGAATTTTGAGTAATAATCAGTTTTCATATAGGTTAGTGGGAGCCCAATTTATTCTCTATCTAGTCTGAGATAAAGAATAAAAGATATAATTATTGATTCAATATATCTCGGAATTCATGATCCAAGTAGGATGAGAATTCATAAGATATAATTTACCTTATAGTCAAGAGGATAAAAGTTTCAAGATCCTTGAAACAAAGGAAAGACATGATTGACTTTTAATCAATAATTAAAGTGTTGGATTGGTTATAGAATTCCAGTAAATTTGCCAGCATAGTAAATGGAATCTGATTTCAGGTAGAAATCATTCATCTACACAGCAACTAAGAAAAGTTGCAGTTTTACATATTCAGGAACTGGTAGTTATTCCAGGTCTCCAAATTCATGGAATATGATAGAAGTCTAATTATTGTTTTAAAAGTGTTTGCAAAACAATAATTAGTAGATACAAGTAGACAATATCAATAAATACAGACTTGTATTATTTGGTCATCACTTTGATTAAAATGGTAAACTTTGATCAAAGGGTTTAAACTGGAGATAGGTGATACTTCATTTTAGACCAATATTTAACAAACGTTAAATAGATGTCATAAAAGTTATTAAGAAAAGTCATTAATTTTGTTATTATTACAGCGTGTAGTATGGACTATACAAAATTAATTTCTTTATCACTTTTATATTTTGCATGTTTTATAATCCAGGAATGAAACTAGTTTTTCAGTTTTTCATTCAAAATTTGTCCGTGACAACTTATCATGGTGGGAACCCGATAAGGTGTTAAAGTCATTGTGAACTTTTAGGTAGTTATGATCAGTTACTGAATAACAGCTACAAGTGTTGTAGACTAAAAGTTGCACAGATATTTGATAGAGTAGCAAATATCGGACGTGATCCACAGTTGAGATTACTTCTTGGAATCAGTCATAAGTAAATCTCACAGTGGTTGTCCCTATCACCTGAGGTATCTGATTTGATATCATGAGGACTACTGAATACTTAGTGCACTCAACCGCTACGCCGTAACAGGGTGGCTATAAAGAGCGTAACTAGATTCAGCGGAAGCCGTGGTGTTAAAGGCAGATATGCAAGATGGGATTTGCACCTCTTCTTTGAAGAGAGATATTTCTGGGCCCATCTTGACTGACTGAATATACTGATGAAGTGCATGGCCATGCCCAAACGAACTGATTAGTTCTTTGTTGTTTACCTATCAGTAAAAGTCGGATAGTCGAGAAAACAGAATCGTGAGCATTTAGAGTTGACATTTTCCAAGCTCATACTCACAGATGAAATATCGTGATGCAAAGGGAAAAGCCAAGTTATACCCAATCAATGAACAGTAAGTTCATAGATGCTATTTCCTTACGGAATGTTTATATCACCAGTCTGGGTATAAGAGTTCTTGTAACCTGGTCAGCCTAAGTGCCTGTCTAGGGGCCTCCTTAGGTCCGTGTAATCAAGGCGGTATTGCCAACTCGCACAAGTGGGAGTCTGTTAGGAATTATGTGCAGAGTTGACAAACCAAGTAATTACACATCCAATGTTACAAGACACTTGAGGGTCACACCTGTGAGGACCTGTAAATCGAATAAGTTATATGAAACCCAGAAATGGAGAGTTAGGATTTATAATAGTCAATTATGAATCAATTGGGTAATTTCAGTCAGAAATCCCAAAGTTGGAGGGTTATTAATTAATTAAGTATATTGTATATTTATTTGATAAAATAAATATATAATAATTGATTAATAGAATTATATATATTAGATAAATATATATACAGATAATTATCATAAGCAAATTCTTTTCCAGTAAAATAAGGAAAAGATTGAGATAATTACAATAAGGAAACTGGATCCTATTCAAACTGTATTATTCCTCCATATAAATAAGCCTTATGGGTTTAAGGAAAATTCATTGAACCAACACATAATCAATTAATCAGTTTCCAGTTTTCTCTCTCCCTCTTTCCTCTCCAACCGCCGCCGGCCTCAACCCCTGCGCAAAAACCAGTTCGGTTTTTTCTTATTCGGGTTTCAGTTCAGCTAGAGGAACAATTCGTTTGGTCGTTCATTGGTGGACTAATTCTCAAGCAATCCAGGTAAATCCACTACAACTATTAGAATTAATTAACTTAAACGATTAAGATCCATAAGCTAATCTAGGGTTTTTAGCTTAAACTCTTCCGCATTAAATCGAAACAACGTGTTTTGATCGTATAGATCTTTGACCAGTTTGGTTATTAGATTTATGGGATTTATCGAACCAGTTAGGTTTCGTGATCCACGATGATCCTCGAGTCAGTTTGATCCGAGGGATCCCATAAAAACCCAACAGTGGTAAACTAACCTTGGGCACGTACCTTTGATTGATTTTGATGCCAGCAACCTTAGGCCCCACTTTCAAAGGATCAACTGTCGGCTTGGGCTTCTTTTTCCTCTTTGGGAAATTGAACCCATCATCCTTAGGTTTAGAGGATTCACCAACATCAGGGTTAACCTTTTTCACCTCATCAGTTGTTCGTCGCCTTATGACACACATCTCAAAATCATGGCCGAACAATTTATAGTGGCTACATCTCTTAGGTTTCCAAAGAAACCCAGTTTTGAATTTTCTTAGTTTACCCAAGATAATCGTATCAATATCCGAAGGTAACTCATAATCAGCGAAAACATTAACCAATACTCTGGCAAAATTAGTTCTACCAGACTTGGTTTCACACATTTCATCCGTGTAACGGTCAACAGACACAGGTTCCCCAACGACACTAGCAATCCGACTAATAATCTCATAATCCCAGACATCCAAAGGTAAGCCATAAATATTAACCCATAAAGGGACTATTTTCAGATCAGGATTATCAAAACAAAGTCCCGGTTGCCATCTCCGAATAAAGATTGGCATGCCATTAAATAACCACGGACCATTTTCAAAAACAAAGTTTAATCCTTGATCAGAATTAAATTTGAAAAAAAAAATATCCTTGGTCATTTAATATAACATCAGTAAGGCCATATTTTTTCCACATTCGTCTAGCATGATACTGAACAAAAGGAAAAGCAGACCTTTTACCAATAAAGTAGCCAGCAAGTGTAAGAGCCCACTCACTGGCTTGCTTTTGGACCAATTCATCAGGAATAATCGCACGCCTAGTGCCAAGCTCAGTTACTACCGGAGGATAATACGTGAGTTTACCTTTACCACACACGAGGTTTGCACTTTTCTTCAAAAGATCAGCAAAAGACACAGGCTTATGAGTCACATCCGTCTCATCAGCATGCAAGTGTACCTTACCCTCAGAGTCCACAAAGCTACCAGCATTTGGTGCTTTTACTTTCGACAGATTAGGCTCATTATCCATATTCGATCCAACCTCGATAAACTTATCCGCACTTGGCTTCAGACCCGGGGACGAGATGGTGGCTGCCTCCGAAATAGAAGCCGTAGGCAAGACCCCACGACCAGAACCCATCCCGACCGGAGAGGCCAAGAACGAAGAAAACAAGGCCGCAGCCGGTGACAACATCGAAGACTGTTGTTGAAGACCCTGAGCGCCTGAAACATCCCTCAGCAGCTGCTGAAAAGAACCCACATCCCTAATCACTCCCGAAGTCCCCGCCGGTGACTCCACAATTGGTTCCGCAACAGGCGTAACCACCGTGGAGGAGGCAGCAGCCGGCGAAGGAATCCCGACAGAAACCGCAGCCGGCGATGGGGGGAACGACCCCGACAACGCAACAGCCGATGGTGGTTGTTGCAAAACAGAACCACACCCGGGCACCGAATGAACAGGCGGCGAGGCACGATCCGCCGAAAAGAAAGCATCGGCGGTGGTGGTGTTGGTTTTGCAATCAACCACCACCGGTTGGAGACCAACCATGAAAATGTTTGGGGTGGAATTCTGACGGACTTGTGACGGAAATCGCATATGCCAATCCGTCACATATATTCGTTAAGTTATAACTAAATAAGTTACTTAATTGATTAATGTAAGTAGCAATTAAATAATAAAATTACAATTAATTAATTAAACTAAGGGGCGTTTGATTCATTTCAAGGGATGGGAACGAAAATGAAAATGAGAACGCAGGGATGAAAATAGTAATGAGCATTGCATTAATGTTGTTTGATTAACCCAATATAATCAATGAAAAATTGTTTCATATTAAAAAAAAATGTTCTTTCAACTTGAAAATACAAAAGAAGTTCCGTTTAACATCAATAGATGGAACGATATATGGGAAAAAAAACTAAGTAGAAATAAAATTTTCATTCCTCCCAATTTGGTTAGCAGTGAAAATTAATAAATGGATCCACATGAATAATTCCACTGTATAATATCAAACCAAACAACAGTTTGCATTATCATTCTTATTTTGTTACCCATCAATACCGCCAACTAAACGATTAGAAAAAGCATATTAGAAAAATCATATCGATTTTTGACGGATAATTAAAAACACTCTCTTTATTGATTTTCCATTGAAAATCCGTTGGATATTGATAAGATTTTTTTTAAAACCTTGCTTTAAAAAAAATAGATGCAATTTTTAAGTAAAGCATTTCCTAATAAAAAGGGGGTTTTTCTAAAAATCTTTCTAAATATTTCGTTTCTCGATCGACCTACTTAAAGATTGGCTGCATTCTAGATATAGTTTCTTGTAATCGATTGAGTCAGCTTGGTGGAGTAGAAGAAACAGGGGAGAATGCATGCCCATTCGTATTAATAAGGATAACCGAATTGTGGCATCGGGAAGAATTACAACGCAACCCAATTCAACTTGTTAAAAAACGTGCATAACCTAATTCAACCTAATCTTTGCAGGTTGGGTTGAATTGCCAGGTTACAAACATATTATAAATTTGGAAAGGTAGTTCCAAAACAGATAATAGAAGTGTGAAACAAATGACAAGTAACATCACATAAACCTATGATACACAAATACAATACAATGGCAGTAACTCAAACTACATATAGAAGCTAATTTGGCTATTTCATTGCAATAGCAAATGCTTTTAACTTGACAATAGCAATTAGCAAAGCTGATAACCTAACCCAAACAATAACTAACTAGTGAAACTGATAAACAATGATGTCTTACAAATAATTGTGTAACAAAAATACCCCTCATATGAGAAGCACGGAAAATCATTTAATTTACGGTTAAAAGATTTCAATAAATATTGAGAGAAAAATCAGCATTGATTATTAACGACTACTTTATTGGTGATTTTTAAGTGCAATAATGTGTTCGCTCTTAACAATCGAGATGAAATACATGATGACTTCCAACCGTGTTACGCACCAGATCAAGTAGAATTGTTAGTCCATTAAATGTTTCGTTTGTTTGTAATTTTTTTTGAATCTACTAAACCTACTCCTAAATTTACACTATCTACACCAATGTTCACAACAGGATTGAAACAGCCTTTTACAAGTGATGAGTTGTCACCATTTCATTTTAATGATGGACAAGATTGTTATAGGGAATATATTAGTACATGTGTTTTTTCCATAAAGAATATAGAGTAAATTACATATTTGGTCCCTATGGTTTACACTTAACTGCACTATTAGTCCCTAATTTAAAATAATTATGGATTTAGTCCATGTGGTTTACATTAAATTGCACTATTGGTCCCTAAACCCTAACTTCATGTGAAATCAATGTGTAAAACATAGGACCAATAGTGAAATATAGTGTAAACCACAAGGACCAATAGTGCAATATAGTGTAAACTACAGGGATCAATAGTGCAATATACTGTAAACCATAGGGACTATTTCCATAATTATTTTAAACTAGGGACCAATAGTGCATTTATGTATAAACCACAGGGACCAAATATCTAATTTACTCAAGAATATAAGACTTGGTATACAATGCAACAACAATATGTATTATGCTCAAATTTGGTTCAAGAAAGGATTAGAAAGTGGTCTTATTAGGAAGCTCATAGCAATTAATTACATACACTAACATTATGTTGCACTGTTGGTCCTTATGGTTTACATTATATTGCAGTATTGGTTCTTAACCTTATTGGCAAAATATATAGGGACCAACAGTGCAATATATTGTAAACCACAAGGACCAATAGTGCAATATAATGTAAAGTACAGGGACATTTTTCTATAACTATTTTAAAATAGGGACCAAAAGTGCAATAAAATGTAAAACACATGGACCAAATATGTAATTTACCCCAATATCTCTTTTACGGGACACTCTTGAGAATTGTTTTATAAAGGGAAAATTGCCGAAAAAGGTAACATAAATGTCAAAAAAATCCAATCAAGGGAACGTACATTTTTTTTTGCCGAGAAAGGACTATGCATTTGATTTTGTCAAAAAAAAGGGAATGTGACCTGATTAACTTGATGATTGCTTAGTCAGCAGGTAACCTGCTGACGTGTCTGTCCAAGTGGCAGTCCAGTCAGCACCATCAAATTGCCGAAAAAGGTAACATAAATGTCAAAAAAATCCAATTAGGGGAACGTACATTTTTTTTGCCGAGAAATGACTATGCATTTGATTTTGTCAAAAAAAAGGAATGTGGCATGATTTAACTTCATGGTTGCTTAGTCAGCAGGTAACCAGGTGACGTGTTTAATTTGTCCAAGTGATAGTCTAGTTAGCACAATCACACTTTTGATCAACGTTGATCGGAGTTGACCGCCACCACCACTCATCGTCACCCACCGCCATCAACTGCCATAGCCACGCACCGCCATCGATTGCCATCGCCACACACCGCCACCGACTGCCACCCACCACCCATCCCCCCTCTTTCTTAGAAATCAACATCTAATTGCGTATAGATGAGGTAGGCGAGTCAAGCACCACCACCACCCACGTCCGCCGCCACCCCCCACCACCCACGTCCCCTGCCACCCACCGCCACCCGCTGCAACCCACGACTCCTCACCACCCACACCACCCACTCCCACCACCACTTACTGATTTTGCCGGAAAAGGTAACATGAATGTCTAAAAAATCCAATCAGGGGAACGTACATTTTTTTGCCGAGAAAGGACTATATATTTGATTTTGTCAAAAAATGGGGAAGAGTAACCGGTTGTACAAGTTACCGGTTACTCTTTCCCTTTTTTTGACAAAATTAAATGTATAGTCCTTTCTCGGCAAAAAAAAAATGTACGTTCCCCTGATTGGATTTTTTGGACATTTATGTTACCTTTTTCGGCAATTTTCCCTTTTATAAACTATCTTTTAATGCTACGTTTTATTTTAAAAGTGTCATAAAAATTTGTTTAAATGATAATAAAAATCTTATAAATCTAGTGTAACACTTTTAAATATGACATATTTGGTTTGATCTTATGAACTCAAGTTCTATAAAGTGTTTTATTAGGACTTTTGGACGTTGTTAACGTCCTATAAAACCAATTTTTTTTACAATGACAATTTAATTTTGTTTCTGTATACGAAGTGCCACAAACTAAACTTAATTGATAGGCTTGAAACTTTTTGGAGTACATGTGGTGTTATGTTTTAAAAATTTGTTCCAACATGTTGATTGCAAAAGAAGATTCGATATAGTGGTTCTAAGGTTTCCAGTTTCCTATGTTATATATGAATTAATGTCCTATAAAGGAAACTATTACTAATATAATATACATGTGGTTAGGTTCACGTTAGACCAAGCTGTTTTTTGTGAAACCGGTGAGACCAACACTTTTTACATGAAACTTCATAGCAAAACACTGTGAGGGTAAAAAAAATTGAATATTCATCGTAAAAACATACTAAAAAATAATATCGAGAAAAAAACAAAACCTTACAGCTCAAAAAACTGTGAAGGTAATAAATAAATAAATAATTCGAACCTTTACAGCAAAAATGCTGCGAAGGTCAACAAAAACCGTACCTGCACATCAAAAAACACCGTGAGTGTAACATTTACAGTGTTTTTACGATGAATGTTCGATTTTTTTTAACCTTCACAGTGTTTTGCTGAGAAGTTTCATGTACAAACTGTTGGTCTCAATGGTCTCATGAAAACAACTTAGTCTCACCTGAACGTAAGTCTACATACATATATGATTTGAAATAAATATTGGCAATCATATAATTTTACCAAGGCAATTTACAAAATGAGAAAAAAACATTTAAAATAAACATAAGAATAACAATGATCCGGAAAGGATTCACATGATATATAGTAAGAAAAAACAACAATATACATCGAGTTTTATAAAGAAAGAAGCATTTTCCAAATGTATACAACAACATTCAAACAATCATTTTCTTACTTAAGATCGACTACAGGAGTTACCAACTAGAGTTTACGTTATAAAGCACACGTCTCTTGGGCTTAAAGAGATACCTAGAATCATACATAGAACGAAACATGTCTATCAAAAGAGGGAATTGCAGTACACCAAATATGATGGCAGGCATGGCCGCAAAAATACTGATAAGGATTGGAATCCATTTCAACTCGTTGCGATATAACACAAAGAAGCTTGCAGCAAAAGTAATCATCATGGCAACTACCGAGATGAATAGTGATACGAGACCTATCATCAACTTTTTAGGTAATGAGTACAAGAAATCACGTTGACTATAACCAGATGTGAGAATAGATAGGAACACTAGGAGTGATGTTGAGGAAGAGAATAAGGAGATGGCGTCTGCTAATACGAAAACTATGAACATACGTTTGTGAATGAAAATAGGAATCCCGGTTTCTTGGTTATAGCCACCTGGAACTGTATAAGCTACGGCGAATGCAACAGTTACGATAAGTGTGGCAACTATCATACAATCCTTTGTCCATTTCAAACCTTGTGAAATGAAATCTTTGTTATTCTCGGAGAATATGTCATACGGTGTTTGACCATCTTTGTTCTTAAATTCTCTCAAATAAGGTGGTAACATCCTCTCTACCTCCTACAATAAAAATGTCATATGACAAATTGACAATGTAACTTATGATAAATTTGATTTTCTTTGACTGTTGGACTAGACAATTAATTGATTTAAGATCCATTTACATACATATATATATAAGAGAGTCAAGTTCAAATGATAATGATATATATTTAAAGAAATAATCTAATCAGATGTGATTTTACACTAACATCACGTACATGATCACATGTAACTCAAGCGAGTTTGTCTCGCGACTTAAAGATGCGGACAAAGTCGCCTACACACTTTTTTTACTGTTAATGTAAAATCACATGTGATTTTGTATGTGATTTGTTTATTTTTGTATTCTCTTAAACAATTAGCATTCTCGTTTGATATTCCCTAGCTATATATATATATATATATATATTATATATAGGGGTGGGTTCAAATGTGAACCACTTTTTGGTTGTGAACGTGAGGACAAACGAGAACGCGACACGTGGCGGATGACTAGGCGCCACGTCGGATCCACGGCGGATGACTAGGCGCGATTCATGGGGAGGGCATTGAATTAAAGGAGGGGACCACACTTAAAGCCGACGTGGCGCCTAGTCATCCGCCACGTGTCGCGCTCTCGGTTGTCCTCACGTTCACAACCAAAAAGTGGTTCACATTTGAACTTTCCTCTATATATATATATATATAGAGAGAGAGAGAGAGAGAGAGAAGAGTTCATACGAGAACGTTAACTGTTGAAAAAACAAGAAAATTTTGTTCAATGTACAAAATCATAAATGATTCATGTGACTTTGCCCACGACTTTAAGTTGCGTCCAAAGTCGTTCACGGTTTTTTTACGTTAGTGTAAAATCATATTTACTTTTGACATGAACACATTTTTTTTATTGTTCTCTTAAATAGTTAGCATTCTCATTTGAACCTTTATAGAGACAGAGAGAGATCATTTACAACCTTGTGAAAGGTTATAACCACGCAACGTCTAAAACCATCAATTTTAGCTCATTCGTTATGATTGATCACTCGATTCATCAATGATTATTGATTTCATGCAATAATGTTACATATACATACACTTGAATGGAATGCATATATATGTGCATGGATTATCACTTTCACGCGATACATCAGATAAACATTTATATGCATCAACATCTGCCGTAGAATTAAATTCAATGAAATCAAGTAAATACATTAAGAGAACCAATGAGAATCTAATGAATAGGCTAAAATATATGGTTTTAGGTGAGGTTTTGTAACCCTTCATTTGGTTGTAAATGATTTATCCCTATATATATATATATATATATATATATAAGAATGTTAAATACCGTGAGAAAATAAAAGGGTTAAAGAAAGGTTAATGCATATGTAAATCATTAAAATAATCGATTTGAAGATGTATATGTGAACGGTATGAACAATCTGTAACATCCGTTCATATACGTACGTTCAAATAGATTTTTTCAAAACAAAGTTTGTGACAAAGAATGTACCTTGAACCACAACAACTCTCGTTGCATCAGTAAAGATGCACCTGACATAGTTTGAAGTTGCATTTTGTTTGAAGTCTTCCCAAGTAAATGAAGTACACTATTGCCCCTTTTGCCTAACTTTCCAATTAGTACAAACTTTCGGGAGCCTATCTCATACAATAGATTGTAGATACCTCTATGCCGACGCATAATAGCTATGTGAAAAATAGTGTGATCGTCTTCATTTACCTTATATATTAGTTGGGGATACGCTCGGATGAGTTCGATTACAAATCTAGTATTGCCCATTTCTGCAGCACTAAATAACACCTTGCAAGGATATCCATCATCTTCACCTGGTGCCCCTTTGAGCAAGTCTTCAATATTAAGTCGGGGAACTTTGATAGTTATTTCCAGAATTTGTCTTAGTAAATTCAAGGCTTGAACATCCTTTTTGGAAGGTTCCATGTTCAAATGCAACATTGCAAAAACTGAAAGCAATTAACAACCTAATTATATATATTTAACTAGATCATCGATATACCAAGATCAATGATATCACCACTAAAAAATTCGGTATTACCGATGGTCATTACAGATTGCTAAAAGCAGTCGGAAATTTCTGATTGTTTTTTGATGGTTTACCGACTGTTCTTTATTATTATTATTTTTTTTAACGACGGTCGGAAAATCGTCGGTAATCCGTCGGAAACCAGTCGGAAAACAGTCGGTAAAACTCGTCGGAAAGCAGTCGGTAAATGAAACAGTCGGTAAAACTCGTTGGAAAAACCGTCAGTAATTTACCGACCAGGATTTTAGCGACGAACTTTTCGTCGGAAAACAGTCGGTAAAGCCGGATTCCGACTGTTTTCCGACTGTTTTGGCCATCGGTAATACCTTTTTTTTAGTAGTGTGTCAATTAGAATACTTACTTGGATTGTTGTGTTTCCAATATATTTTCCCTTCTGTCGTATTAAGTGCATTAGCCTTTAGAGCCAATTCCTCGAGTACATACTGAAATATAGAGTCATCAATGGATTCTTGGCAGTCCATTAGAATTTCTAGTGCAATATCTACAAGATTTTGGACAATCGATTAGGATACACTTGAACAAACTTGGCGATAAACTAGTTCTTTATAAAATAAATAAATAAAAAACTAGCTATAAGATTGCTGAGTTAATCAATTTAGCAAAAGCTAGTTCATGTTGAATAGAGAACAAATATGTAGAATGGATAGAGAACAAAATACTTTCATTTGAACTTTCCTCTTTCTACTTTTCTCAATTCTCCCTTTCCAATTTTCACTTTCACACTTTCAATTATATATGAATGTCTATAGTTATATCATTTACTCCTACTTGTACCAACATAATTTTAAGCCAAATAGAATTTTCACCTTTCAACTTCCTAGACTTTTCATACTTCTTGTTGGTACATGAGACTAAAATCAATGTAAACTAGACACATGCAAGTTAATTTATTATGCAAACAATGTTTCCTCAAGAACCCTTATTGATTTCTCTATTGTTGTAAAGCTATATCTCTCAAGTGTATCATCATCAATGTGATAGTCAATTAGTTCTCGAAGTCCTCGGCTAGTGATTTCTCCCTTTCTAGGTTTCCACGTAAAAAACTCGGTGCGTCTTTTACTTATGCTTTATTTTGCATTTTATTAAGTTGATTGTTGGTTACATTGCTTAATGATTGATTATCTTACATTTTGGATCGTTATTCCTATTTGAATCCGGATATAAAACTTTGGTTCATTTGTTCTTGGGTTAATTGTGTTTTATCGGAAACCAGCCATTAGGCTTTTAACTATTTAGGTCTTGGTATTCTTAAAGGAAATGGTATCAGAGCTCAAGGGTTATCATTGAAATTTTTTAATCGACTGAAAATTGTGGGATTATTGATTTCTTAGGGTTTCATGTATGTCAACATACATGTGAAAGTGTTTGTAATTAATGTGATAGTGGATCGGTTCTTGGCTTTCTTCGCGAGTAACCTTTCATGTCTGATTTTCTGGGTCTCCATGTAAAAATCTTAGTGGCCAACTTACTTTTGCTTTACATTGCATTTTATTGGGTGATTATATTTACAATATTTATTGACGGAATATCTTAATTGTGAACGTTATTCCGCGGAGAATCTTGATATAGAACCATTACGTTTTTTTTAGTCTTTGTATTTTTACAACAATGGCCTACAAACAATAAAGCACAAACCTATGACATGTTGGGATTAATAAATTAACTTGTTTTTAGAGAAACTATATAGATTTTCTCTTGATTAACATCAACTTTAATAATCACAATTTAACTTGTTTTTGAGATTTTTAATATAATATTATCCAATAGTTCATAAACTAGTTTATAAATTATATTCTATAAAATTATTTTAGACAAGTTTTTAACACCCCTCAAACTTTTTATCATTTTTATTTTCCTTTAAGTTAGGCCTTTTTATGGTAGATTTAAGTAATTTTGAAAAACATCTTTTGGATTGTTTACGTTGTCACTGAATTTATTTGCTAGATCTTTTTGAAGGTGACTCGTTTATCAGATAGCGTGTAGACAATAGCTATAGGTTTTTAGCTAATCACAAACAACTTATGAAAAATGTAAAACAATAAAAAAAACAAGGAATAAAAAATGAAAAGTGTGTACCAAAAATGTTACCGGCAACGCATTGTGAGAGAACAAGATCCCGTTCATCAGCCCAAAATGGATCACCCATCTTCCCACAAACGTCATACAGATACCTCGCCATCTTATGGTTTCCATGCCTAGCACTTACGCTCAATGGCGAAACTTCATAATGTCCAGAAATAGCAAGTAGGGAATAGTTCTTGTTTAGCATTATCTGAGCCATTTTGACGCTTCCACTTGCAGCTGCTACTACAAGGGAGGTCTCGCCAAGTTCATTCTCAAGTTCCAAGTCCTCATTTTCCATCCTATTTACCAAATTCTCCAAAAAATCTTCGGCCCGTTTGGTGACTTCAGCTGAAGCTGCAACATGAAGTGTTGTGTTGTAATCTTTGGTGATTGCAAATCGTACCAACTCTGGGCGTTTGTCAAGGATGATCTTAGCAGCTTGCCAGTCACCGGTAATGGATGCTTCGTATAAAGGAAGACATATCTCATTGTAATCTTCTTTATTTCCTTCAATTTATGAAAATCATAACTCGAATAATTAATCTTTTACGTACTTGTAAGAGAAAATTTACATATATATATAGGGTATCAAAACCTAATGCAAGTTCCTTCTTACATTCTCACTTGAACCTTTATTATCATATGATCATTGTCTATATACACACACACAAGAGAGAGTTGTAGTGCTTGGAAGGTTAATATATTAGAAGAATTTAATTACCACAAAGTAGATCATCACAAGGCCGATTTCTTGGGTGTGAAGTGCTTGGAATGTTAATTTCGTGCTCTTGGCTCATCGTTTTCACGATTACTTCGATCACTAGAAAAATAAAATCACCCATCATTATAATTATAGTGAGCATAACAACATGTAAAGAAGAGTCTTTTGTGCGTCTAAAAATACCTCAAAGTTATATATAAGCAACTTGTCAAGTGCCTAGCTACTTCATATATAAGCTTCTTTCTGCCTTTGTGTATACAACTAGGAATGATTGAAGATATATACATACACTGATATATACAAAATTCGAAGATCAAGTCAATGTCAATCAATGCTAATAGAAAATTGAATTACTTGAAAGTTATAATAATTATACATGTTTGGTGTAGATTCGGATTTTATTTAATGTCACTTGTTAATTATAAAGGATTTTTCCCATCTTTTTCTCAACTACCATGGATATTGGTTGTTTATAATGTCACTCGTTAATTATAAAGAATTTTTTCCATCGTTTCTTCAACTACCATGGGTATTATTGGTTGTTTATAATTATTAGAAGACGACTTCTTCCTATGTTGTCTTCAACAACCATGGATATTGTTTATTTGTAGTTAAATGCGTTTAATTATGTGAACAGTTTAATTATATTTGCAATTATATATGATGAAAGGGTCCGGACCAGAAAACTTTCGTACATGTCAAATACATTGTAACACACTTTTACTATAGTCAAATACATGTCGTACTAAATCAAAGATGCGTGAGCCCTTTGGTGGGATCAGGGTCGATCCTAAATTTTTGGATGCTCGTGGCGAAAAACTAAATATTGCCCCATATACATATATATACATCAATGTGTGTGTGAGTATGTGTGTGTAAATTGTTGGGAATTTATGGGCGTATAAAACAATAACAATAAATAACGCAGCGGAATAAAACCATAAAATCCCAATCGTAGATCCATCCATATCAAATACAGATACAATAAAAGGGGGTTTTCGATATACCTTTAGGTAGTCTGAAACACATGTCTGGAAGGCTTGTGGGGAGTACACCGCTACTGTACCACCGCGAGATTGACTGCTACACCGCCTAAGGATTACCCAATACACAAATCTAGCTGATTTGTGTGTGTATATCGATGAAGAGAGAGAGAAATGGATTAAAGGGTTTTTCTCTGGGTTTCTTTCTGGTAAAGATAACTAGTTAGAATGAATTGATTACTTGAATAAACCCTTTAGGTTTACCATGACTTAGGATCAGGTGAGACCAAGCTGTTACCGTGAGAACGCATGAGACCAATACCTAACGTATGAAACTTCACAAAAAAAACACCGTGAATGTACGTAAAACTCGAATACGCAAACCTAAAAATCACTTTCGATGCAAAAAATATCGAAAACAAGCTAAAAAACGAAACATTGACAGCTCAAGTTCTGTGAAGGTTACATATATATAATGCAAACCTTCACAAAAAAAATGTTGTGAAGGTTTCGTTTTTTAACCTTTTTTTTCAATTTTTATTTCGATAATGTTTTTTAGTATGTTTTAACGATAAATGTTCAATTTTTTTTACATTCACAAATGTTTTAATGTGAAGTTTTAAGTAAAATATGTTGGCCTCACTGGTCTCACAAAAAAGGTTTGGTCTCACCGGAACTTAACTCGGTTTACCATATTTATATACTTAAATATGGTAATACCCAATAAGAAAGTCCTTTCAATTAAGAAAGCCCAATAGCCTTTTTAATTAAAATGAAACCCATATTTAATTAAATAAACTATTAATTAAATTTAAACTTATCCATAAAATATTTAGAATAATATTCTCTCATCAATAATTAATTAGACTAATTAATTATTCCACACAACTGGTAAATCCAATTGATCTCTAATCAAATGTGTAGCAGTGTGACCCACTAGTGTCTTATAACATTGGACATGGTAAACCATGTTACTGTCTTGCACACATAATCCTAACTTAAATAAGAAATATTCAACGAGAATGCTAACTTTTTAAGAGAATATGAAAATGGTCAATGGTATACGGGCGACTTTTGCCACATCTTCAAGTCGTGGCGCAAAGTCACGGGAAAAAAAAACGTGATTTTGTACGTGTTATTAGTGTGAAATCACATGTGATTTAACTGTTTTTTTATTCTCATAATATGTGTTGTTCTCGTTTGTGAATGATTATATATATATATATATATAGAGAGAGAGAGAGACTTGAATCATACCAAATTGTATTTTTGAGACCTGCGAAACCATATTTATACACTTAAAACTTTATAACAAAATACCTTAAAGATAATCTTATATAATGAATCATTGATAATAATGATTGAAATTCTATGATCTTCTATAAATATCTAATAATATATGAATTTTTATCATTTTCATAAATATCTCAAATTGTTTGATTTATACTAACTACAGGGTTTGCAATTTGAAATTCTTTATACTCGGTGGGTTATGCTTGACAGTAGAGGTGCACACGACCAGTTAAATAGCCTAACCGGTTTTCAAAACTTGTTAGGAAAAAAACCAGTTAGGAAAAAACCGGTAAGGAAAAAAACGAGCGAACATATAACCGGTTATGGACCTCGAATACAATACTACTTGCAATCGGTTAGGTTAGAGTAATAACCGGTTAGGACAAAAACCGGTTAGAAAAAAACCCTGTTTTGTTGGGTTTTTTTTGGCTTGGGTTAAAAATCTGATTTTTTGGGCTTTTTTTGTTTAGTTGTTTTGTTTATTTAATTTTATAATTTTATAATTATAATACTTAATATAATTATACAAATATATATAAATATAAATATAATAAAAACAATACATATAATTATATAAATACCATTATACCAAATTACCAATTACCAGTTACCAACCATTACTATAAAAATATTATAAATATAATTTCAAATAGAAATACATATAAATCCAAATAAAAATGCATATATATGCATATATATATATATATATATAAGTTCAAATTTTTGGATTACAAATTACAATAATATTAATTAAAAGAGAACACTAGAACGGAGCTTCGGCATGGCCATCACCCCACATGTCACCCAAGTGACCTGAGTTTGATCTCCCCTGGCCACAACAGTATATTTCTTAATTTTTTAGTATATTGAAAAATAACCGGTTAAAAAACCAGTTAATAAAAAACCGGTTAAAAACTAGTTAAAAAACCGGTAATTACATAAAAATTCTCAAAATTTATAACCAGTTAGAAAACCGGTTAAAAAAATAACATGTTTGGTTAGAATTGTAACCGGTTATTATAAAACCAGTTTCGGTTATTATTTTTTTTGGTTTTTCGATTATTCAGTTATTTTGTGCATCTCTACTTGACAGTGCCATAAAAAATTTAAAGAGCATTTTTCAGTGAGTAGGAAGTTGTTAGGCGATGGAAGATTGTTTCGAGTAAGATGTTGTGCACATATAGTTAACCTCATCGTCCAAGATGGCTTGAGTGAAATAAGTATGTGATTGAAGATGTGAGGGAGAGTGTGTCTTACATCAATTCTAGTGAAGCAAGGGTGAAGGCATTTAGTGAGATTGCACAACAAATGAAACTACCTCACAAGAAACTTATGCTTGATTGCAAGACACGTTGAAATTCAACGTATAAGATTCTTGTTACTACTTTAAAGTTCAAAGACGTTTTCCCGAAATTCCAAGATAAGGAAATCCATTATCATTTATGTCTTTTGAAAGAGGATTGGGTAAAGGTAGATTAAATTCGTGAGATATTAAAGGTATTCTACAATGTTACAGATGTTATATCCCGAAGTGATTATCTTATCGCTAATTTATTTCTTTGTGGGATTTACAAGGTAAAACAAATTTTGGATAGCAAGGTTAATGATGAGGATGCTTTCATTCAGGACATGGTTAAGAAGATGAAGGAAAATTTTGACTAGTATTGAGGAACATGCAACATACTAAAGGCTATGAATGAAAACTTTTTTGTGAGGTTTTCTACATAGTGTAAAGGTACTCTGCAAGAGGTTTTTGATAAGGTTTTTCGTCATAGGTCGTAACTGCACAACCTACTTTTTCAAAGATTTTTCGTATTTAATCAGTTTTAACTTTATAAAATTTTATAAAAATCTTGTATTAGTCAGGTTTTTTTAATTAATCAATTTTATTTATTAATATATGTACAATTTTCATATTAAAATATTTATTATATATAAATAAAACTATTAAATTAATTATATTATATATATTATATATATATTAATGCAATAGTATTTTATCGGTATAATAAATATGTATTTGTATTAATTTTTATTTTAATGCATTTATTTTAATAAATAAAAGAGTAAATTACATATTTGGTCCCTGTGGTTTACACTTAATTTGACTATTGGTCCCTATTTTAAAATAATTATGGATTTGGTTCTTGTGGTTTACATTAGATTGCACTATTGGTCCCCCAACCCTAACTCTATGTGAAATCAATTTGTTAAGCATAGGGACCAACAGTGCAATATAGTGTAAACCATAGGGACCAACAGTATAATATAATGTAAACCATACGGACCATTTTCATAATTATTTTAAAATAGGGACCAATAGTACAATTAAGTGTAAACCATAGGAACCAAATATGTAATTTACTCTAAATAAAAATATAAATTAGAGTTAAATACAAATTTGGTCCTTGTGGTTTAAAAAAAATAACGGGTAAGGTCCCTCAAAGAATTTATTAACGACCAACATCCTTGTGCTTTCTTTTTTATAACAGCCAACGTCCCTATGCTTTTATTTTATAACAGCCAACGTAGGGTGCGTTAATGTTGTTAAAAATAGTAATTTAAGTAGGGATAAATTCGTCATTTTCATTTATTTTTTGTTTCAATAAATATTTAGTCCCTCCTAAAATCATGGATTATATATGTTTTTCATAATTTATAAAAAATTTAGTTACATGGTATTTAAATTCAAATAAGCACTTTAATTCCAATATGAAGATTAAAACCCATAAAAATTCAATAACATAATTTATAACATATATGCTCCCTTCCAAAATCATGGATTAAAAAGACCTTCACAAAAAATACAACTTCACATAGAAATCAACACTACACTTGAAAAACCTAGCATGAAAATACCACTGCGAAATATATGGTATGAATAATAGTTTCAAAGAAATTAAACTATAAAAGAAAAACTACAAAGTTTAAAATTTTCACATACCATATAGTTCAAGATATACCATATCATCTTCTAGTTTCTTTCGAACAATCTATTGCGTGCACACCATTAGTTAGGTTGAAGATAGTTCAGAATTTGTAGAGGTTAATGAGATTGATGAAGAAATCAAACTGATGCAATATATGTTACAGTCGACTTATAGATTAAGAAATAAAAGAACACATCAACCATGAAGCATTTTTAATTGATTAAGAAATCAAATCGCATATTCTAAGGGTTTTTTTGTTAGATTATGTGGTAACTAAATATGTTTTTTTTACAATGAATGTTCAATTTTTGTAACCTTCACAGTGTTTTGTTGTGAACTTTCATGTAAAAAGTGTTGGTTTCGTCTGTCTTATGAAAACAACTTGGTCTCACCTGATCCTAAGTCAACATAAATAGTCTAATTAAATATGTTCTAATTTATAAAAGACTTTTTAATTCATGAATTTAGGAGGGACCAAATATGTTATCGAAACAAAAAAATGAAAATGACAAATTTATCCCTTCTTAAATTACCATTTTTAACAGTTTTAATGTATAGGGACGTTGGCTGTTATAAAAAGAAAAGCACAAGGACGTTAAGTTGGTCGTTAAAAAATTCTTTGAGGGACCTTAGGTGTTAATTTTTGTAAACCATAGGGACCAAATTTGTATTTAACTCTATAAATTATATAAAGTTAAAATTGTGGGACCTTGAAAATTTTGAAAAAGCTTGGGTGGGGTTTTTCACATAGTGTAGGTATGTACACATTTTTAGATTGTTGAGCCGGTAATAATGCGTAAGAAAAAAGCTTTGAAATAACTTGATGAAAAACTGATGTGGATGCTCTTTATCTACATAATCATTTTATAATATATATATATATATATATAGAGAGAGAGAGAGAGAAAGGTTCAAATGAGAAGTGCTAAAAAATGAGAAGTAGAGAGAGAAGTGATCTCTACCACTCATCCGGTCAATAAAGACGGCTTTGACCGGTTACGGTGGACGCGATCACAGGGGATTGACGCGATTCATGGGAGGGTAGAGAGTATTAAATGAGGGGACCCAGTCAAAGTCATCTTTATTGACCGGATGAGTGATGGAGATCACTTCTCTACTTCTCATTTTTTAACACTTCTCATTTGAACCTAATACTATATATATATATATATATATATATATATGAGTTAATTACATATTTGGTCCCTGTGGTTTATACGAAATTACGATGGAGGTCCCTGAACCCTAATTTTCATGCCTACGGTCCCTATGGTTTGTATTTCGATACGATCGTGGTCCCTTCTCCTAACTTCTGTTAAAATTAGCTGTTAAAAAAGTGTTAAAAGACCTAAATACCCCTAATATAAATCTAACCCTTTCCCCTTCTCCTTCTCTTCTTCCCCAACCCCAAACACCCCAAACCCTAAGAATTTGCAGCTCCAACCTCCACCCCTGCCACCTCCACCGCCGGCGACTCCACCGCCAGCGACTCCAAACTCTAAAAATTGCTGCTATAACAAACTAATTCAAACCACTTCGAGTGTCCTAATGTAATTATTGTACTGAATTTCGAACTACAAACATCGTATATAAATCACTTGAATCCGATGCTAAATCCAAGATCCACCGCCACTGCAGAAAGCCACCACCACCGTCGCTACAGAAAACCCTAACGAAGGTAGTAGCGATGGTGGGATCTGAAGGTAGTGGCGATGGAGGGATCTGAAGGTAGTAGCTGTTGTCGGATCTGAAGGTCAACGGTGGTAGGGGTCGCATCTGAAGGTCGACGGCGGCGGGGGTCGCATCTGAAGGTCGACGGCGGCGGGGGTCGCATCTGATGGTTGACGGCGGCGGTGGTCGGATCTGAATGTTGGCAGCGGTGGCGGTCAGATCTGGTGGTGGTCAGATCTTGTGGTGGGTGTGGGTGGTGTTGGTGGTTGTTGGTGGGTGTTCGAGGTGGTGGGTGTTGGTGGTGTTGGTGGTGTTAGTGGTGGTTGTAGTTGTGGGTTTTGGTGGAGGTGGTGGGTGTTGGTGGTGTTGGTGGTGGTTGTTGGTGGTGGTGGGAGTTGGTGGTATTGGTTGGTGGTATTAGGTGGTGGGTGTTGGTGGGTGATGGTATTGTATTAGGGGGTGGTGGGGGAGGTTGTTGGTGGTTGTAGTTGTGGGTTTTGGTGGAGGTGGTGGTTGTTGGTGGTGGTGGGAGTTGGTGGTGGACTAGTGGTTGGTGGTGGTGGGAGTTGGTGGTGGACTAGTGGTTGGTGGTGGTGGGAGTTGGTGGTATTAGGTGGTGGGAGTTGTTGGTGGTGGTAGTGGTGGGAGGTGGTGGTGGTAGTGGTGGGTAGTGGTGGGAGTTGTTGGTGGAGTTGGTGTTTGGGGTGAGGGATTTGTTACTTTGCAGGAAAGAAGAGGAAGAAGAAGATGAAGGGTAGGTGGTAGGTGGTAGTAGATGTAGGTGGTAGATGGTTTGTGTGGGAAGGGGGGAGGAACACGTGTATGTTCCTGATACATACACATAAATATATTATATAAAACATAAATTAAATATTAAAATATAATAAATAAAGTTTAATTTTAATAGAAAATGAAAAAAATTAACAAATTGACTAAAATACCCTTGCCCTAACGGAGGTTTTTAACGGACGTTAGGGTAAGGGACCACCATCGTAACGAAATACAAACCACAAGGACCGTAGGCATGAAAATTAGGGTTCAGGGACCTCCATCGTAATTTCGTGTAAACCACAGGGACCAAATATGTAATTAACTCTATATATATATATATTCTTGTGAAAATAAGAATTATAATGAGAATGATCAAATAGTCCCGATCATTTATAAAAACCATAACAGCCTTTCACATATGAACAAGAAACCCTGTCCTTAACGGAGCCTCAACATAATCGACTATGAATACTGGTCTCACGGAATGGTCCTATCCAAATGATTCGGGGTTGACCTGATTAACCTACATGGTAACTGGTCTCGGTAAAGAATATATTTTTAAAATTTTTTATTATTCAATTTTTTTAAGAATAATGAATATTATTATAATACACTATAAAATGTGTAAATTGTAATTAGGTCATGTAAATACAGTTTTAAAATACATTTTTATTATAGTTTCGAGAAATGAATACCAGTCGAAATCACGAAATATAGCAAGAAAGTTATTTTGCGTTCTTTACGTTTTGTAAGTTAGTAGCTTACCCCGTACACTATATGTCTTATATATAGTGTTTGGAGGCAAAAAAACAACCATAAAAATCGATCCCAACAACTATATAATTTGTAGGATGACATTCTCGACTCGACACGAACCCGGCACGAAGATAAACGGGTTTGGGTTAAGTTTTCTGACCCGCTAAACCGTTTATTTTGTTGGTCGTGTTCGGATTGGTATATAATTGATGATGATATAAAGTGGATAAATAGATCTATGATACTCTTGTTTTTACATAGGGAAAAGTAAAAAAAAAAAAAAAAACCCAACAAACTATTTAATTTTGAATGGTTAAGTTCTTAAACAGTTTTTTTTTTAATAAAAAAACCATTAAACTTTTTCATTTTGATTGATTAAATCACTAAACTATTATTTTGAATGAAAAAACTATTAAACATTCTCATTTTGATTAAACAAGTCCTTCAACATTTTTTTCCAATAAGATAAATCATCGAATTTTTAGGAATTTGTTACTTATATTCGTTTAACCTAATCTAATTATATTTTACCTTTAAAAGCTTTTTAGTCGGTTATAATTAATTTTTTTATTTTTATTAAAAGAGGGTAAATAACCAAATTTTGAAAGTTTGATGGTTTATTCATTGAAATGAAATTGTTTGAGGACTTAATCATCCAAAACGTTGAATGTTTAATGGTTTTTTCATTTAAAAGATTAGTTTAGTGACTTAATCATTTAAAATGATAAAGTTTAATGGTTTTTATGTTCAAAAAAATTGTTTAGGGATTTAATCATTCAAAATAAGATAGTTTGTTGGGTTTTTTTTGAACTTTTCCCTTTTACATATTTGATTTTGCTCTTATTTAAAAATTAAAATTATTGGAGATGAAATTGCTTAGATAGATTTTGCTCTCATATAGTCCGTGTTTACATATTTGGTTGTATTTGTATTTGACCCGTAAACCCGCTAATAACCCGTCAACTTGTATAGTCAAAAGGGTTAGGCGAATCATGTTTGGGTTTACGGGCCGCGGGTTATGGTTGAGGATGTCAACACAATTAGTTAAACGGGTTGTATCCGGGTTAAGCCTTTATGACCCGCCAGCTCGTGACCCATCACCTCGAACACAACACAATTGTCATCCCTAATAAATTGCTAGATTTTTATGAAAAACCAGATCAGACTAGGCCATGCCTATAACCGACCAGGCTCACAAAACACCCCAAACCCCTCTTCTTTCATCTCCTTCGAATTTCTCCCCCATCATACACCACATTTGTACTTTTATGTTGCTCTCTCACTACTCCAATGAAACCCCACCCCCTACTGATCGTTTTTTTCGACGAAGGTGTGAAGTCTCTGGTCGTCGAAGATAAAGGTCTAGTCTCCGGAGATGACGCCGATAAGACGCCGACAAAGGTTCGATCGTCGGAGATGGAGATTTGGTCGTCGGAGAAGACTCCGGCGAAAGTGACCTGCTGGTATAACCTACTATCGAAGGTCATCAACATTAAATGGTAGGTACTAAAAGTTCAGTACATTAAATAATAGTTTCTAAAGTTGAATACACAAAATAACAAAACGTGACAACTTGAATACATTTTAAGTACCATAACCCTTTAATTAAGGGCAAATTGCATCAAAAGGGAACGCACTTTACTCTAGTTTTTGTTTTGGGGAATGTACTTTAAAAATACCCATTTAATGGCATATAGCAAAACTTTACAACCAAAAAAGGGAACCACTAACTAATATAGTAAGTCAATATTGATTTTTCAATAATTATATTATTTTAAAAATTATAAATAAGCATCAATATTGACATGTCCCTTAAATAATTTTCATGTCATAAAAAGAAATTTCATATAAATAATGTTTATCACCTACTCTAAATCTCAATCCATTCATCTCTCATTATTATCGTTTTTTTAATTTATTTTTTTTTCTTAAAAATTCTCTTTCCCTTTAAGCCTTACACAAATCAAAACCCGCTTTCTAAACTCCAAAACCCCGTTATTTTCATTCCTCAGATAATCTCTCATCAACAACCATTGTTCTTTTTTTGTTCTATTTCAAGAAGAATGAAAACAAATAGATGGTGAAGAACTTCAACGTATCAAACGTACAAAATCGCAAACTTGTTTTTTTTGGGAGCAAACTAACAAAATCGGAAACAAATTTTTTTAAGAATTTTTTAAGATGGATAAATTAAATTAAAAAAAACGATAATCGTAGAAGACATACGGATTAAGACTTAGAGTAGGTGATAAACATTATCTATATGGAATTTCTTTTAATGACATGAAATTTTTTTAAAAGACATGACAATATTAATGGTTACTTATAATTTTTAAAATAATATAATTATTGAAAAATCAATAATGACTTACTATATTTGTAAGTGGTTCCCCCTTTTTGGTTGTAATGTTTTGTTATATACCCTTAAATAGGTATTTTAAAACTACATTCCCCAAAACAGAAATTAGAGTAAAGTAGGTTCCTTTTGACGCAATTTGCCCTTTAATTAGTATATGAAAATAAGAAAAAGGTTGAAATGATTGTTGTTGTGATTCTCATTTTCCCCATTTGGTGTTGTATGTATTTGAACACATTGAAGAAGCTCTTGCTTTTATGGTCTACCATTGGCGACTAAATCTCACATCTCACAACTCCGATTCAATTTCTAGGGTTTCAGGTAGTAGTCAACTACCTCTTCTCTTCTCTTCTCTTCTCAATTCTCATCCTTCAATTTAGGTGATTTCAATTTCAATTTCTACGGTCAAAATCACCAAATCTAGGGTTCATCAAATCAATCAAATCAAATCAAATCAAATCAAAATCAAATCCATGTAATAATATGTACAGATATACATTCATTCATGGCATCCACCAATTCCCCCAAATCATCTCACAATGAAGAAGATTTTTGAGGGTTTTCCTTTTAATTCTCTTCAATCCTGCTGTGTTTTTGTTGTTAATGGCGGCCCCGAGGATTCTGGCGGAGTCTGAAAGGTTGATTAGGGATGTAGAAACGGGTGAAGATTCCCCTACTACTAAGAAACCTAAATTGGAACGGAGGTTTCCGCTTACTCGATGGGAATTCGCGGCCGCTTTCGGTGTTTTCGTGGTGTTTGCGGTCGGTTTGTTCTCCATTTATCTCACAATGCCGGCTGCTGACTATGGTAAACTTAAGCTGCCTCGATCCATTTCAGATCTAAGAATCCTCAAGTACGTTAACGGAATCCGAATTCTTTGTTTTTGTGGTTTTATTACTACTGCTTTATAACTGCTGCTGATCTGAATGTAGTAACTAACATGGAATTGTACATGTACTAGGATTTCTTATGGCTCCTTTTTATTATAGCTTGGTAATGATGTGATGTGAGTGGTAAGTAATATGGGGTTCTTTTGGTAGTTGAGCTATCAAGTCCTTTAGATCTTTTCTTAATGTGGTGCAATGCCTTAATAGCATATAATTTAGGGTTAACAAATTAGAATATAAGCAACAATATAATATTGGTAATACTTGCAAGAAGATGGATTTCATTGTGCAGAGATACTAGGGTACATATAGGTACAAAGTTATGATAAAAATAATCTGCTTTTAGTGATTTGAGTTTGAGTTTTGTGAATTTGTGACTTGTGAGAAGAGAAAGTTGAAGAATTTGATGGGGCATTTTGCTTCATTATACTTAAAATGAGGTTGGTAGATAGAGTGCATGGTGCATCTTTGGGTCTGGAAAGATGATTTAGAAACCAATGATGCAACTCTAAGTAATAGAAATAAATGGGATAACTGGAGGATTACTACATATCAGTGGCACTACTCTGAAACTGAAGGTTGAATCGTGGAGGTCCATCATCTTCAACTTGCTGCAGATGAAATCTCATGGGTTGGTCGAAATGTTTGCAAGGCGATGATGAGTGTGTATATATATAGTATACACACTGAAAGATGTAGTGACCAATGACACCTCTTCAACTGGCGATGTTGCCATGTCCCACCCTTTAGTGAAATCCCTAACCCTGGACCATATCAGAATAGAAGATCCTGTTGTGCACAGACCCTTTGAGATATCTTTGTGTACTAAGGACGGCATTCAAATATCCCCAATCTCAGAAATTGCACCTTTCTTCGTCAATCATAAGGGTGACTTCATTGACATGATCATATCTCTTATTTTGATTGTTTGGTGGGTTAACTAGTTTTTATACTCCTCGATCACTTTTTCATACTGGGCCTACGTCTGATGAGCAATGGGTCATCAATGGAACTTTCAGGAGGCAATGCTTTGTAGTATAACTGTGTAAGACGTTCCCAATAACATTCTGTTGATCAAAAAATTAGGTTGCTGATAAAATTTAGTAAAGATTGTGGAAAGATTTTCGGTCCAACTTACCTCAACTCTTTGTTACTTGCATTTGCTTCAAATATTTAGGAATGGATCAATCAAAGGCCAAACACCAACAATTTTGTCTAGCTTGAAACATCAGTCCGATTTTGAGTTGGATGATGTCAAAATTTTGGTCTGGCATATCAGTTTTAGCAGAAAGTCTATTAAGTTAACATGAATAACATTTACCCCCATTCATGCATGTGGTTTCTTTGTTGCAACTTAGAAGGATATTGAGCATGGTGCTAGAATTTGCCTATATCAACAATCAGGGATAAAAGGCTTTATACATTCTTTGTATATTGAAAGAATGCTTCGCACATTATTCAAATATAATCTAAAATATTGGAAGTTATATGTTGTGGCTGTTATATTAGTAACAAAGTAATATGATGAAGATGAAAAGTAGGAAACTAGGAACGCAATAACAAAGCTAGTAACCTATGGAATTCCTATGTTTCACTAAGCTGAACTGTGTTTCAGCCCACCTTCTTTCTGATAGGCAGGGGAAGGACCTTCTTAATTTCCATTTTAGCCCCAACTTCTAAAACATTAAGATATGTGAACTTGGTGTTGTAACTTTTTTGGTTGTATATTTATCTTAAGTCCACCATAGTCATGGTCATCAATATGGGATACGGTTAAAGCTACATCCATCCCACCACACTGGGGAGAACTGCTTCCTGTAGATGCAGTTCATTAGTTTGGTGTGCTAGTCACACAAAAACTGTAGTGGTGTATTGTTATTCTTATTTGTATGGCTTCCTGTATCAATCATTTACATATTACTTGAACTTTTTGGTCAAGCTCAAAATATCACTAAAACAATTCACTGATTGCTACTTGTGAATTTTACGATATGTCCATGTCCTGAGAAAATTAGTGAAGTTACTGTCCCAGTGAAGTTGTTTGTCAATATGTTGGCTAAAAGTGACACATGTAAACTCTAAAACCCTACCTTAGAGAAAGTACACTTAAGAATGTTCTTTGTATCTCAATTCTCACAGTAAGTTTTAAGATCAAGATTGATACCGGTGGACGATGGTTACTCCTATCTGTACTATATTATAAAACATTTGAGTTTTTTTCTTCTAAAAAACTCTTGAATTTTCAAGGATACAAGAATCTTTCTATCGTCATAGTCTTCCTATTTTTACCCCATTTTGTAAACAATAAGAATGGGAGCTTGAAGGGTTTCTGGAAACTCATATCACTTTTCCCAAATGAACGGATGAAGTTTTGGAAACCTATCCTAAACAAAATTTATTTTTAAATAAAAATAGATTACCCCTTACTTTTAAAATAACCTATCTTTAAGTACATTAGTATTTTAATTAGACAAATTATATCAAAAAACGAGCATTTTGTTCTCTTAAAGTTGATATACCTATCAAAAAATATTTTTTTTCCTATTTTGTAGTTGGTTTATACATAAACCGACATGTCATAAACTAATGTATGTATTCAGTATGAATATTCATGTGGATACACAACTCTCCACATTAGTATGATATTTATTTGAATAATGCATAATTCAAGTTTAAAGATTATTATAGCTTACATACAAAATCATAACAATAAAATTACGACCACTTTCTCACTCTCTCAGAACAACACGAAACCATAAAAATAAAATTAAGAGGGTCGGATGATGAAGCACGAAATAGGATTGACGGTTCGAATTCTCAACTTTTGAATTGATTTCATTGCGCGGATACACTTCTAATTTTCAATAAAAGATACCCATCATTGATTTTATTATCTTTAATTCTTGCGCAAAAGAGAAGCTCAATCACAACCATGTTTTTCTGATTGGTTCAAATGTGTGTGTATGTTTTTTCTTTCAGAGAGCATCTTGCAACATATGCACGCATTTACCCAACAAAATTCATTCTGGGTTACTGCTCTACTTACATATTCATGCAGACATTTATGATTCCCGGGACCATTTTTATGTCGTTGCTTGCCGGAGCCCTTTTTGGTATTATCAAAGGCATCTTCTTGGTTGTTTTTAATGCCACTGCTGGTGCATCATCCTGCTATTTCCTGTCAAAGCTAATTGGCAGGCCCATAGTTCAGTGGCTATGGCCAGCAAAGTTAAAATTGTTTCAGGCAGAGGTATATATAATATATAATAAATATAATATATATATATATACATACATATATATAGGGTCAGGTTCAAATGGGAACTCAAATTTGATTGCAAACGTGAGGACAGCCAAGAGCACGCCACGTGTCCTATTTGGCTCATATTCAAGGTGAATAATACAGTATTTAGACCTAATAATACATCATTCAGTATTATTTAGTCTGAATATTGTATTATTCACCTTGAATAATGCATAATATTCAGCCTGAATAATCTTGTATTATTCAGGCTGAATATGCCACGTGGCGCGCTCTCAGCTGTTCTCACGTTCGCAATGAAAAATGAGTTTCCATTTAAACTTTCCTCTATATATATATATATATTATACAGAAATTTCCACTTGACTATGTTTATTCTAGGGTTAAGTACATGGGAGTGTATCGAACTTGTCACGTTTTATCATTGTATGTACTTAACTTTAAAACTTACAGATTAATGTACCGAACTTGCTAAAATTGCCATTGTATGTATCCAATGACAAGTTGGATACACTTTCGTGACAAGTTGGATACACTAAATGATATGTTTTTGATAAAGTTGGATACATACAATGGCAATTTTAGCAAGTTCGGTACATTAATCGGTAAGTTTTAAAGTTGAGTACATACAATGATAAAACGCGACAAGTTCGATACACTCTCATGTAGTTAACCCTTTATTCTATTTATCACATTACTAACCCTTTAAGTTTCTAATCTCAGATAGCAAAGCGTAGGGACAAGTTGCTCAATTACATGCTCTTTTTGAGGATAACGCCAACTTTGCCAAATCTTTTTATCAATTTGGCATCGCCAATTGTGGATGTACCATATCCTGTATTCTTTTTGGCTACAGTTGTTGGTCTGGTTCCAGCCTCGTATGTTACTGTGAGAGTAAGTGATTTTCCATTGCTTATGTTTTTTAATCCTTTGCGTTTAATTTTTTATTATGTGGGACTAGTTCCGTGTTGCATCAGTACTTAATCTTCCATTTGTTTTATTTGGCATTTTTTCATGTTCTTCTCTTCACTGTATTTCCCTTGAGAATAATTTGTGCACTTTTACCTTAAATGTAGATTATGAACTTGAAATAGTTTCATTGGTGACCATCTCATTCAGTTGTATTAGTAATCAATCAGTGGGAAAAAATAGTTCCTTAGTATTTAGGTAATTAGTAAGTTTTAGAACCTTTTTTTCCACATCCTTGATATCCATGTGGTGGGATGAAGGAATAAAGACTGCTGTATTGAAATTGCAGTATAATTTCAGAGACCATCTTTGCCGATTTATGATTCTCTAATATTAAAATAGGGGACTTCCTTTATGTTTACTTGTTTTAACTTTTTTTTTTCTAATATGTGCATGCCGCTTCTCATAAGTGTCTATCTTCAACATATTTCAGTTGGTATGGTTTGTTTTAGGTGCTGTTTGTTTTTTAAGTGGTGCTGAAGACTGAATCTGTTTCCACTTCTGATTGTTAAGTGGTGGTGCTGAAGACTGAATTAAATATGTCAAGACTGTTTGTTTTTGTAAACTGTCAAACATCTGAATCTGAATCTGATTATTCATAAGAACTAAAAACAACTGAATACGTTAACTCAATCAAGTACAATAGTAAACTTTAACAATCCAGCAGCTTAATGAGGTTTATAGAACAATCCAAACAAGCTTAATGAACAATCCAAACAAGCTTAATGAGCTTAATGAACAATCCAAACAAGCTTAATGAGCTTAATGAACAATCTAAACAAGTCCAAATTTAATGAACAATTAAAACAAGCCTAAGCTTAATGAAAAAGTGAAAAAGTGAACAAAAAGTGGTTTTACCATCACTTTTTCAGAAAGTGGTGAAAAAGTGATAAGTGGCACTTAATAAATAAATAAAACAAACAGTCTGAATGGGAAAACCACTGACCGAATAAGTGATTTCACCCTAAAAAGTGCTGAAAAGGTGATACGTGGAAAAAACAAACACCACCTTAGTGTTCTGTAGTTGGATTTATGGTTGTCATGTGTAAACTACTAGTATGGTGCATTTTGTTAGGACTGATAGACTTTAGAGTTTAATGGCACCCACTAGAATATCTACAGACTTGCCATTTGATGACATGGCAAGTCTCTTTTTTTCCAGCGGTTCAAATGAAAACTCATCTTTCATTGCAAATGTGAGAACAGTCGAGAGTTCGACATGTGTCCCATTCAGTCTGAATAATACATTATTATTCAAATGCATTATTCACGATGAATGATACCGCATTCGGTCTGAATAATGCGTTATCCAGACTGAATGCTGTATTATTTCCCATGAATAATGCATCTGAATAATCCTGTATTATTCAAACTTAATTGGACATGTGTCGCACTCACGGCTGTCCTCACATTCGCAATGGAAGGATGAGTTTTCAGCCGAACTTTCGTCTATCTTCTTATTGTACCATATTATCATGTGGTTACATCAGATGACAAGTTTGTTAGTATATTTAGTCGGCTACATATTTACCCAAACTCTAGAGCCACCTAAAAAAGTTAATAATATGACCCACATAAGATATAGTAAATGAATTGGATGCAGCTGTTCTGAAACATAACATAGTTGCGTAATCCAGGAGTCACTGATTGCTGGCTGAAGCTACGAAAGTCGAATAGGATGATGCTAAAAACACATAATCCAAGTATAAATATAATTGTTTTTATTGGTATATGCTATAATCACTATCAAACATGCAATTAAAAAGCTTTGCTTATAGGTTTCATCTACATTGTATGTATGCTTTCTGCTTATACCACAACATTTTCTTTTTTAATAACCGTGGGTGTTTGGGCCAACTTTTCTCGACTAATCCTATTGAACCCTGAAGCTATCAGCCTACAAAACCTTCTGTAGCCCTGAAGGCACTCACTCTTCACCAGTTGAGCTAACTCAAGACCTTAACCAATTCAGCTAACCCAAGACCTTACCTAAGGGATTTACTAGTGGTTATAGATACTTATGCTATGTTTGGCAAACTAGCTGATAAGCTAACTTATGACTGATAAGGTAGCTTATGAGTTATGACTGATAAGGTACTTGGTGATTGATAAGGTAGCTAATGACTAATAAGTTACCTGATGAATAAGTTGCGCTTGACAAAAACTAGCTGATAAGGTAGCTTATGACTGTAAAATGACAAAAAAGGCATGTTTAAAGCTGGTAGTATAAAACTTAGCAGGGGTATTAATATAAGTCTTATAAGTCACCAAAATGCTAGTGAGAGTAGGTTTTCAAAAAGCTAGCTTATGGTCCATCCAAACATGTATTTGACTTATAAGCTAACTTATTTTTACCAAACAATGCCTTAACTCATATTGGCATATAAGTTTCTTGTAAATTTTCTTGATTCAGTGACTATAGATAATATATGTTTGTATATATGTTTTTTCTGGAAGGATGTCTGGGCCAAAGCCCGAATGTTTGTATATATGTTTGTCTTACCGGTTAGTTAAATATTTGCAGGCTGGGCTTGCTCTTGGGGATCTGAATTCAGTTAAAGATTTGTACGATTTCAAGACGTTATCAGTGCTTTTTCTCATTGGATTTATCTCCATATTACCAACCATCTTGAAGAGAAAACGGATATACGAGTAGTAAGTACTTTTAGGTCTGTATCAGAAGACAGTTATGAATGTTATAGAAATGGAAACAACAGTTGAATGTTTTTCATATTGGATTGAATAACTGAAAAAAGCAAAACTGATTGGACAATTCTTGATAGATTCTTAATTATATATAAGGAAGGGTATATGTACTTGTTGGTAGAAGTTTAAATTATTATTAGATTTAGAGAGGGGGGACACACATATTTGTATTATTATTTCAAACAATTAAATGGAAGTGTATGGATTTTAATTGAATAGACTATTGGTAAAATTAGGTTTCAAACTAGGTATAAACACACCTTTATGGTTTACTACTATCATTAATATCAAAATCCATGATTGGGTAAACCGTCTGTTTATATATTTAGACTTAGGGGTTATAAATACAAATGTTTACTCGGTAAAGATTAACATTGTAATTTACTTTATTGGGTAAGATTTTAGTCCATCAAAATGGTATTGTATTCAACTATTTAGCCTATAAGTGTGTGTTGGGTAAGAATCGTCACCCAGGTAAGACTCTCCAATCTTAATATCGTTCTTACTGGGTAAGTGTTTGGTAAACGGGGCCTTACTTGAATGCCCTCTGAATACTCGACCTTTATACTTTTGAGGTTCTCTTTTGTGATCCCATGATTGTCTTGTTATAGGCATTGAACACTAGTTATGTAAACTTGCAACCTTAGGAAGAGATTATAGAAAATAGCCTCTAGTCCCATGTTCTTCAACTGTGAGAGAACAAATGTCCAATATCATTATCATGGTTACTCTTTTAATAATTTGGAAATAACAATATAAAAATATCATGACATGTTTAGAGCACTGAGATGGGTTAGGAAAGTCAAGCAACAATAACAAAATCATGTTACATATATGAGAGTAGGAGGAAGATTAAAAAAAACCGGCACAAAAGGCATAAATTAGGTTACAAAGAAATGAAACAACAAACCAGATTTTTTCAACATACTTAAAATCAACATGAAAGAGCCAATGAAAACTCAAACCTTTGAACCAAGGATCAAACCTGAACCCTTGAGCTTCTCATCTGTTATTCTATCAATACGTTCTTTCATCTCCTCACTCAAGTAGTTCTCCGAATCTCCAATCTCTCCTTTCCTAAAATACAAACGGTTCTCCACCTCCACCACCTTAAAATCATTAACACCCGTCTTGTTCACCTCTAGATTACTCAAGTTCTTAAAGCTACACAACTTCACAATCTCCTCCACCACCCCTTTTCCCTCTTCCTCCACGGTAAACGGTTGTCCCATGAAGGCCGCCAACTTCCTCAACTCCACCTCCGGCTGCTTCTTCAGTTCTTCGTACTTCAAGAACAAAACTTTCTCCGGAGAATCCAAGCTGGCTTTCCAGTATTGCAAAACATGGTCCCAAAATGGCCCAAATTCAGAAACCCCTTGGCAGAAAAGCTCAAAAGCTTCATCCAAAGAAAGGGGAGCAAGATCTTTCGATCTGATTTCGTTCATAAAATACCATTTCGAAATCAATACATCTTTCGGGTCTCTACAGACGTAGACGAACTTGCATGAAGTCATGCTTGGGGGTAACAGGGTGCGACCCAAGTGGGTACCAAAGAGTCGAGGATCAGGGAGGTGTGTGAAGTCCATGATAGGGTCGACCGAAACTTCAATATTAGGGAAAGTGCTTTGTGGGCCTTTGTGGAGCAAATAGTGGTCGGAGATGGTGTAGAGGTTGCGGTTGATGGTGGAGAACATGAGGGCTTTGAGCCAGGTGGTTCCGGACTTCATGAAGGAGGCCAAGAAGATATCGGAGGGTTGAGATTTAAAGTTGGTCTGAAGAAGCAATATGTTTTTGACCATGATGGGGCTAACCAAAAGCCATTGTAGTTATAGAGGTGTTCAGCCCACCATCCTTTGCCTTCAGGAAGTGTTTTTATCAAGTGTTGACACTCCACAATGATATTCTCATATGATGCATCTTGTTTTGATTCTGGTGAGGTTGGAAGAGGTTCAAAAGTTGACATGATGATGAAATCAAAAAAAGTGGAATGGATTACATCCCATTTATAATTACACTAAGGGATCAGAGATTGGTTGCAAAAACAACCAACTCCAGGTCAACTTGCTTTTGTTTATAGATTTGAACATATGAATGCAAAAAAAAAAAAAACACCTTTTTCTTATAAAACTATTTTCAAAATTAATAATGCAATACAAACAAATATGAGGTTTATATCAAATGTATCCTAAAAAGCTTTTTAAAGATATCCGAAAACGTTCTATAAATATATTGCAAAATTTATACGTATGACATACCAGCTATTTAAACTCTCGGTTATATAAAACTGTTTGTTAATGCCTGGACATTTTTGTCATATAAACCCGCTCTTGTTATTGTGGAACTTGATTCCAAGAACACATAAAATTAATACGACAATAACTTTGTGAAACAAAAGATAATTATCTACTTAACCAATTAATTGATCGAAAGGTTAATAATTTTTGAGTTTGAATCGACCTCAAACACACACACAAAATGCTTATTTAATGTAACGATTTGGGGCTCATGCATGACACTAATATTCAACTTGATTGGCTCGTTCCAAATCTCAATATAATTTTTCGAGTCAAGAGCTAGTCTAAGCTAAGCCATTGATGCATCGAGATACATTGGATAAATTCCTTTGTAAGCCACGATTAATTCATGAAAGGATATTTGATTAAAAATAAATAAAAATTCAGAACCATTTAGCTTTTTACATTTTGTACAATCTTAATTTTATTATATGTATATGATATAATATATAACGTACAAAAGAACTATTGGTATTGGACTTAAAAATTAAATAACACAAATAACCTGTTATTTAATTCGTCTCTAACCCATTTAGTTTTAACGTCTTAATTTGTTGAGATTAAGCTACCATATAATAACCAAGCATATGAAAGGCGTTTTTATTTTTTATTTGCTAGTGACAAAACTAGGTATTATTTTTCATTGTTAGTTGGGAAAAATTAAATAAAGAAGCATGTATATCGTTGAATCTACTAATGTTTTATATTCTATTAAAATTTAAATTACAAAACTGGACAAAAGATTGCAAAATTTAATAAACAATTAATGGCAGATACCACTTGCCCTTTGAGCTTTATCAACATTTTCTCTTTCATACCGGTTTATTCTAAAGGGTTTATGATTTATAAGAGTAATTAACTATTTAATTTGTACACATATTACCATTGAACGTTTTTTTGTACTCAATATACCATTGAACTCTCTTCTTTTTGTACATATAATACCATTATGACCGGGTATAGCCCTTAAACCACCGTAAACCACTGGTAACCACCACCACCACCACAGCCGTCGCCGCCACAACCACCACCACCACCATCAAAACACTTCAAAACACCACCACCTTCAAACCATCACCACTACACCCACCACCACCACCATATCCAAACCACCACCACCTTCTCCGATCACACCCCCGCCGCCTGCAAATGCAACCACCACCACAAACCTTAACCCAATCTGTTAGGGTTTTTTACTCTAAGCAAAATCGAGGAACGAGAAGCAAAAACCTAAAGCGATTTGGGGTTTTTTGATTTGGGGTTTTTCGATTTGAGTTTATTTAGGGTTATAGGGATCGGGGGGGAGATGGTGGTATAGTGGTGGTGATGTGGAGCTGGTGGCTGTGGTGGCATTTGCAAGCGGCGGTGATTGTGGCTGCGGTGGTGGTGGTTTAGTGGTGGCAACTTTGGTGGTGGTGGTTTGGATGTGGTGGAGATTGTTTGAAAGTGGTGGTGGCTGTGGTGGTGGTGTTTTGATGGTGGTGGTGGTGGGGGTGGTGTTTTGATGGTGGTGGCGGCTGTGGTGGTGGTGGTGTTTTGGTGGTGGTGGTGGTGGTTTAGAGGTGGTGGTGGAGGTGGTGATGGTTTGAAAGTGGTGGTGGCTGTGGTGGTGGTGTTTTGGTGGTGGTGATGGTGGTTTGGTGTGGTTTACCGGTGGTTTATGGTGGTTTACCTTCTATTCCCGGTTGCAATGGTACAATCTATACAGTCAAAAAGAGTTCAATGGTATATCGAGTACAAAAAAACATTCAATGATAATATGTGTACAAATCGAATAGTTAATTACCCTTATAAGTCATAAACCCTATTCTAAAATGCAACACCACTTGCTCTAAATTATCCTACACCCTTTTTTATTATTTTAATATAATATAAGAGAGAGAGAAAAAAAGATTCTCCATCGTTCCCTGTACGCGTGCCCGGCCCAGTGATCGTCGCCTGGTCCCCGCAGCTTGGCCGAGTTTCAACGTGTCGTGGCCGAGAAAACCCGACCTCCTCACCTACACGATGTGCTGCCGAACCCGCCAAGGGCTCGAGCCCCTCACCCAAGGGCGCTACAAGTGGCAGGAAAAGTTTGTAAACCGTGGATCTCTAAGAAGTGAGAATAGATAGATAACGTGATATTTTGTATGATTTAAAAATTTTAATATATTAATGTATATATATGTTTTATAATGTGATTATTTTACATGTACTTAATTCATAATATATTTTGTTTTGGTATGTTTTGGAAACAAAAAATGCATATAAAAATGTTTAAAATTATGAATCGAATACATAAACAAATCAAATTATGAAATAAATATATCTTAATCAATACACTAAATATTATGCTTAGATGGGGAAAAGAAAGTCATGTGATACAGACCCTTAAGGTAGAAGTTGAGATAGATTTCACAATTTTTGGAGTTCTTAAATAATTAAATTAGAAAGACACATACATACATATGTATCCATACATTTGTGACCAATAAATGTGTGTGAACTTGTCAGCTTTATCTTATTCGTCCAGATCTTTGTTCTACGGTCTAGATTTAGTCAATGGAAACTTCTTCCATATCTTGATTGTAGGAGTGTATTTTTTGAATTAATTTGAAATCTGATTGGTCAATATGGGTTCGTAAAGTTCACATGTTTTTTTTTATTTAAAAATGAAAATCCCTCTATAAACATATGCATACATATATACGTATATAGGGAGTATTAGGTTCAAATGATAAGTGCTAAAAAATGAGAAGTAGAGAAATGATCTCCACCACTAATCCGATCAATAAATACGGCTTTGACATTTTATGCTAACTATGTGAATCAATCCTCGTCGTTCATTTATTCAATGTATGGATGAAATTGATTAATTAGTGAAAATTTTGTAATGAGATTAAAACTTATGCATGTGAACAACAATAAACAAAGGTAATATTGGATAAAAACAAGGGAGAATTACACTCATATCCTTACAAACTTTCAATATTACTTCAATATCCTTGTAAACTTCAAAACTACACATATATCCTTCTAAAATTAAAAAAATTACATCTTTATCCAAACTAATATTTTAATTATAATTAAATCAATTTAATATTAAAAAACTTATCTAAAATTTAAAATACCACATAATATTACCAAACTACCCTTTACCCCTTTTATTATTATCTTTGTTTAACAAATACTGCAACATTATAATACTAAAGAAATTATTCTCAGTTTCTAAATCCAACATATTTAACTCTTAAAAAAAGGGAATTACAAATCCAAATAACTCCAATTTTTACTACCACCGTGATGACCTTCAAAACCTAAAATATCTATTTCTCAAATTACAAATTAATCTCTATCTCTAAATCTAAAACATTTAAATCCCACCACCGCCTTCATCACTTTCAGATGAAAACCCACCCTCCCCATTCTTCCCACTACACTCGTCGTGGCTCCGCCACCCACAGCCTGAACTTCTGCTCTTTTCACACCCACCTCCGGCGACCTTTTCTTTTCTCTTTTTAAGGAAATCACCAACAATACAACTACGATGTATAATAACAAAAACCCACTAAAGGAACCGGCTATTATGACAACATTCTTGATTTTCCGGTGATGGGTTGATGTTCCGGCGGTGGGTGGGGTTGGGTTCGCCGGAGAAAGAAAGGGATGGAGCAAGATTGCATGGAATGGCAAACGCATCGCCGAATAAATCACGTTACCGGAAAATGACATGGAGTTTAATCGAACTAATACAAGGATTGCCGGAATTTGACCGGGAAAGATGGTTATTTGGCCGGAATTTGGCATCGCAAGATGCAGTTGACCCTCTATATTAATTTGTCTTCTCGAGAAAGCTAGTAAAGGGTAGTTTAGTAATTTATGTGGTATTTTAAATTTTAGATAAGTTTTCTAATAATAAATTGATTTATATTTTATTAAAATGCAGGTTTGGATACACATGTGATTTTTTCAGTTTTAGAAGGATATATATGTAGTTTTAAACTTTACAACGATATTGAAGTAATTTTGAAAATTTGTGAGGATATGAATGTAATTCTCCCAAAAAAGAAAGAGACTGTTAAGTAATTTTTTTTAACTAATATACTTTTGAGATGCTACAAGAATAGAGTTGCATGATTTAAGGGATGATAATTTCTATTTCATCAAGTTTCTCATCTTTTTCAATGAACAAAATTATGGAGAGAGAAATATGGAGTCAAATTAAACAAGTTCATTAGGCTATTAGTACTAGAGATGGAAATTTTATCGTAGGGGCGGGTATCCGCAGGTACCGACCCTAACGGGGAGGGGATTCCCTGGTTTGTCGGGTAACAGGACGGGGGCGGGGATTTATTTTCATACCTGTATCGGGTTCGGGGATGACATTACCCGTCCCTAATCCGACTCCGATTAACTTTTTTATTTTATTTATTATATGTATATTGTGTGTATAAATAAATATACATGTATATATCTATACATTTACTATTAAATGATAAATATATTTAATTTTCAATATTGATGATTAATAAAGTGATTATTTTTTTTTGGGGAAAGGTTCACCTGGACTTTGGCCAGACTACATCCTTGGCATTTTTTACCGAGAGCTAAAGCATGCTCCCCTGGGATTAATACTCAGTGGCCCCTGGTTGCTCACCCCCGGATTCGAACTTGGGTGGGTTTTTCCCCAACACCAAGCCTTAACCGGTAGGCTGCCCCATTGGGGTTTAATAAAGTGATTATTCAATATACTTTTAATATTAAAATACATTGTTTTATTGTTTTTTTTACTAAACGGGTACCCAACGGGTCCCACGAACCCGTCGGGGATTTGTCAGGGCGGGGGTCGGGGTCGGAGGGGTTTAAACGGGGATCGGGGTCGGGAAACGGGAATGCATTACCCGCCTAATACCCGCCCCATTTTTATCCCTAATAGCCAACCCTCCCAACCCTCCCCAACCTCACAATTAACCCTCTGAACCCATTCTGATTAGTACCCAACCTTCTCATTTAATTAAACACACCCCTCACACACACCACACACACACACAATACAAGCCGTTGTGAGCGGTGTGGGAAACCCTCTAGAGCTTCGAACCCACTGGGTGCGTAACGGAACCCACCGAACCTGTTGAACCCAACCCTGCGTTACGCAAGGTCTTAGTAAAATAGTGAAAGTGTTAATTAAATATTTCAATTGATCTAAGAAGCTCACAAAGTTAACACATAAGCATATGGTTAACAATATTCCTCCCTCTACATAACGTGTATATATATATATATAAAGGAAAGTTCATTAGAAACCAAAAAAAGAGTAAAAATCAAACAAATCGATAGTTTTTTTTTTTGTTTTTTTGGCTTAAAATTAACAAAAACTCTTCGTAGAGTTGTTTAACATGATGCAAATGTTTCTTTGCTCGTTGGTTTTAGTAAACCTATACATATTCAAGAGCAATACGAATAATTTTAGAAGGTCACTAAAACTAACATTGAATTATCTAGTTGGTTAAAGATATTTGGGCCTAACTCAATTTTAACCAATAAATTTGATTTACTCTAATCTTACAACAATGACATTCGGAATGAGGATTACCAAGTTGATTTTTTTTGTCATGTTGAATCATTTGAGTTTGTCGGATTTTTAAACATCCCTATATATTGATTACAGGTTTATTTACGAGAAATGCTATGAGCCTTTTTCGATGTATAAATTCACGTTAGAGCTTTTCATGGGCGGTATGTCCTAGTAGACCCGGTCCCCGCTCGGCTTGTTAGAAAAGTGAGCTTGGACAATCAATGTTGAGAAAATTGGCGGGCTTGGGCAATGAAAATAATAATTTAGACAGGCCCGCCCCGCCCGTTATATTTTTATAGTTCATTTAATTTGTATATTGTTAATAATTCAATGGTTTTCATTAAAAATTGATTAAGAAATAACTTTGGGTTTAACAACTTAATGTATTTTTATAAAATATTAAAAAGAAAATGTTCATAACTCATATATTATAATACTTTTTTTCATACGTTACATACAAAATATTCTTTACATCTTATTTTTATGTTCGAAAACATTTATCTAATTCAATGATTTACGTAACTTATAACTATATATTATTTTTGTTTTTTTAAATGTAAATAAATAAGCCCCTAGGCAAGCAAGTAAGCCCTTAAAAATGGGCTTGGGTTTTCTATATTAGGTCCATTGAACAAAAAATCTATGTTTGGTCCTGCCCAAGCCCGTAAATGATCACCTCTAATTCACATATAAAAGTCATATATGATTCACGTATAAAATTATTTATAATTCACGCATAAAATCGCATATGATTCATGCGACTTTAAGTCACGCCCTGTCTATTTTTTGTGTTAATGTAAAATAATAGATAATTTTATACATAAACAAAGCTTCTTGTATTCTCTCATAAATAGTTAAATCTTTTTCTAGATATATTAATTCAACCATTAATTCTACCTTAATTGTTAATATAAGTATCTTACATTTCATTACAGAAAAATGATGATTTAATTCTTTCATGTTTTAAAGTTTTTTTTTTTTTTTTTTTTTTTTTTTTTTTTTTTTTTTTATAAAAGTTTAAAAATGCTACAATATATGTTGAGTGCTGGGCGTTGGATAAGATAGATAGGGGAGAGTAGCAGCAGCAGCAAACAGAAGCAAAACGACTTCGAAAATGGCGATGATGATGATGAACTTCTCTTCCTGCTCTCCTTCCATCTTTACTCACAAACCCTATGCTCCATTAACTGCAACTACCTTCAATTTCTCTTCAATTTCTTCAATCAGATTCACTACTCCTCCTCCTTCTTACCACCACACACCATCATCATCTTCTTCATCCAGGATTGTCCCTAAGCTTTCCCAAACTGAACCTGTAACTACTCTTGACTCTGAAGAAGAAGTTCAAGTGTCTGAACCTGAGCAGCCAGAATCTGCCGAACAAACCCTAGCTAAAGCCGAAGCCAAAGGCGAAGAAGTGTTCGCCGTTGTCATGGTGAGTGAGTTGAATTTATTATCAGCATTTCAATCCTCTCTTATGATGTAACCCTAAAATTTCCACTTGTTTTATATGAATTTTTTTGTAAAAAGGGCTTCATTTTGCTCTCTATAGTTTTAAAATGAGGAATTTATGTGAATGTTGTTGCAAATTAGAGCTTTGTTAGATTCAATTTTGATTTCATTATCTGCCTGCTTCACATTCAAAGTCAATTGTGCTTAGGCTATGTTTGGCAAACTAGTAAGGTAGCTGATGAATAAATTGCGTTTGGCAAAAAGTATGTAAAATGACAAAAGAAAAAAGGGCATGCTTAAAAAGTGGTAGTGTAAAACTTAGTAGGGGTATATTTGGAATAAAATTAATAATAAGTCCTATAAGTCACCAAAACCCTATTGAGAGTAGCTTTTCAAAAAGCTAGCTTATTTATGGGCCATCCAAACATGTACCTGACTTATAGGCTAGCTTATTTTTACTAAACAATGCCTTAGTGAAAGCAAAAGCAAATACAATAGTTACAAATGCTAATCAATGAATAAATATATTTGGGCCTTTTATGGATCAGATTGAGTTTCGCCTAAAATGGATTAACTATCTACAAGTTGCCATACTAAATCTTGGTATTTGTACCTGTATAAATATTCAGATCAATTTTGTTTTGTGTCTTCTTTCATGTCTTATGTGTATGAATTAATTTTTGTCTCTAATGTGTTAACATCACGAGTTTGCAATCGTTTTGAAATCTATAAGATTTGTAAGAGTTACTGCCTGATTAGTTTTATTTCTGTTTTGATTGCTGTTTAGATTGGGGGTCGACAATATATCGTTTTTCCAGGGCGTTTTCTGTACACTCAAAGGCTGAAGGGTGCAAATGTTGATGACAAAGTAAGCATTAAACATAATTTCTTGTGGATTGTTTGTTCCTCTTTATTTCATTTACTTCAAATTGATTTTTATTCATTTACCACACTAGTATCAGATATATCTTTATGAGTAGTTCAGTTGTCCGAGTCGCTTTCTTCAGGTTTACTTATCTTTTGTTAATTTACAGCATCTGAACTTCATTTCCGGAGTACCATACAGATATAAGGTCTTATTATTATTATTATTAAAAAAGTGTTAATTAACTGAAATTTGTATCATGCTATATTTGTTGTATTTAGATTTTAGAAGCGTTAATTTAACTATTGTAGTGGTCTAGTGAGCTGATACAAAAGTTTTGCATTTTCAAATTTTCGTTGCGTGTCCATGTTTTACAAGACCATGAAAGGCTGGTAGATGTGTTTTTTATAAAACTTATGGGCTTTACAAGATAGGTCCTTGAGAGTTCATTCTATGCATATTTTAGCACTATATTACGTTTTTTATATATGCTACGTACATTGTTAGTTTTGCTCGATAATATATATAGAATAATGGTTAACTTGCTCGTAGGATTCTTTTGATATTTAGGTAAAGATCTAGTTTGTTAATGTGCATTAACCAATTGGTTTCAATTCTTTTAAAATTTTGAAATAGGCTTTAAAAAAAATTAGGGAATATTATTTTATCTAAGTACTTGGATGCTGCAGCCAGAATTTGCCTAATTTCTGCTTTCTGTTCATCTTTTGACGCAAGTTAGTGTATGTAGATTATTCTAAACAAGGTGTTACTCGTTGGGACGAAAACCAGCACATATATTGGGAAGCCTGTGGTGCCTAATGCAGCTGTACATGCCGTAGTCGAGGAACAGGTACTTCATTTCCTACAAATAATATTATTATTTATATCATGATGTTAATTGTATTTCTATTCTCAATGATTGTGTAGGGGCTAGATCCAAAAGTGGTGGTTTTCAAGTACAAGAAGAAGAAGAATTACAGGAGGAATATTGGCCACAGACAGGTATTCTACTTTCCTATCACTACTGTGAAGACACCCTAGTTATGAAAAGTTTGTGAAAAGGAGAAAGTTTGAGAAAATATAAAAAAAGTGGAAGACTGCCCTTGGGAGTGTAGCTCAGTTGACACAGGGAAGGAGCGACTTTGCTCAAATACAAAATGGGTTCAAGTTCGAATCCTGCAGGAGACGGGCTTGAATCTCTCCGCTAGCCTCAGGCCTCAGCCACTGAGTCAACTCTGAAGTGCCTCTTTACATGTGGTTCCTAAGGGGGCGGATTCCTTGTGGGGCCGGACAGGGTTGCCAGTAATCAACCTTTTTGGTCAAATAAAAGAGAGGAAAACTTGGAAGGAAGGCATATGATGCATGTGATCTTGATGCTTATAGTTGGCATTTTTTTTAAATTCATGGTCTTATTATCTTAGTAAAGAAGAAAATTGAATTGGCATTCTTTAGATACAACTTCTATATGAATGTTAAAAGGAGCTTATGTGATAATTGGTACCAAGGGAATGGCATGTGATTTTTGTGGTCAGATTTAGGTTAAATAGGGCTTCACGGAAACAACTGCTCTACTCTTTGGGGTAAAGGTCAAGTCGACATATATCACCCCGATGGGACCATAGGCTTTATTGCGTCAGTTTGGTTTATCTAGGTTGAGCAGGGCGAGGTCCAAAATCGAACTAAAACACTGCACTAAGACAACCAGAATTTGATAAATTACTTCATTAAGCAGACGAGACTTGATCAAAGTACCAAGAGTAGCATACCCATTTAAAAGATGCATTTGACCATCTTCCAGTAAGGAAATATCTGCCAAATGTCCATGGCACTCTTAGCATGTCGACCAAGTCTAGACTGCTCAGTGAAGTTGTTTACTGGTTTTTAGTTATGGATTGTCCTAAGGCTTTCTTTTCTAAAAGAAATTGAATGGAAAAGGCATCTCTCGTTAGAAGCTCAAAACTTCACTATCCTCTGTAGGGAAAAGAGGTATATTTTAAGTTTGTACGTCAAAAATACTTGGGGGCCATTACCAAACGCTCTCTGAGTAAGCGCTTAGCCGAGTCACTTACTTTACCGGGGAGAGCATGGCAAGGACTGAGGATCTTACCCTGTAAGTGAGGGCAAAGACTCTTATCAGTTAGTGCTTACTAGGTAAGAGATGCCTACAAAAAATTCATTTTGATGGCCGATAATGTTATCCGATAAGGTAAGTGAGGGTAGTTGTTGTTGTCAGTAAGCATTTACTTGGTGAGCATTTGGTAGATGGCACTATACTTTAAACTTCAAGTCGATACAAATTATTGAAAATTTCCAGGACAAATAAGAGTATGCTGATGTTAAATTTGTAAATCCAAACTACCCAAAATCATAAAAGAAATTGCAGAGAACGCAAATGCAGGCTTTTGTATAAAAAATGGATTGTATATGATTGTTTGTACTACATATAAATGCAGCCAAACACTCGAATTCGGATCCTGGGTATCACCGGCTATCAAGATTCTCCGGTGACAACTCTTCCTTGATGTTCAAGATTCCTCCAACCCAATGTACAACTCATGAAAACGCGTACGAGTGTAAGCTTCATTTAGATTTCTGAATTTTGATTAGGAACCGTGCCTGTTCTTTTGCGGCTTGTTTTTACATGTATGTACTTGACAAATGCTCCAATTATTAGTCTCGTCTGTATTTTCTCTCTTTGATGATGCTAGCGGGCATATAGCGAGGCTTTCTGTCATGTTCAAGGTGTCGTATTGTCTTGGCTTTTGATTTGAGGAGCTTCAAGTGCGCACACGTTAAGCTACCCGTCATTTAAATCACTTATCTTTTCGGTTGGATCTGCAATCCTTCTCAAGTAAATTTAACAAGGGAAAATTGCATCTTGGTTGATTCCTATTTTGTGTGAAGCGCTTTCAAAACCTTCTTTATGGTACCACAAACATGACATCTCAAACATTTAGCTACCAGGTATGAAAGTCATGGTTCTAATAACTCGTGATGGCATGTTATGATGTCAAGGCTTGGGTTTGTTAGTAATTATGTGCAGAAGTTGACAAACCAGACTACACATCCAATGTTATAAGACACTTGAGGGTCACACTTGTGAGGCCTGTAAAACGAACAAGTAAAATAACTCCAGTATAGAGAGAAAAGATTTATAATAGTCAATTATAAATCTATTGGGTGTTTTCTGTAAGAAACTCCAAAGTTAAAGGTTTCTATTATTAATTAAACAAGGATTATATATTTATTAGTTAAATAAATATATAACTGGTTTTAATTAATATTTGTTATATATGGTAATTATCCTGACTAATATATTAGTTGTATATATGGAATAAATCTTTCTTAGTGAAGAAGAAAGAATTATATATGGATAATTATATATGGAAATAATCTTTCTTAGTGGAAAAGAAAGAATTATTTATGGATAATTACTGGAAAAAGGAAACAGAATATGATACAGATACTGTTTGTATCAGTATAAATATTCGGTTAAGGCAAACCCTTTTTCATTCATCCATTGATTCCAATAATTAATTCCCACAACCATAGAAACCTAGAATCTCTCTCTCTCTCCCTCGTAATCGACGCCAACAATCAAGCCGGAGGAAGTTCGGTTTTTGTTCGGGTGTTCGGGAATTCGGAGTTGTTGATCGGCTAGAAGATCCGTTCGTAAGGTTCATCACGGGTGGATCAAGCTCAAGCAATTCAGGTAAGCTTTCTAAACCCCGGATTATATGACCGTTTAGATAAACAATAAAAGATCATGTGCTTTCGGGTTTTTACACAATTATGCTTCCGCTGATCAAACCAGTTTGGTTTGATGTTCGAATTAACAGTTTGTTTTCGAACCGTGACTCGAACCAGTTTTGGTCCGAGGTCCATCAAAAACCCAACAGTGGTATCAGAGCCATTGGTTTTCTTATTGTTTATCTCGTTTCTGTTTGTATAAAGTTTTAATCTTTATCAGTTTATGTGTAAGGATTAAATCTTTATCTGTTTTTAATCTTTATCAGTTTTGGGTAAGGATTAAATCTTTATCTGTTTGTATAAAGCTTTAACTTTTATCAGTTTGCTTAAAAGATTAAATCTTTATCTGTTTTAAGTTTTATCAGTTTGCTAGATTTTTATCTGTTTGTATAAAGTTGTTTTATCTGATAATCCTGTTTTTTATCTGTTTGCATAAAATTGTTTTATCTGATAAACCTGATTTTATCTGTTTGCATAAAATTGTTTTATCTGATAAACCTGATTTTTATCTGTTTGCATAAAATTGCTTTATCTGATAATTGATTAGATTCGTTAAAATTTTGTTTTAAGTTTATCGCAAAGATTTCCATAAGAAACCACGAACCATGACCCGATCGTCAGATAACGGTAGTTGAAACCGCGAACGAACCACCAGTTCGGTGGTGGTCACGGTGATCAACGGCGATGGCATCGGAAAGCCACGTTGGTGGCGGTTATAATCGATGACCGAGACCGACCGCCGCTGGCTGCCTCACGGCCGCGCCTAGCGGCGGCGGTAGTTCGTTTCTGTTTGCGATCGATAACCACAAGCCGCACCACCACGGCAGTACTAAGCCGATCGGTGGTGGTGGCGTTCGCCAACCGCGGCAACGGCGGTGGCGTTCCCTTGATGCCGCTGTCATGCGCCGGTAGCAACAATCACCGGTGGCCGAATACACACATGGCGGCCGCGCCTAGGGGCGGCGTGGTGTTTTCAGATCTAGGCAGTCGCCGACTGTCACAGGTGGTGACGGCGGCGTGGCGGCAGGAGCGATCGCCACTGGCTATGCGCCGTTTTGGCGTGTGGTGACACAAACCGCATCAATTACGGTGGTGGGGGGCCGTGGTTATTGGCGACGGTGGTGACGATGATGGTTATCGGCAACCGCCGACCGCTAGTTCAATGTCGGCAGTGGCGAGGTGGTTTGTTCGATCGACAGCCAAGGCAAACGATGGTGGCTATTTGCTGTCATCGTCGCCGACCACCCAGCCCCGTGGTGGTGGCGGTGGTCCATGATGGCTGTGATTAGTCACCGGCCGAAGACGAGGACGGCGGCTGTTCTGCCGTCGTCGATCGCGGAGCGGTGGCGGTGTGGTGCGCGGCTGTCGTCTCCGGTGAATGACGATGGTGGCACTTTGGTGTTACCAATTGTCACCGAGTTTGCGGTAACCAAGCCCAAAACTTATCGTTTTTCGATAATGGGCTTAACCATGGACTTTTGGGCCACGTTATAGGCCCAATTAGGTTTATCGGGTTTTAGGCTTTTTCCCAAGACTAATTTCATAAAGATGTTTTAAGGGATTTTAATTATCCCTGTGTTAATCAAACCAGTTATTTGACCTGGTTCTGGTCAAATGGGCCGGATGTCATGTTTGACCAGTTGGTCGAACCACGACACAGTTTTTAGGCCAGTATTTAATATTCCGACCAGTTGGTCCGGAGTGACCGGTTTGATATGTTTTTGGATAAAAGCGAATATTTTAGAAAATTGGTTTTATTTTATAAAATAGATTTATAGTTTATAAATCTTGGGTATTTTATAAATTAGTTAAAAGCCGTTTTCAGATTAAAATATTAGTTTCGATTTATAAAACAGTTTGATTTTATAAATCAGTTAATACCATGGTTTATGATAAACGAAATAATTTTAACGGATCTAGGATTGTTTAATGCTTTATCTTATATGCTTTATTGCTCTATAAAACTTGCTTGGATAAATGTTTATATACATACATCAGCTTAGTATATATATATAGTAATTATAGAGATTGCCAATTTAGACGCTTAATCCAAACATGCGTGACACTTTCAACCCTGGAAACTTGCAAAATGACCTTTAGGATAGATTTTTCTTTTTCTTTTCCCGGAGTTCCGTCAAGAGATGCCGAGGCCAGTGGGAGCTACGCAAGGAGATCGGAGCTACGCGGGGAGATCGGAAGAAAATAGTTTTAGGTCATTTTCGGTCCTTTAGGAATTAATTGGCAAATCAATAATTGCTTGTTTTTGTTTCTTTAACTGCATGATTGTGATTATTATGCTTGCTCGTGATTATTGATATTACATGCTTAGGTTTTATCAAATGTTTTTAAAGTTAGATCTTCTTTATAAAACTAGTTATATCACGAGGTTGGTTTTAAAAACTAAAATTACCATTTTATGAACATTTTTGGATGGTAAAAAATTATTTTTAAAACCATTATAAGATTGTTTTCTTATAAGAGGCATGCTTTTAAAACAGTTAGTTTTATTAGCAAGTAATTTTTAGAACAGTTAGTTTTAAACATCGGTTGTTTCTTAAAACAGTTAGTTTTAGAACAACAAATGCCTTTAAAACAATCAGCTTTTAATAGCGATTTTAAAAATACTGGAAATTTAAAGTTTTTCAAAAACTTAGTTAAAACCCATAAAATCATAGATCAGTAGTGCAACCCATTTGTGGACACCTTTGGCGTAAGGTACGTTGGGGCTCGAAGGAGTCGAACCTTTAGCACCCACGTTCAAACCCCAAACTGAAGGGGATGAAAAGACTCTGCGATATCGGGTGGTACCGACCAGAGTACATCCAGTTCAAAATGGTGAGATCTATTTTGGTAATTGTTACAATTCACCGGGTGGTACCGGGCCAAAGAGCACTAAGAGGGACTAAAACATGTACGGTTTTATCCGATGTCCCGAAAAGATCTAGGAGTCATGTCAGTTAGATATGATTGGTAAAAGTCCTTACCTACCGAAATAGTACGGGCCTGGTGGGGCGTGAGCAAACCGCGCATCAGGACGTATGAAATAAGGATCCTAGTCCGATAATTATCATTTTAGGGTTTATTGATATTTATTTGGAACCGTTTATTCAAAGGTACTAAAACCAAGTTTTTAAATGTGTAGATGGCAAACACGGTTACCAACACCAATAACCTTTCTCTTCGCTCGATCCTAGAAAAGGACAAACTCACTGGTTCAAATTTTCTCGACTGGGAGCGCAATCTCCAGATTGTGCTCAGACACGAGAGAAAGTGGTATGTCCTAGAAGAACCTCTAGGTGAGGCCCCACCAGCAAATGCCAGTACGGCAATCAGAAATGCCTATCAAAAGCGTTCGGATGATTTGCTGGATGTTGGCTGCTTGATGCTTGCGACTATGAGCCCAGAACTACAAACAGGGCTCATGAACACAAATGCTTACGACATGATCCGCCAGTTGAGGGACATGTTTCAAACGCAAGCTCGCACAGAGCGTTATGATGCCACGAGGGCTCTAAACGCGTGCAAAATGGCCAAGGGGACCTCTGTCAGTGCCCACGTTATGAAAATGAAGAGGCTACTTGACCACCTAGAGAGGTTAGGTCACCCAGTTCCATTGCAGTTGGCAACGGATACCATACTTAATTCATTGTCCGATGATTACAAGCAGTTTGTGATGAATTTTAATATGAACAACATGGAAAGGAGCATAGCTGAATTGCACTCCATGTTAAAAACTGCTGAACAAAGTATGGGGACGGGGACCAAGACCAAAGATGTTCTGATGGTCAGGGATGGTGGAGTGAAGAAGAAAAGAAGGCAAAGGAACACCAGCAAGGGCAAGGACCAGGTTCAGGTCAGCCAGAGTGTACCAAAGGCCGTTGACAATAGAAAGGGCAAGGGCAAGGGCAAAAAGGTCAAAGTCAACAAAGCGAAGGCCGAGAATCGATGCTTTACGTGTCATGAGGTCGGACATTGGAGACACAATTGCCCGAAGCGTCATGAAACAGGTATAAACACCTAGGACGTTTTATGACTGCTTCAGTTTATCATTACTACTTGTTAGTTTACAAGTTAACTGACACCTAGAGCAAATGTATGATTGCAGGTGATCAGGAGAAATGAAGTGCCCGGGTCCTGAGGATCAGACAAGATTTCTTTTAGATATTATCAAGACATTTTAAACTTATTTTAAGACATTTTATTTTGGATATTTTGAAATGTTGGTTGATTTAAATTTATGGATTTTGGTATTTTAAATTTAAAATTATTGTCTTGATTTATATATCTAATTTTATTTTGAATCTAAGTCAAGGTAGACTTGATTCAGTTTGTTGATCCTAGATATTGTCTACCACACTAACAAATATACTTCAAAATTTAGTAATTCGAAGTAATATATGAAAACTGTCAAAAACACACGAAGTACTATTTTATAGGAATGTGTTTTTGGAATAAAACATTTACGAGTAATATGATTATAACAAGTATATTGTAGTCAAGTTCGAATTACTCATATGTTTTAAAAAGGGAATTTAGGATATTATCACAGATGACGTTGATAATATCAGTATTTATAAAACTAGTAAATTCCAAGTTTTGGAATTAGGGATCTAATAAGATCCAGTTAAGTTTTATGAATAGTAAAATTCAAGTTTATAGTATCAAACTTATTACTTAAAATAAAATTGACTAAATAGTCAAGTCTTGACTGAGTCAATAAAGTGTCAAATTTAAGTAATAGTCAGTTTTCATATAGGTTAGTGGGAGCCCAATTTATTCTCTATCTATGCTTCCGATAAAGAATAAAAGCTATATTATTGATTAGTATTTCTAGGAATTCATAATCCAGAGAGGATAAGAATTCATGAGAAATGTGATCTATTTTTTTTTTTTTTAAGTCGTAAAAGTTAGATCAAGAGTTTCAAAGTTTTGAAACAATAAAGTCAAAGTTTTGATTTTTAAGAAAATCAATAATTATATGTGCTGTAGTAATAAAGATATTCAAGTATCTTTTTAGACCATCAAGTGTTGTAGAACACTAGAATAAATTTCCTGAAATTTACCAGCTTGGTAGATGGAAATTTTATCAGATTTCAGGAAGAAATCTTTATCTACACAGCAACTAAGGAAAGTTGCGGAGTTGACTTTACATATTTCAAGAAACTTGGAGTTATTCCAGTATCTCCAAGATTTAGGCAATATGGTAAAGAAAAGTCTAGATTTTGTTTAAAGTGTTTGCAAAACAAAACTAGCAGAACCAAGTTAAAAATTATTATTTAATAACTTGCGTTGTTTTGGTTATTTCTTTGATTAGGATGGTAAACACTAATCGAAGGGTTTAAATTGAAGGAAGGTGATACTTCATTTAAACCAAGTATAAAGTACACATTGAATAGACACCATAAAAGTAACTTAGAAATGCTATTAATTTTGTTATTATTACAGAGTGGAATATGGACTATACAAAATTAGTTTCTCTGTTTCTTTTATACTTAGCATGTTTTTGATCCGGGAATAAAACTAGTATAAGTTTTATTTGAAATTATCCGTGACAACTTATCAAGGTGGGAACCTGATAGGGTTTTAAAGTCATCGTGAGTTTTTGGGTAGTTATAAAACAGAGTAACAGCTACAAGCGATGTAGACCAAAAACTGCACGGATATTCGATAGAGCAGCGAATATCGGATGTGATCCGCTGGTTGAAATTACTTCATGGATTTTGTCATAAGTAAATCTCACAGTAGGTTGTCCTCAATACCTGAGGTATCTGGTTTGGAATCACGGGGACTACTGGATACTTAGTACGTTCTAACATCACACCGTAACAGGGGTTCATACGGGGCGTAACTAGATTCAGCGGAAGTCGTGGTGACAAATGCAGATATGCAAGATGGGATTTGCACCTCTTCTATGAAGAGAGATATTTCCGGGCCCCTTGACTGACTACAAGAACTGATGAAGTGCATGGCCATGCCCAAACGAACTGATTTGTTCTTTGTCGTTTACCAATCAGTTGGAAGTCGGATAGTCATGAACATAATCTTGAGTATTCTGAGTTGACTGTATCCATGCTCGTACTCAAAATTGAAATATCGTGTTGCAAAAGGAAAAGCCTAGTTATACCCGATTTGTGAACAGTGTGTTCATAAATGTTGTATCCTTTAAAAGGGATGATATCACCTACCTGGGTATAAGAGTGCTTATAACCTGGTTAGCCTAAGTGCCTGTCTAGGGGCCTCCTTAGGTCCGTGTGGTCAAGCTGGTATTGCCAACTTGCACAAGTGGGAGTCTGTTAGTAATTATGTGCAGAAGTTGACAAACCAGACTACACATCCAATGTTATAAGACACTTGAGGGTCACACTTGTGAGGCCTGTAAAACGAACAAGTAAAATAACTCCAGTATAGAGAGAAAAGATTTATAATAGTCAATTATAAATCTATTGGGTGTTTTCTGTAAGAAACTCCAAAGTTAAAGGTTTCTATTATTAATTAAACAAGGATTATATATTTATTAGTTAAATAAATATATAACTGGTTTTAATTAATATTTGTTATATATGGTAATTATCCTGACTAATATATTAGTTGTATATATGGAATAAATCTTTCTTAGTGAAGAAGAAAGAATTATATATGGATAATTATATATGGAAATAATCTTTCTTAGTGGAAAAGAAAGAATTATTTATGGATAATTACTGGAAAAAGGAAACAGAATATGATACAGATACTGTTTGTATCAGTATAAATATTCGGTTAAGGCAAACCCTTTTTCATTCATCCATTGATTCCAATAATTAATTCCCACAACCATAGAAACCTAGAATCTCTCTCTCTCTCCCTCGTAATCGACGCCAACAATCAAGCCGGAGGAAGTTCGGTTTTTGTTCGGGTGTTCGGGAATTCGGAGTTGTTGATCGGCTAGAAGATCCGTTCGTAAGGTTCATCACGGGTGGATCAAGCTCAAGCAATTCAGGTAAGCTTTCTAAACCCCGGATTATATGACCGTTTAGATAAACAATAAAAGATCATGTGCTTTCGGGTTTTTACACAATTATGCTTCCGCTGATCAAACCAGTTTGGTTTGATGTTCGAATTAACAGTTTGTTTTCGAACCGTGACTCGAACCAGTTTTGGTCCGAGGTCCATCAAAAACCCAACAGGGTTCGTTGCCATGTTAACCTCCATGGCTCCACTCTAAGGTTTGGCTTGCATTGTAACACATTATAGCGCGTTATGGCATGTTACAATGCGTTATTTTGTAAGATTTGGAGTTATTTCTTATATATAACTTGAGGATGAATGAATACTATGAGCGAGACTTCAATTTAAATGAACACAAAAGAGAAACAATAAAAGTAAAACCTTAACTAGTTTAATACTTAAACTCATTCTCATACATGGATCAAACACAAGCTCTTTAAAAAATGAAGTAGTGAGATTCAGGAGATCTAATACCGATTTTGCTCTTGATATCATTTCTTATAACCTCTAAATATTTGGCATAACTAGTTATTCTTTCTTTTTGTAGTTTTATTACTTGGTGTGAAATTAATTTGTTCTATGGTATTATTTAAAACAGTAACATCTACACGTGCAAGTGTGCGTGTATGCCGCCTTAGGGAACGCTTTGAAAAACACCATGGCCTTGTTATAACTCGTAAGCCTTGAGGCATGACCTTGCTGCCACTCCATGCGACGCCACGCCTTGAGTCATTTAGAGCCTTGATGAGAATTCAACGTACTTTGATCTGATTATTATTTTTTGTAACGTACTTTGATCTTAATGTTCGAGAAATCGCATCAAAGGTATCAAAATGAATGGTTCAACAATACGTTACATGAACTAGGAATCTTGTATGCAATTTACCCATTAAAGAACATGGTTTTGAGATTACGGAGGCTTTTATCAAATTCTTACCGGGTAACTGCTTACGGTTAAGAGATTCACCTTCATTTACTTTATCATGCAATATCATTGGCAATGAAAATGGATTGTTAATAAGAATCTTAAACTTGATAAGCACTTACCAACTAAGGGGTTGTTTACTTGGTGCTGACTGAGTCAGTATTGGTGACGAAATCTAACTGAGTCTGAGATCTAACCGAAATCTGACCGAGACCATAATGGACCAGAACCAAAATGTTGTTTATATGGGTCAAATCTCTTTATTCCATGTTTGTCCCTTCTTTTCCCCCTCTTTCTTTTAACATCCAACTACAAACAAAATTTAAAATAGTCTTTTTATTTGTTGGTAAGCACTTACCAAAAACATGTGGTAAACACTCTTACCCAAACAACACTTACCCGAGACAACACTTACCCAAGTCAGTGCTCTTACCCGAATCAACACTTACCCAATTAGAATAAGTAAACGGCCCCTAAAGAGTCGTTTTCTGCACTTACCGGAAAGACTCTAGGTCTTGCTTTATCTCTTACTAGGTAAGCTTCTTGGTCCTTTCCATATTCAATCAATAAAGTAAATGATATTGGTAGCTCATACCTTGTAAGCATTAACTAAACGACCCGTAAGACTCACTTTTAAATCTAGCCAATAGTTCTTTTTGTAGAGTTTATGTTTGGTAAATAGATCTATTTGTTGGATTGTCAGTAATCCATTTCATGAGTTTTACTTTTCGGAGTAGGAGTGAGTTCATATGAAAATCCGTTTAAGATGTGTGTATAAATCGCACTTTGACTGTGTGTTCAAGTTATGGAATTGAAAATGGCCTAAAATGGGGCCTAAAATCGACTTTTCTTTGCTAAATCCAAGTAGTGCCGGGCTTGACCCGCCTAGGCACCCATTTTGACCACTAAACACTAAAAATAGCACAATTTTTCACTCGGAACTCCATTTTCTATGAGGTTTTTGCCTACACGTTTGTAACGAAATAATCTACAACTTCCAATAAAAATATTCCAGAAAATATCTCCCTAAAAAATCGGTTTTATGTATCCATAGCTTAATTGTTGACGTTTTGACTCGTTTTCTCCAATTTTCTCAATTTAACTCTGTTTGTCCTGAAACTTTCTAAATCCTCTCATATACTCCAAAGAAGTATAACCCCAAAATTTCAAACCCAAACTCTCACTAAATCATTGGTCACCTTTTATGGCCACTACTAGTACACTTAATAAAATTTCAACATGCTTTAACATTTTCTTGAATGTACTTAGCAAATAATATGGGAAATTAGAAATGGAATGTTACAATTGTTGCTTCCTAGATCGATACATATGGATCATAGAGGTGGGTCCGTTCCCATTATGCCGCCAATGGAGGTCACGATGGGCTTGTGTCCTTCTTTTCGATCATCCTTGTGTGTTTTCATGCAAGGGAAAGGAAACAATCGGTGCAGGGGCTGTGGGAAGGGGTTGCAAGTGGATCATTCTCGATTAATTCTCTATGAGCTATAATAGATCATCATCTGTCGAACCCTTCAAACTCTAATAGTAGGTTTTGGAACAAATGGTTGCATCCACGAGTGAATTTCTTCATTTGGCGTTTGTTTTTAAATCGTATTCCCACCAGATCGAATTTGAGTTCGAGGGGTATTTCTCTTTCTTCTGATTTATGCCCTTTATGTAATGGAGAAGTAGAGAAAGAGGAACATCTCTTTCTATTCTTGCCCTTTGGTGAAAATTGTTTGGAATTGGTTACTGGAATGGGGTGGCATAAATGAAGGCCATCATACTACTTTTGATCAGCTGCTAAACAATGTTTTGGAAGGGGCTAAAACTAAAAAAGAAAGAAACTCTTGGAGGCTACAGTCAAAACTTTGTAGTGGTTTGTTTGGAAAGCTGGCAACAACGGGGTGTTTAATAGATGACGGACATGCTAGTGAATGACATTCAAGTCACTCCAATTACTTGGGTAAAATATAAGTCAATTGTAAACCGTCAGATCTATCGATGTGGTGTTGTAATCCCTTTTTTTTTTTTTAATCTATTCTAGTTTTTTGTAGGTTCTTGCTAGTTTGTTTTTTAATCTATTTTAGTTTTTTGTAGGTTCTTGCTAGTTTGTTTTAATAAACGTGAGTATCCTTGGATGGGGAATGATGGTCATACCAAAAATTTTACTTCTTGGATTCTCTTTTTATCGTAAAAAAAACGAAATATTTAAAAATTACGAAATATTTAAAAATTCTTGGGTTCATCAAATGGGAATGGGTGACACCACGTGTGATCTGCACTTAATATTCCCAACAAGCATCAAAACAAGTATAAAAATAATTCTTTTTGTTCTTGGAGAAAATCACGTGGAAATGCGTCCAAAGCAAAGACCATGGAGGATGGTGATTTCACGTGATAAGGACTCGTATTTCCAAATAAATATGAAAAATAACTATTCTTTTTAACCAACCTCTTGGAAATATGAAAAATAACTATTTTTCTTAACCTCGATAAAAATTGATATTAATAATGTGAGTGGCGTGAAAAGTAAATTAGACATGATTCTTTTGTACAGAGTAAAGACTCGTGGATTAATCTTTAGAAATTTCATCGTAAATCTCAAAGGATAGTTATTCTATTATTAAATACTGGATTTAGAATAGAATAAGATATAACAAATCAATTAGCTGAAAAGTTGTAAGATTAAAATATTCATAATTAAAATCCTATTAAGTTTTTCAAATATACCTCAAACATCTCATTCTATCTTTCGGTCTTACTTTCAAATAATATACATAATTAAAAAATATTCAATATTAGACTTATTTTGAAGGTATCGTCGAGACGATAATAACGATGTAATTTATTGAAAAGAAAAAACAAAAAAATTTAATACAATTCAATTCATATATATTATTTACGTTAATATGATAAGGATGTAAAGTGAAAAATGAAAAACTGAGAGATAAAAAGTAATTTAATTAAATAATTCCAAGAATACAAAATGTAAATTATAAAGGGAAAATTAATAAATTAATGAAAAAATTTAGGTAGATGAATTTTGAAAGATATTTTTCTATATTTGTTAGTTTCAAAAAAGGTATTTATACGTATTAAGCAAAAAAGAAAAAAAAATAGAAATACATGATAACATCATCAATTCATGTATTTTTTTAATTGGTAAATGAAATGACTTAATTTCGTATTGATGATGTTAAGGAAGAAAGTCTTTCAATAAATAATATAGATATCAAATAATTTTTCATTAATTATATTAGGTTAATCAAACAATGTCAATATAATGCTAATTCTATTCTCATTCTCATACATTCCTATTTTCATTTTCAATTTCTTGAAATGAACCAAAACCCTCGTTTATTCACGTTTCATTTTTTTTTTATATTAAGTTACAGAAAATAGTATTAATAGTACTAAAAATAAAAATAAAAATAAAATGCGTATACATTCAAATCGACCTTACGCTGTACGAGGATTCCCCAAATTTAAATAATAAAACCCCCCAGAAACCCCTTTTCTCTTTTCTCCTTTTAGCAATTCATACACACTCTTGTTCTCCCAGATTGTTTACAAAAGAAGAAGATCATATCAAAAGCCATTTCAAGGTATATAACTGAATCTGCTGCTATTCATATCTTCAAATTCAATTTAGATTATGAGATGAATTGAACTACATCTTTTAATTTGCAGAGTAATTACTTTTTTTTTTTGACATTTTCATCCATCTCTTTTGGTCAACTGATGACCTTGAAATATATAATGGATGGAGTCTTTTAGGTTGTGTTTGGCAAACACAAGCTAGCTTATAAGCTAGTCCATCCAAACATAGGAAGCTGGCTTATTAGCTAGCTTTTTGAAACGCTACTTTGAGTAGCTTATGAGAAGCTTATTGTAGTTTTTTTTCCAATTATACCCTTATCAATATTAATTATTTCAAATATACCTTTTTGGTCATTTTACATACTTATAAGCTAGTTTTTGCCAAACATAATTTGTTCATACGCTAGCTTATCAGCTACTAGCAAGCTTATCAATCAACAGCTAGGTTATCAGCTATCCGCTAGCTTATCAGCTACCCGCTAGCTTAGCAGCTACCAGCTAGCTTACAAGCTACGCTTGCCAAACATAGCCTTAGTCATTCGGTTAATTTGTCTTGTATACAGAGAACTACACTCTGGTATTTGTAGTTTTTTGAATTAAATAGAATACTTGATGATGATGATGATGATATTTATATCAACTATGTTCATACTTCCATTCATTTGTTTTATGTTAATTGGTAGGTGTCTCCAAAAGCAAATATCTTTTGGAAAAATGGCTGAGTTTGTATCTGTAATCTTTGGTACTGTTGTTGAATGTTTGGTGGCTCCTGTCACGAAACAGCTGGGCTACCTCTTTTTATCCGGAAAACATGTTAAGAATCTCGGTGATGGAATGAAGCGATTGGAGGGTGCATCCGCTGATGTCGAAAACCACAAGGACAGAAACAAGAGAGAGGATCTAGAGGTACCTGCCCGTGTACCGGGTTGGTTGGAAGAAGTCGCAGAGATCAAAACTGATGCTGATAAAATTACTTCAAGCAATGGAAACACAGGATGTTTCAACGTAAAAGCGAGGTACCAAATGGGAAGAAACGCCTGGAAGACTGCTCAGGAGATCGAACGTTTTCTTCAAGAAGGCCTTGCTTTCGGTTGGACGGATGCCCAGAAACCTCTTGGAAGGGTTTACACTAGAAGGGCTTCCATGTCATCAGGTGGTGGTGGTGGTGATAGTATTGGAGAAGATTTCAAGTCAAGAGATAGGACATTTAATGATGCTTTGGAGCTCCTTCAACAAGATCAAAAGACTCGGGTGATAGCCCTCTGTGGAATGGGTGGCGTGGGGAAAACCACGATGATGGAGCAACTGAGAAAGACTGCGGGAGAGAAGAAGATGTTTGATTGGATCGTGAAGGTTGTTATCGGGAAACAACCTAACTGGCATTCTATTCAGCAAACTGTAGCGGAGAACCTAGGGAGTTCTCTCAAAGAAGAGAGTGATACAACAAGGGCAGAACGTCTTGGTAAAAGATTCGAGGTAACTTTGAAACAAAGTGAAAAAGGAATTTTGGTGATACTCGATGATGTATGGGAGAAAGTCGAACTCAAAGATGTTGGACTCAGTCCTTTGCCAAATGGTGTCAAGTTGTTGCTCACATCACGAAATGAGAATTTTTGCAAAGTAATTGCAGTTCATGAAGGTAATCTTAAACTTGAAGTACTTCAAGTTGGTGTCTTGGAGCATGAGGAAGCACATAATTTTTTGTGCAAAATCACTAACATCTCAAAAGAATCCGATCCAGATCTTTATAAGATCGGAGGTGATATAGTCAAAAAATGTAGCTGTTTGCCTCTTGCTATCAAAATCATTGCCCCTACCCTTATATCTGAAGACAAATCTATATGGGAAGCTACACTAAGGTGCTTGAGGAGCAATGATCCTGATCTAAATGTTCAAGAAAGTATCAGGATAAGCTACGACAATCTAAAAGACGAGGATAAAGAGATTTTTCTGCTTTGTGGCCTGTTTCCCGAGGACGCTGATATTCCAGTCGAGGATCTGATAAGATATGCATGGGGACTAAAATTGCTAAAGAGGGTTTCAACTTTTAGAGATGGCAAGTACCGGATAATAAGATGTGTGAACAATCTCAAAAAAGCAAATTTGTTGATCGATGGTACATATCATCAAGGGTGTGTCAAATTGCACGATCTTGTGCTTTCCTTTGTGTTAGCGACCGTAGAAACAGGTGATCGTGCCTCCATTATTAACCATGGAGATTCGGCAAAATGGAATGGTGAAGACATGAGCGACTGTTGGAAAAGAATTTCATTAACATGCAGGGGTATGTGCGAGTTTCCTGAAGGCTTCGAGTTCCCAAACATCTCACTTTTGAAACTTATGCACGGAGATGATTCGTTCAAGTTTCCTCAAGGCTTCTATGAAAATACAAAAAAACTTCAAGTTATAGCTTATGAAGAGATGCAATATCCGTTGCTTCCTAGATCACTCCAATGCTCCCACAACCTTCAGATGCTTTGTCTCCATGGATGCTCATTGATGTTTGATATCTCCTTTATTGGAGATCTTTCGAATCTAGAAGTGCTCAACATTACCAAATGTAAACTTCTAAAGTTGCCTTCCACAATTGGGAAACTGAAGAAGCTAAAGGTACTAGATTTGACAGGTTGTTCGGGTATTCTTATTGATGATGGTGTCCTGAAAGGGTTAGTCAGTCTTGAAGAGCTTTATTTGACCAGTTTTCCCCTACCCATTAAGTTGACAGATGCCAATTTTGATGAATTGGTGGGATGTTCAAAACACCTTACTGCTCTAGAAATCGAGTTTACTGCTCTGCCTAAGAATACATCACTTAAGAAACTCGAAAGATTCAAGATCTCTTTGGGATGTAAATTGGATGAAATCTTATACGGTGATGCATACATGTCTGAAAATACATTGAAGTTAGTCTCCGACAAATGCGAAATATTGGATTCGATGAATGAGTTGTTTGATAAAACAGCGGTGCTTTATTTACAAGTGAATGGTGTAAATGATCATGGAGATGCTCTAGCGGAGTCCTTGCTTCGTTATCGATCCTCCTTTTACAACTTAAGGTTCCTTACTATTCGTGGGTGTCAAAATTTGAGATACCTCTTCACAGTCCCTGTGGCAAATGGTCTCATGAAGCTTGAAGGCCTCACAGTTTCCTCGTGCTCTGTTCTAGAAACAGTGGTAGATGGAGTTGGGGTGATCAAATTTCAGGCATTGAAGTTTCTATCTTTGGAGAACCTACCGAAGCTAAAGAGTTTGTGCAACACCGTCAACATAAATGATCTTGGAGATGGTTTAGCGGAGAAGTCCTTGCATCATGATCATGGATCATCCTTTTGCAATTTAAGAGACCTTAGTGTTTATCGTTGTGCAGACTTGCGATACCTCTTCACGGTCCCTATGGCAAATGGTCTCACAAAGCTAGAACGCCTCACCGTTTCCTCGTGCCCTGCTCTAGAAACAGTGGTACAATGCAACAAAGGTGGAGTTGGGGTGATCAAATTTCAAGCGTTAGAGTTTCTAAGTTTGAACAGCCTACCGAATTTGTGCAACACCTTCGGTATAATTGAGCTACCCCAGCTCTTAGAGTTGCAACTTGGTGCCCTTCCACAGTTCACAAGCATTTATCCTTTGGCGACGTCTTCTTTATCAAGCAATAGTTCTGAAAGACAATCTTTCTTAAACGAAGAGGTAAACATGTTTTAAGCTATTATAAGTAGTTTCCAATATTTTCAGTTAAGTGTTCCAAAGAAAAATGTTGTTTTCATCTTGTGTTGTAGGATTAATGAGTGATGGCCCTTTAGTTTTTGTCCAATTATAGATTAACAAACCTTAACTATTTTTGCAGGCTGTGATTTCTAATTTGGAGAAGCTGCATATTCATGGTATGAAGAATTTGAAGGAGATATGGCCTTGTCAAGGTAGCAGTAAAAAAGTTAGTGTTTGCATGTTAAGAGAGTTTACAGTGTCGGAATGTAATAGTCTTGTGAATTTGTTTCCGAGCAATCCGATGTTGTTGCCACATCATCTTGAAAAACTTTATGTTAGGTCTTGTGCGTCCATTGAAGTATTATTCAACATCGACTTGGGATGTGCTGGTAATATCAAGGAAACTCGTTGTTGTTTGAGAAGCATTAAAGCTCAATATTCAAAGAACCTAAGAGAAGTATGGAGGATAGAAGGTGCAAAACACAATGGTCTTGCATTCAGTGGCTTTCAAGCAATTGAAAGCATAGAGATTCAAGGTTGTAAGAGGTTTAGAAATGTATTCACACCTACAACTACCAATTTCGATATGAAAGCACTTACAAACCTCAAAATTGATTACACAGTAATGTGGAGGGAGAGAAGCCAAGGGCAAGAGGAGGTACCATTTCAATTAATCCATGGATATTACTAAGTTCATTTGTTTGGCTTTCCAACTTTGTCTCATCTCGAAAAATAAACATAAATGCTTTCCATTTCTTATAATCTCCTAATTTTGTCTTTTTGTTTCATGGGAACGGATTTTAGTCCATGAATTATACTAATTACATTTGTTGTTGGGATATATATATATATATATATATATGCAGATTGATGTCATGTCCAATGAAGAGATATCAAAAGTCGATGATGATACTATTTGTAATATTAGATTTTCATCCAGTCTCATTCACATTTCTCATTACGTTCATACATCGCTTACAATGGATGATCACAAAGGGCACGTTTTGGAGATTGAGATACAGAGTCCAAGTAGTGGAGAATTAACAACAACTCCTCAAAATAATCAACAAACGTTGCTACTTCTCCGTAAGGATTTTAATCCGGAAGATATGGAGTGTATGAGTCATGTGTGGAAATGTAATTGGAATAAATTCTTTACTCCTCATAGACAACAACCAGCGCGATCCTCCTTTTCATTCCACAACCTCACAACCATATCCCTTTATAGAGGCAAAAACATAAAGTATTTGTTTTCACCTCTCGTGGCCAAACTTCTTTCCAACCTAAAGAAAATCCATATACAATTTGTTCCCTTATTTGAAGAAGTAGTTTCAAACCGAGATGATGAAGATGAAGAATTGGTTGCATCTACGTCTACCAACACAAGTATCCGTTTGTTCCCTTATTTGGAACAACTTTATCTTAAAAACCTGCCAAATCTCAAGCGTATTGGTGGTGGTAGTAGTAGTGCCAAGAAGGGTGGAAGTAAAGAAATATCTTCAACTACTTCCAATCACGATCAATCTAAGGTACACATATTTAGTAATTTTTTATGATCCAATATCAATTCTATTCTTGGAGTTATTATATGATATATCTAAACTTTATTCCTAATTTGCCATTGTTATTATTAGTACATATCTTGAAAGTTTTCCTTTTTTCAGCCTATTCCAGCAGCTGATCTGCGACACAAGCAAGTAAGCAGCAATCTCACCCCGAGCTTCTTAGATGGTATCGTTCATATAATATAAAACATTAAAATATTGTTTGTTTGTGCGTCTCAAAACAACTTATCTCTTTATTGTGTTCCAGAGAAGCAAAAAAATAAAAAGGAGTTTTGTGGTGTTTGGGTTGCTTTTTAAAAATCCCCTTATCACAGAGAATTTGATAAGGAGGAGTGACTTCTCAAGACTTGGGCATGATTTTGGGTTTGATATGCAATAAGCTAATCCAAACACCTTTTTAGCAACTCCTTCTCCACACCACATAAGCTAATAAGCACTTCTATATTAAAGTGCTTATGACCTCACATAAGCACTCCCAAACACCCCTCTAAGTTTTATCAATCATCATATTCATGATTAAATCTAATAGATCAATAGAATTTCTTGTGCTAATTTAGTACATGTCATTTCTTAACGAACAACGTTTCCACATTTGTCAGAGATGGTAATGTGGCTTAATTACAAAAGTTACATGTCCTGCAGAGATAGATTTTGATATAATTTACTAAATTTGGGTTCTTCATTGTCGATCTCCAACGATGATATTCCATCATCAATAGAAGCATCAACAATGATACTTATTGCCCAACTTTTTGGAATATGTATTGCGTTCATAAAAGAAGTCCAGACAAAATAAATATACTTTTTTAGATGCTTTGAAATTTTTTCCTTTTAAAAAAAAATCAAATACATCCGCGTAACAACAGTTTTTGAGCTATTGTTTTGTGGGTTAAGTTTTGGTGAGGCCAAGTTGTTTTCGTGAGACTGATGAGACCAACATATTTTACATGAAACTTCACATCAAAACATTTGTAAAGGTAAAAAAAATTGAATATTCATAGACCAAGTTGTTCACGGTGTTTTTTGATGTTAAAGTTCAATTTTTTTATACTTTCAAAGCATTTTTACTATGAAGGTTCGCATTATTTATTTGTTACTTTCACAGCATTTGCGCTATGAAGGTTTCCTTTTTTTACTTGTTTTGGATATTTATTTGCATCGAAAGTGATTTTTAGGTCTGCGTATTCGAGTTTTATTTACCTTCACGGTGTTTTTTGTGAAGTTTCATATGTTAGGTATTGGTCTCACGCGGTTTCACGGAAACAGCTTGGTCTCACATGATCTTAAGTCATTGTTTTGTTTCATCTTTTGTTTGAATTTTTTTAGATGCTATGTCATATAAGAAGTTATATATGTATAATCAAGATAATTTTTAAACAAAAAAAACCTTTAATTAGAATTTTTGAAGTATATAAATTTATACATAGTAAATATAACAAATAAACTCATACACCCTCCTTACCTACTACCGTTGGTGAGGTTTGAATCCCTAACTTCCTACAAAGCCAAAGGTCCAAATATTGCTACACTTTTCACTTAGAATTTTACCTAACCTTATAAAGTATTTCAAAATTTCCAAGAGGATTTCTTCGTTCTTTATTCTCGTTAGTTTTATATGCGATAATATTGCCTTCGAAATTATACCTAAGATCCAACAATTGATGTTGTGATTTTTCTTATGCACGAAACTTATAGAAAATCATTGAATTTGCCATTTCAAGTGGAAAAATATGAGTTTGTTTTGTAATTAAGCTGCTTGTTTTGACCTTCTAAATTTTTTGAGTTGTAGAGTTTTAATTATGTCACTTATTTTCTTTTTACTAATTAATCATGACAACCGTTGGGCTAGTGGTAAGATTGTCCCCTGGCTTCCTTGAGGTCATGGGTTCAATCCTTGCACTACGCAATATTTGATTGGTACCTCCACCTCGCAAATGCCTATGGGGCTCGCAGTTTGGGGACTTATTTGGAAGATACGGTCCTGGGTTTAATTCCAACCGACTGCGGGAGACCGGGACAGAGGGTTGCCAGGGACGCGCTCATGGAGGTAGAGTGGCGTCGGTCCAATGGGACCCGGGGTTAGAGTGTCCCCGCCATAACACGCTTTTTGGAAGAATTAATCATGACAACTAATTAGTTAAAATACTTTTGATCTTTACCTTCCCTCCTAGGGGAGCAATTAAAGAAACCAAATGTTGATCTAAGTTTCATTTACATAAATGTAGGTTATGTATATATGTGGGAGGGATAATTACAAACAACTAAGATTTGTTGATATATATAGTTTTATACTTAACTGCAGTTATATCAAGTGAATGATGCTTCTTGGTCCTTATGCCAATACTGTACGAAGATAGTGATAAACGATTGTGAAGCATTGCCATATGTGATTCCATCATATGCATTAAGAAAAATGCAAAAGCTTGAAAACTTGGAAATAAGATGGTGCGAATCATTGGTGGAGGTATTTGAAACTCAAGGATTCAACACCAATGGTTGTGATACTGATACTACTAACTTTGATGAAGAGAGTGGTGATAATGATGACACAATGGTAGCTCAAAGAATGAAAAAGATTAGCATGCCTCAGTTATCTAACCTAAAGGAATTCATAATCCAAGATTGTGACCTTTTGCATCACGTTTTCACGTTTTCCACACTTGAAAGCCTCACTCAACTTGAAAAGTTAAGGATAAGCTCTTGCAAGACAATGGAAGTGATCGTGAAGGTGGACAATGGAGAGCAAGCAACGAAATCATCTAAGGTTGTGGTATTTCCTCGTCTAAAGTCCATCACGCTATACAACCTACCAAATCTCAAGGGTTTCTTCTTGGGGAAGAATATTGAGTTCCAGTGGCCATTACTAGATGACGTTAGGATTGATGGTTGCCCGCAAATGATGATGTTCACATCCGGTTGCTCAATGACTCCAAAGCTCAAGTACATATACACAGACTTAGGCAAACATAGTACTGAATGTGGCCTCAACTTTCGTGTGATGGCCGCCACTTTGCATGAGGTATGTTTCAAGCTTTTAATTTTGCATCACCTAATTAAGATATCATCCTAGATCGATATTAAACAAATTGATACTAGTTTAAGTAAAACTTTAGGTTGTCCATAGAAATATTTACTTTGAGTCAACTTTTTCCAATCTGAAAGGACAACAATACCCAAAAACCAGGCTTCCATATATAGAGATTAAAAAGAAGCACCAATTGTTTTGGTTGGATTGCACTACAAGTCCGAGTCTCGTTTTGAGCCCCAATGATCAAACAAATATGCAAATAAATAAACAAGAAAAAAGATGATGAGAGTAAATGCGACAAGTATCACTTGTTGAAGTATAAAATCCCAAAAACGAGTAAAAACTGGGAAACCTTCATCCGTTATTCGTTATTACTCTTCCAATCTCATGAAGATATCGCCATTTCATATAACCTATCCCTTATTTGTGTTATTTCCTTTTTTGAATTTGCAGAGCCCATTCACAAGTTTAGACACTACGAACTCATGTGCTACTACGTCAGAAAGGATACCTTGGTCTTTTCATAATTTAATCGAAATGGTTATCAATTCTAAAAAGGATGTTAAAAAGGTTTTTCCATCCAATGAGTTGCTACAATTGCAAAAGCTGGAAAAGATTTTGGTAACAAGTTGTCATGCAGTAGAGTTGGAGGAGATATTTGAAGCATTGGAAGGGGTAGATAACAGTGAGTTACAATCTCTTGTTGTTGTGAAAATTCCAAATCTAAGAGAAATGGTGTTAAGCTACATACGTAATCTCAAGTATATACACAAGTCCTCGATGGTACTTGAGTTTCCAAACCTAACAAAAGTGGTTATTATTGGATGTATGAAATTAGAATATGTATTTAGCAGTTCCATGGCTGATAGTTTGTCGCAACTCCAAGCCCTACATATATGGAATTGTGATAATATGGAAGTAATTGTTAAGGGAGCAACTGCTATTGTAGAAGAAGATGGAGAAGAATGTGATGACAAGATGAATGAGATTATTATGTTACCTAGACTAGAGTACTTAAGACTCGAGGATCTTCCAAGTGTCAAGGGATTTTACTTAGGAAAGGGGGCTTTTTCATGGACATCATTGGACACCTTGGAAATCAAGAGATGTCGAGCAATGAGTGTTTTCACAAGGGGAGATTTGTTAACTCCAAAGCTAAGAGTAATGGATACAACTTTTGGAAGGTGTGAATTACTAAAAGAAAAAAATCTCAGCGCCTTTATAAATACCAAACTAAAAGAGGTATGTAAATGTTGTTGTTAATTTTTTGGCTTTTTCAATCATTCTATAAGTTATGTTTGTTAAAATTCCCAACCATATATGCTCTGTAACTTTCAAACATATTAAATGCAGGGGATTAAGTTCTAGAAGATGGAGATGATATAATATTTGAATGCCAAATAAATATTAAAAGGTACATTCTCATGCTACCTCCTTAATTCCTTCTTGATTTCTACTTTATTTTTGAAGTTCAAAAGTTTCTGCTGGAAATATTCTTTTCTAAATTTCAATCAGTCTGTTACTGAATTTCAAAAGTACCAATGTCTTTTTTTACCATGTGGTCTAGAACACCCAAAGACATTACTTGTGTGGTGTGTTCGGTAAATTTTAACATGTTATGTGATAATATATCCATATGCTCTTCGTTCGTTATTTAGATTAAGATATTATATTACTTAGGGTTCCTTTCATTTCGGCCATTTTGGGAAAAAAAGCAATCAAAGGTGTTGTGTGTGTGTGTTGAAGGCGACGAGAAGGAGAAAGAGATTGAAGAGGAAATCTATCTGAAACTGGAGCAAAGGAGGGCGTCTTCTCAAGGTAAAACACTCTCATTCACCTTTTTCGTTTGGGTTTGGAAATCATAGGAGATAAGAGTCATTTAGAGTGATTCATGATTTGGAAATCTTTTACCAAGATGGAAATCCATCATTGTTCTAATTTTACTAAGTTTCAAGTGTTTGGTTTTGAAAAAGAAAAATTTATGGTTAAATCAATTATTTAAAATGGATTAAATTGAGATGTTCTAGGGTATGGTTAAAAGCACTCATAATTTCAAATCCACCATTTAGTAGGCTCATATTGGAGTTGGATGCTGATTAGAGTCACTTGGATGTTGAACTTTGGGAAAAGATCGAACAGGGCTGACAAGAGCTCATTGTGGGCTAGGCCACTGCGGGTCTGTGCCACTTTTTGTTCAGTTTCTCGTTTGGGCCTAGGATCGAGAATTCGAATATGGTATTATCTTAGGGACTTAAATTAGTAAATTCTAAGATGTGTTAAGAGGTTTAACACCCTTGTGGTATTGCTCAATTCACGCTTTCAGTTTGGTCGTTTTGACGTTTAGGGTGTCTAGTGGGGGTATCAAGCTACAGGTGAGTTCCCTTACCTCATGAAATTAATTTATGGAACGCTATTATTAGGGCATGCTCTTGTTTTCAATCTACGTGATTACATGCTTTATGTGGAGTGAATGCGTCATTCATGGTAGAGTACCTTGTAGTCGCATGGCTGCTTTGGAAGGACATTGCTAGGTAATGATTTAGTTTTATGACTTAGTGTAAGGCTCTAAAAGTTTAAACAGTTTTAGAAAGAATTTTTTTTTAAAACGAAACAAACCAACCCAATTTCAATTAAAACCAAACTTTGTATAAAACCGTTATAACAACCTTTACCGCCAAAATAAATGTAATCAAAACCAGAATTCAAATTCTAACGATAAATAAAACCCAGGTTCAAAATTAATAATTAAGCTAAATAAAATAATCTAAGCCAGTCGGGAGTTCGGATCCTTCGAGAGTACTGTCACGCCACGCCTTTGCCCTTCGCATCCGCATTACTAGGACCTGCAATATCTGAAAGAGGGGGGGTAAGCTAATGCTTAGCGAATCCCTACATCTTATCATAAATCAATCACATGTAACCACACATAACGCGCCCGGAGACCCGGCCCTTAACCGTTACCACACTTGTACCTCCAAGGGGACCACGAGTCTCCACGTCCGATGTCCGACATCCAAACACCCCAAGGTCACTCTACCTCGACATCCAAGAATAGCCGTGAACCCTTGGCTAGACAAAGTCACCCCGCACCCGACATCCAGGCCAGTGACACTTATCTAGGGACTAGGCCAACCAAGCAAACACATAATGTCCAGAAACAATCAACAACCATGCAAACAACATCTACCACGATATAAACTGAAACGTACAATCATCATACATGTAACCACGTATTAAGCAAGAGTGAGAAACATATAACATCATTATAACAAGACGAGGAACTCACCTCGAGTCCTAGCTAGCGGCAAACCTTACTTACTTAACCGCGAAACTCCCGAAAGACCTAAAACCCGCAAAACCCTAAATTAATTACACCGATGAGAGCGAACCCGTTAAATAGCTACTTACGGCAGCCACCACCAACAACCATAGCTGTTGGTGGTCGAAACAGAAACACAGCAGCGGCAGCCCTCTTGCTGTTGCTGCCGGCGATCAGCCCCACACACACACCGCAAACATACAAACCATATACACAAACACACACCAGATCATGCGCACACACGCAGACCACATGCATAACACACAAACCCATCACACACACACATACACACACAGATCACGCACACATACACAGTACACAAACACACACACACACACCCACCAGCGCACATACACACCACCGCAAGGGGTGGTGGTGCGGCAGCCCTTCTATGCCGCTATACAGAGGGCGGCAGCCCCTCTTTGGCGCTGCCGGCGGGAGAGAAGAAAAGAGAGAGAGATAGATAGCTATACCGAGAGAGAAAGAATCTGATCGGAAAGAGAGAGGGATTCCGACCTCTCTGCTGTCGGCGCCGGAAGTGTGAAGGAAGAGAGAGAGATTGGTTGCTAGGGTTTTTCTTAGGGCTGACTTGTGACTCCTAGGCTCCCCTAGGTTAACTTATGAAGAGGGAAAAAGCCCGGTTTAAACACACGTGGGCTACGGGCCTGACTTCTCATGCAATAAAGGAGTCATAACCGTCATACACAAGCACAAACCCCGAATAGGCTCACCGATTGGATTCCGACTCAAAGCGTCCGCAACGACGTTTGCTTTACCCGGGTGGTAAGGTATCTCGCAGTCATAGTCTTTTACCACGTCAAGCCACCGTCGCTGTCTCATGTTCATATTCGGCTGATCCATCAAATACTTGAGGCTTTTGTGGTCAGTGTATATCGTGCACTTGACCCCATACAAATAACACCTCCACATCTTGAGGGCAAAAACCACCGCCCCCGGCTCCAAGTCGTGCGTCGGATAATTACATTCATGAGGCTTCAGCTGCCTCGACGCATAAGCGATCACCTTCCCGCGCTACATCAAAACGGCACCCATTCCCTGGTGAGAAGCGTCACAATATACCACCATATCCTCGACCCCCTCCGGTAGAGTCAACACTGGTGCTTCACAAAGGCGCTTGCGCAGTTCATCGAACGCTTCCTGTTGCTTGCCGCCCCAATAGAAAGCGGCCGACTTTATGGTTAGGCTCGTCAACGGTAGAGCAATCTTGGAGAAAACCTGGATAAATCTCCGATAATACCCCGCCAGTCCAAGGAAACTTCGGATCTCGAAGGGTGTCTTCGGTATTCCCCACTGCATGACTGCAGATATTTTCGCCGGATCGACCATTATGCCATCCTAGTTCACTATGTGCCCCAGAAATTGCACCTCTCTCAACTAAAACGCGCATTTGGAGAACTTCGCATAGAGCTTCTCTTTTCTCAGCGTCTCCAAAACTTCCCGCAGATGGACCTCGTGCTCCTCTTTCGTCTTGGAGTAGACCAGGATATCGTCGATGAATACTATCACCAATCGATCAAGCATAGTACTACATACTCTGTTCATGAAATCCATGAAGGCTGCAGGCGCGTTGGTCAATCCAAAGGGCATCACCACGAATTCATAGTGGCCGTAATGCATGCGAAAAGCTGTCTTCTCGATGTCCGCCTCCCTAACCCGCATCTGGTGGTACCCCAATCTCAAGTCGATCTTCGAGAACCACGAAGCTCCCTGAAGCTGGTCGAACAAGTCGTCTATCGTAGGTAACGGGTATCGATTCTTCACCGTACGCTTGTTCAACTCTCGGTAATCGATACACATTCTTTGCGATCCATCTTTCTTCTTTACGAAGAGAATAGGAGCTCCCCAAGGCGAACCACTGGGTCGGATAAACTCCTTCCCAAGCAGTTCCTGCAGTTGGTCGAACAGCTCCTTCATCTCCGACGGAGCAAGTCGGTACGGGGCTTTGGCTACCGGCGTTGCTCCAGGCACCAAGTCAATCCTGAATTCCACCTGTCGTTCTGGAGGGACCCCCGGCAATTCTTTTGGAAAGACGTCCGCGTAATCTTGCACCATCGGCACGTCTGTGGCCGTCTTCACGGGACCCACCTCGCGAGTATCCCTGACATAAGCTAGAAGACCCCGTCCGCCGTGCTGAGAATGCCTCCGAGCCCTCCCGATTGAACGTAAGGCTGCGCCATGCCTTGAGGTATTGCCCTGGATGACGAGTTCTCCCCCACTTGGGGTTCGAACCCACACCTGTTTGTAATGGCAGTCAATCATTGCCCTCACCGAGTCCAGCCAATCCATGCCCACAATTACGAACAACTCCTTCATTGCTATAGTTATCAGATCAATCTCGAATTTCGTTCCCGAAACTCCATACAGCAGCTGCGATAGACATCCGTAACCGACACCGTACGCCCATCTGCCACATCAACTATCAGTACATGACCCAAGCTTTCCGCTTCCCGATCCCACAGCGCACAGAAGGACAGTGACACAAAGGAGTGGGTTGCCCCACTATCAAATAGTACAAGTGCAGGCACGGAGTTCACAAAATAAGTGCCTAACAGGTAGTAAACATTATACAAATAAGAACCACAACTATAGGCAATTCATATAAACAAGGCGGATACGTACCCGTCACCGCCTTCGGAGCTGCCTGAGCTTCCTCTGCCGTCATCTGGAACTCTCAACCCCGAGCAGGCTGAGTGTCCGCCGTTCCACTACAGCCGTCAGTGATGCGGAGTGTTGATGGAGCAGGGGACCGCACATTTCCACCGCCAGTCCCACTAGCCTTCGGGTGTGGACACTCGTTCTTCAGGTGACCACCCTGGCCGCAGTTGAAGCAAAGTCGGAGACCCTGCTTACAGTCTCTTATATCGTGGCCGGGCTGACCACACTTGAAGCACGTCAGCTGCTGCCGACCTGACCCGATTTGCTATCCACGGCTATTACTACTGATCTTCTTGCTATTCCGGCTATCGGTCGCTTTAAACTTCTTGGGTTGCGATGCAGAGTCTGGCTGTGCTGAAACGGCCCTCTTGCTCCCCACCTGATATTCCAATTCCAGCTCCCGCCTCCGCGCGGCCTCAATCATCTGGTTCAGGCTGGTATGAGGTACAGCCCTCACAAATTCGCGGATTTCATCCCTCAGCATCCCCGCGAACCGTTCCATCTTCATGTCCTCGCTCCTAGCGTATTCAGGGCAGAATAGTGCCATCTCACGAAACTTGATGGTAAGTTCCGTGACAGACTCGTTCTGCTGCTTGTAACTCAGAAAGTCTCGGGTGATCCGCTCGATCTCCACCCGAGGTACGTACTGACGACGAAAGCGCTCTACAAATTCGCCCCAAAGCAACGCTCCCAGCTGTGCCTCGGTCATTTCCGCAGCCAGTAGTTTCCACCAGTCTTTTGCTGGTCCCCGAAGCAAATTCAAGGCATAGCGAATCTTGAGATTCTCCGGACAACCGCACGTATGGAAGACCCCTTCCATGTCAGAAACCCACCGCAGTGCCGCAGAAGGGTCCAACTCCCCCTTGAATCGGAGGAGAGCAAGCCGCGAAATCCCGATAAGTGAATCCCCGCTGCGGACCACCCCAGCCGCGGTAACAGTAGCCAGACGTTCCTCTAACAGAGCTGTGAGCTGGTCCCTAACCTGATTAATAAGCTCGAGAATCATGTTGTTAAAGGCGTGATTCACCTCCTCTACCACTAGTTCCCTAATCTGGTCAGAAGTCATCCCCTGACTATTTCGCGTAACCACCATCTTAAAAGGAAAAATAGTGGGGTCAGTTCAAGTTCAAGTATCCTACCGCACTTAACACATCTAACGCCAAGTTATTTGACTCCTTCGAAATCTCTCGGACATTCAAACATAGTTCCCGTAATGACAATGGTAGGAGCTCTTCTACCACCCTCATTACCGATCTATGGTTGGTTCCAATCGATCCCTAAGTACTCAAACAACTCATATAGACAGTGGTTTCTAACACATTCACCAAATATAGATAGGCAAGCTATTCAAATATTAACCTATCTCTCACGCAACAGTCAACAATCAGACAAGGAACATGCAAAAGAGTTAGGTTATGTACTCTAGGCCACCTCATCCTATGACATACAGCTTATCACGCAACTGCTTAGTTGTTCAATTGCGTAAACAATCATACTAACATCAACAGAGTATTATCAGTCAGTCCTAATCCACATGCATCTATTAATACAAAAGTACCTTGAGCTTCGGCTGGCCAGACAGTATAGAACTCTCGATCCCCGAACTCCTACATAACCGAACTCCAGCTTGAGATCAGAGACACGCACCCGTGCCCCCGATTCACTCAAGCTCGGCTCTGATACCAACTTGTAAGGCTCTAAAAGTTTAAACAGTTTTAGAAACAAATTTTTTTTAAAACGAAACAAACCAACCCAATTTCAATTAAAACCAAACTTTGTATAAAACCGTTATAACAACCTTTACCGCCAAAATAAATGTAATCAAAACCAGAATTCAAATTCTAACGATAAATAAAACCCAGGTTCAAAATTAATAATTAAGCTAAATAAAATAATCTAAGCCAGTCGGGAGTTCGGATCCTTCGAGAGTACTGTCACGCCACGCCTTTGCCCTTCGCATCCGCATTACTAGGACCTGCAATATCTGAAAGAGGGGGGGTAAGCTAATGCTTAGCGAATCCCTACATCTTATCATAAATCAATCACATGTAACAACACATAACGCGCCCGGAGACCCGGCCCTTAACCGTTACCACACTTGTACCTCCAAGGGGACCACGAGTCTCCACGTCCGATGTCCGACATCCAAACACCCCAAGGTCACTCTACCTCGACATCCAAGAATAGCCGTGAACCCTTGGCAAAGTCACCCCGCACCCGACATCCAGGCCAGTGACACTTATCTAGGGACTAGGCCAACCAAGCAAACACATAATGTCCAGAAACAATCAACAACCATGCAAACAACATCTACCACGATATAAACTGAAACGTACAATCATCATACATGTAACCACGTCTTAAGCAAGAGTGAGAAACATATAACATCATTATAACAAGACGAGGAACTCACCTCGAGTCCTAGCTAGCGGCAAACCTTACTTACTTAACCGCGAAACGCCCGAAAGACCTAAAACCCGCAAAACCCTAAATTAATTACACCGATGAGAGCGAACCCGTTAAATAGCTACTTCCGGCAGCCACCACCAACAACCATAGATGTTGGTGGTCGAAACAGAAACACAGCAGCGGCAGCCCTCTTGCTGCTGCTGCCGGCGATCAGCCTCACACACACACACCGCAAACATACAAACCATATACACAGACACACACCAGATCATGCGCACACATGCAGACCACACGCACAACACACAAACCCATCACACACACACACATACACACACAGATCATGCACACATACACAGTACACAAACACACACACACACCCACCAGCGCACACACACACCACCGCAAGGGGTGGTGGTGCGGCAGCCCTTCTATGCCGCTATACAGAGGGCGGCAGCCCCTCTTTGGCGCTGCCGGCGGGAGAGAAGAAGAGAGAGAGAAAGATAGATAGCTATACCGAGAGAGAAAGAATCTGATCGGAAAGAGAGAGGGATTCCGGCCTCTCTGCTGTTGGCGCCGGAAGTGTGAAGGAAGAGAGAGAGATTGGTTGCTAGGGTTTTTCTTAGGGCTGACTTGTGACTCCTAGGCTCCCTTAGGTTAACTTATAAAGAGGGAAAAAGCCCGGTTTAAACACACGTGGGCTATGGGCATGACTTCTCATGCAAGTCACCCAACCCCTTACCCTTTTCTAATTAAAATAACCTACTAAACAAAACTGAAAATAAAGAAAATACTAATTACGGAAAGGTAACGAATTACCAGAACTCGGGGCGTTACACTTAGGGGCTTGCTCCTCGAGAGTATATTTATATTCATTGCGAAAGGAATGCGATGGGAGATTCCTACCATGAATGGGTACAACCCTTGTTTTTGTCTCGAAGGGAATGATTCGTTGTTGCTAAATGTTTTGTAAAACTGTTTTATGGGAATTTACTAGACCTTATGGTCTAACCTTCGTTTTCCAAACATAATTTTTTTCCCAGGAAATTACCGGACGAACTGATTGGGGACACTAGGGGTAAAGCGAAGGCGTGAGCATTAGTAAGAAGACTTTGAGATGTGGTTTCTTAACTAGTTTACCTAAATTTTCAATTGTAATTAGTTCTAATTCTGCAACGTACATTGAGATGAACCATACCTTGAGTTGAGTTTCATTTACGTATTATCACTTTGGATGTGGATTGTACTCGTTTGGGCTTGGATTTATAGTATGATTTGATCGGTAAATTTTGTGTTGTCACATGAGAGCTTTTGAAGAAGGTTTGCAAAAGCTTATATAATATGGTGGTATTTATAGAGAATGCTTTGAAGAAAAAGAAACGTTACAAAACATAAATCTTTATTTACATTTTCTCAAAAACTTCTTAGAATGTATCTATAGAGAATGCCTTGAAGAAGCTAGGTTTGCAAAAGTTCGTTTCCTTGGGAAATTTGCTTAACTTTTTGAAAATGTTAAAAGCATTAATAAGAGTGAAAAAAAACTTCAAAATCTTTGCTCGACTGACTAATAAAGGTTCAAACATTGAAGCTTCTGTGGTACTGACAATTACAATTTTGTTGATCTTTTTCTTTTTGGTGTCAAATACATTTGGCACCTAAAAAAGTAATCTTTCTTGATAAAATTGGTTTGATAAGGTCAAATATATAGTAGCATTTTCTATGTAACCAAAAAAACATATCTAAAATCTCTAAAGAAGCTTTTAAGATATTTGGTTTCTCACTATTTTTCTAGCGAAAGTTTACTGAATTTTATACATGATAGTTATGCCTCCTTTAGAAAGAGAAGATTGGATTTATTTGGTTATGTTGGATCATATATCCAATTTTGTAACCAACTAGATAAGCCCAGGCTTCGCACCGGGTTCATAAACAGTAGATACCGACACTTTAACGTATTTCAGTCAATATACTATATATGACTAAAACGTAAAATGAAATATAGAAAACTAAAAGATATAAACTGAATAAATATTATAAATTTAGGGGGCTAGTTTAAAGGTGGGTATAGGATTTGGGTTGGTTGGAGCCTATATATAATATCGTATATAATAAAATAAATACATGAAAAAAATATTCAATATTAGGCTCATTTCAATCTTATCGACGATACGATTATAATGGCGTAGTTTGTCAAAATTAAAATGTATTTTTTAACATATTTTAGATCGTATCGATGATACGATTATAACGGCGTAATTTGTTAAAATTAAAACGTATTTTTTTAACATGTTCCAGCCAATATACGATATATGAGTAAAAAGTAAAATGAAATATAGAAAAGTAAAGGTATAAAGTGAATAAATATTATAAGTTTAGGACGTTAATATGTGAATATGAAAATGGGTATAGGATTCGGGTCGGTTGGAGCTTATATATAGTATATATTAAAATAGTAACATCAAAAAATATTCAATATTAGACTCATTTAGATTGTATCGACGACACGAACATAATGGCGTAATTTGTTAAAATTAAAACGTATTTTTTAACGTCTTTTTGCCAATACACGATATATGACTAAAACGTAAAATGAAATATTGAAAAGTAAAAAGTGTAAACTGAATAAACCTTATAAGTTCTAAGTTTACGGGGCTAATATGTAAATTTAAAAATAAATATAGGATTTGGGTCGGTTAGAAGTTGGAACGTATATATAGTATATAATAAAATAACTACGTCAAAAAATATTCAATATTAGGCTCATTTCGATCATGTCGACGACACGAATATAATGTCGTAATTTGTTAAAATTAAAAGTATTTTTAACGTCTTTTAGCCAATAAACGATATATGACTAAAACGTAAAATGAAATAATGAAAAGTAAAAGGTATAAATTGAATAAACATTATAGGTTTAGGGGCCAAAATTGTAAATTTGATGATGGGAATAGATTGAGGAGGAGGCGCGGGTCAGGGGGTTTATGGCTGGGTCATAGGCGGGTTTGGGCCAAAAGTAGAGAGGACAGCCGGAGCGGGTCAGGTGCGGGTCGGGGCGGACGCTGGCGGGTCAGAGCGCCTACTAATTGTATAGTATATATAACTATTGTACCATTTCAACCGATTATTTATATCTTTATTAATTTTTCTTAAGAGTATTATATACAAATTAACTATTAACAATATCGTATATATTATTAACTAGACTATATATGTGTTCGATGCGGTGCAAAGTTTCTTGAATATAAAATTGAAAATTTCAAAGAATATGTAACGCCCCATTTCCCAAAGTTAGTTATTTAACGTTATTGTCAGGATTTAGTCAAGTTAGTGTCCATTATGTAAATTTCAGGTTTGGGGACTTAGTTGTCATTATAGAAAGTTGGAGGTCATGTATATAAGGAGGGTTGAAGCCCTAAATCCCTTTCATTTGTGTTTATGCGACTTTGAGAGAGAAAGGGAGCAAGGAGGCGATTTTGGGTGATACGGAAGAGAGGAATCGTTCATTTGGAGTAGCAAGTAGCAAGCAATGGTCGTTGGTGGATTCCTTAAGGTAATATTGATGTTTTTCATGTCTAATCGTTATATTTGTAAGCTTATTTCAAGGGTTAGGGTTTTGGGATGAAAGTAGTGAAATTGGTGATCTTTGGGTCACCAATCAAGTGGTTATTGATGTTATTTGGATGCTAGAATGTAGGTAAATGTTTGGGGATGCTTTGGTAAGCATCAATTTGAGTTTTCATGTTAGAAATCGATGAAAAAGGTAGAAATCGCGACCTTGGAACGAAACCCCGTCGAAATCGATTTTTGGGGTTCTGGAGGTGCCTCGCGCCGCGAAGAAGTGTTGTGCAGTGCTGCGAGGCTTCGCGTCGCGAAGCCTGAGTCTTTGCGAACGCGAAGCTCTGTCTGTTTCGAATTTTGAACTTTTTATGTTAGGGCTCGGTTGGGGTTTTCGGGTTTATAACCCCTAGGGGATATCAATACATGATGTTCCGTGAATTTTTGGGAGTAATTGGGCTAGTGTAGCTAGGTCATTTCGGCTTAGGGGACGGGGTTGCCCCTTTGTTTTCATTTCGGGCCAAAGTTTGATATGTGTGTCCATGTATGTGTATTATAGGTGTTTGAGCTTCTACATGTGCTTTTATATCAAGTGTGTGATATCGGACTTCACTATAAGGTGAGTACATTAACCCTTATACGTGGCTTTATGTACAAATTGCATGTGATGCGTATGTGGTTATGAGACTAGCATGTTTGTGTGATGGTGGCCACCATGGGTATTGCCCTTGTGTTAAACTGATATCAGTATGTGTGTGGTCCTTACCGGTGTGTACCGTAAGGCCATTGGTGATAGCATGTCTAGTTCTCATATGTGTGGTGGTTTGTATTATATTGTTGTGTGTTTGTGGTTTGTGCTCACTAAGCTTTAAGCTTAACCCGTTGTGGTTTATGTGGTTTAGTGTCAGGTACCTCTTCCAAGGTTAAGGGAAAGGCGCCTGCTTGATGGCTCGGATCGGTCCAGTTCAGAAGTTTACAAAGGATTTTAGAAATGAAGTCTAAATATTTTATTTGAATGTTTTGGTTAAAAATGGGATAAATTTGAGAATGGTTCATTTAAAATTATTTACTTTGGACATGTTTTGGGTAAATTGTGACCCTTATGTTTTAATTAAAGCTTCCGCACTTTTTGGTTACTTATCTCCGTTAAATATATGTTAAAATGAAAGTGGTCGTTACAGAATAATTTTGTTTTAGTTTTATTCTACTCACGCGATGCTAATTTTATGATTTTATGTGCTTTTAAGATGTATATCAGATATACAAAATTCAAGTTCAATACGATCAATTGGTCAGAAGAAAAGTTCTACATGCTCAAAATTTGTTTATTTGTTTTTTTTAGTAAGATCCAAAATAACAATCACAAAGTTTTGCATGCTCAAAATTTGTGCAATGTTTGCTCATGTTCTCTATGAACTTTTGTTTTCAAATATTTATATAGGTGCATTTCAAATGCCTATTTGAAAATATCACTTGTGGCTCATGTTCAATCTTTTTAAAGTAAATTTAGAAAAATCGAGGATAGTTTGGTTTGGTTTGGTTGACTCATGGACCTGACGCAATGGGGGTTTACGGAGGGATAGACAGGTGTCTAAACCCTTTGATAGACAAGAATTACAAAACGTAAAACTCAAAAGAAGAGAATAATCTCTAAAGAACTCACAAAGAGAAGAATATTAATTGAATAAAACTTGATTACAGTTAAAAACAATAAACCCTATTCATCTAGATTACTTCCATCAACCACAAGCCTCCTCACACACCTTCAGTGTCCTGCCGCCTGTGATATCTCAATCTCCTACGGTTCCTATAGCCGATCGACGAGGGAGGAGTTGGTACTTGGAATAAAGAAAGTAAGTCCCAGAGGTATAGAGGACGATAGTGAACATTCAAGTATTATCCATGATCCATGTTAAATTGATTCACTACTCATGATAAATAATACAACATTCATGATCAATAAATACACATTCATCGTGAATAGCCCATAAATGTGTAATACAACATAACATTCATGATCAATAACACACATTCATCATGAATAACCCGCGAATGTGTGAGACACATGTGGCTCCGTCATTTGTCTCCAGTTTACTATCTTGTTTGTATTAATTAACATATATTATTAGAAATTTATTTTTAATTACATTATTAGAGTTTTGTCTTAATTATATTATAAAATATTTGTAACTGATTGATTATTCAATAAACCATTTTTAGTCATTTTACATACTCATAAGCTAGTTTTTATCAAATATAATTTATTTAATCATCCAACCGCTAACTTATCAGCTAGTTTCCCAAACATAGCCTAAAGCTCATATGATCATAAAGATTCACTTGCAGTGACTTTAGATTATTAGTGATTGGTCGACAGAATAACCGTGCAACGCTGAATCAAAAACCACAATTGCCAAAAGATACTATTAGACCATTTTTATTACCATTAATTACATAATCTTTGCAATTCCAAACATCTTAATAGATTTAAGATATGATGATAACGATTAACAAATAAAAAGGTTTCCATAACTGCATAAACCATTTGGTCGATTTATACTTCTTTTGTCTTGAAAATTTATAATATTTGACTTGATATATATTCTAATTAATATAATACTTTCCTTTTTTCATATTACAAATTTGAAGTAACAAAATATTTTATGATAGATTTTATAATAAGTTGATAGTTTGGCCAAGTGGTCTAAGACGCCAGATTTATGCTCTGGTCCGAAAAAAACTAAAATTTAAAATTTATATTTAATTCCTATTATAGATATTTGATCCTTTGATGCACTTTTTATATAAAATGTAATAAATTTAATTTTATTTAGATTAAAACTACTTTTTTAAATCTCAATTGATTTTTTTGATAACTTTTTAAATACGAATTAAAAAACTAAAATTTAAAATTTATATTTAATTTCAATACATTTCCTATTATAGAGATAACTTTTTAAATACGAATTAAAAAACTAAAATTTATATTTAATTTCAGTACATTTCCTATTATAGATATTTGATCCTTTGATGCACTTTTTATGTAAAATGTAATAAATTTAATTTTATTTAGATTAAAACTACTTTTTTCTATCTGAATTGATTTTTTTAGATAACTTTTTAAATAGAGATTAAAAACATAAAATTTATATTTAATTTCAATAAATTTCCTATTATAGATATTTAATCTTTCGATTCACTTTTTATGTAAAATAATAACAATTTAACTTTATTTAGAATAAAAAATAATTTATCTTTTTATATATTTTTGAGAAACTTTTGAATATCTTTAACAGATTTTTCAAGATGAAAGATGAAAAACTAAAAAGTAAATTCTGAAAAATATTTATTATGTGAAGAGTAGACAATTTACTATATTATTAAAATATTTTCAGCACAACTAATAATATATTATTTCTCTCTTCTATATGTCTAAGTTCTACCATAAAATGTATAAAGAGTCTTTTATCCTCCCATAGATAATCATTTTTAGAATATTTCCAAGTTTGAGATTTTCATTCTTTTTCTCACATTTTCTTCTTTTGAATAAAGTTTTAGAGAGTTTGTTTGGAGCAAAAAAACCCAGAAAATTTCCATCTTAGAAAAGCTGTTGAAGATGCTCTAAGAATGTTATCGTTTTGTTTTTTCATGCTACAATGTAACCACAAAAATAATTAGAGGTATTCATCTAAATTGTTAAAACCGCACAAACTATCCGTAATGTACCACAACATGTGATTTAGAACATTTGCGGTGTTGTTTGTAATTTGCATTCGCATTTTGCAGTCCACTATATTGTTTGAATCATCAAATCGTGGTTCACAATATACACATATTTCTATATTTTTATACATATGATAATTTCTCAAATGGGTGCATATATCATCAATCATAGGGTGCATATTTTTTCATTTCAATAATTATTATTTATTATAATTGTATATTTCTTTTAGGTGTTTTTTATTTATATTTTTCTCTTTATTAGTTTTAAGGGATAATTGCATCAAAATAACACTAATTTTACATAATTTCTATTTTGGAGAACCAACCTTTATAGCTATCATTAAGGGTTTGAAGCATACGTTCCGTATATTTGAGGGTCTCGTTGATTCCCATATTGTACCTAGAGTGGAAGCTATTGTTGTATGCAAATTCCACTAGCGGTAGATGTGTATCCCAATTCCCACCAAAGTCGATCACGCACGACCGCAACATGTCTTCTAGTGTCTGTATCGTTCGTTCGCTTTGTCCGTCGGTTTGAGGGTGGTAGGCGGTGCTTAACTTGAGTTTCGTACCCAAGCCTTCTTGCAATCCATGCCAAAACTGGGAACTAAATCGGCTATCTCTATCCGAGACAATCGATAACGGTACACCATGCCTCCTCACGATCTCTTTTATGTAGAGTTTGGCCAATTGGTCCATGGGTAGAGTCTCACGCATCTCGAGGAAATGAGCACTCTTCGTGAGTCGGTCCACGATCACCCAAATAGTGTCGTGACCCCTCAAGGTCCTCGGTAGCTTGGTCACGAAGTCCATGGTAATATGCTCCCACTTCCATTCCGGGATGTCTAGAGGTTGCAAACTACCATAAGGCTTTTGGTGTTCCGCCTTGACTTGAAGGCATGTGACACACTTCTCGACATAATTAGCCACGTCAAGTTTCATGACCGGCCACCAATAGTTCATCTTCAAGTCCCGGTACATCTTGGTGCTCCCGGGATGTATGAAATACTTGGATTTGTGGGCATCATCCAAGAGCAATTCCCGGTTGCCACCAAGCTTCGGCACCCAAACTCGGCCTTGAAACAGTTTAAGCCCGCGGCTATCCTCGGTCAACAACTCTTTTTGCTTCACCATCACCTCATCCTTGAGATTTTCTTCTCTAAGGCTTCCACTTGACTCGCCTTGATCCTTTCCATCAAACTTGACACCACGCTGATCCGGTTAAGGGTCACACCAACGCTATCACCATAGTTCTTACGGCTCAAGGCGTCGGCGACTACGTTCGCCTTACCGGGGTGGTACAATAAGTCGCAGTCATAGTCCTTTAGTAGCTCGAGCCATCTCCTTTGCCGCATGTTGAGCTCCTTCTGGTCGAAAATGTGTTGGAGACTCTTGTGATCGGTGTATAGTGTACACTTGGTTCCGTAAAGGTAGTGCCGCCACAACTTCAACGCAAACACCACCGCCTCTAACTCCAAATCGTGCACCGGATAATTCCTTTCGTGATCCTTCAACTGTCGAGAGGCGTATGAGATCACCTTGCCTCGTTGCATGAGCACGCATCCGAGTCCCATTTTGGACGCGTCGCTATAGACCACGAAGTCTTCCGTCCCGTCCGGCAACGATAGAATTGGCGCCTGACATAACTTCTTTTTGAGCGTTTGGAAGGCCTCTTCTTGTTTATCGGTCCATAGAAATTTGGCGTTCTTCTTCGTTAGCACCGTGAGCGACGAAGCGATCTTCGAGAAATCTTGAATGAACCTTCGGTAGTAACCCGCTAAGCCTAGGAAGCTTCGTATTTCTGACGGGTTCGTTGGCGACTTCCAACTCATCATGGCCTCGATCTTCGCCGGATCCACCTTGATTCCGTCTCGCGACACCACATGTCCTAGAAATTGTACCTCGTGGAGCCAAAATTCGCACTTGGAGAATTTGGCGTACAATTTCTCGTCTCTAAGCATGCTCAACACCTCTCGTAAGTGTCGTTCATGTTCGGCCTCATCTTTGGAGTAGACTAAGATATCGTCGATAAAGACTATAACCGACTTATCTAAGAACGGTCTACACACTCGGTTCATCAAGTCCATGAATACCGCCGGCGCGTTGGTCAAACCAAACGGCATCACTAAGAACTCATAGTGCCCATATCTCGTTCGGAAGGCTGTCTTAGGCACGTCGTTCTCCTTCACCCTAACTTGGTGATACCCGGATCGTAGATCAATCTTCGAGAAGCACCCGGCGCCTTGTAGTTGATCGAAGAGATCGTCGATCCGAGGCAAAGGGTATTTGTTCTTTACCGTCCTCTTGTTTAGTTCCCGGTAGTCGATGCACATTCTCATGGAGCCATCCTTTTTTTTGACGAAAAGGACCGGTGCTCCCCACGGTGACGAACTCGGTCGGATGAATCCCTTCTCGGAGAGTTCTTGCAATTGCGTCATCATCTCCTTCATCTCGGTCGGAGCCAATCGGTACGGAGCGCGCGCGATCGGAGCCGCTCCGGGTGTAAGGTCAATGTGGAACTCCACTTGGCGTTCCGGTGGTAATCCGGGCAAATCTTCCGGAAAGACGTCCGGAAAGTCCCGCACCACATTCACATCGGCGAGCTCTTTCTTCTCTAACTTAGTATCGATGACGTAAGCTAAAAAGGAGGTGCATCCCTTGGCTAGGCACTTTCTTGCCTTAACCATCGAGATGGTTGTGTAGGCGCCCTTCTTCTTATCCCCGTACACGGTAATCAATTTTCCGCTAGGCGCCGGTAACGTGACCATCTTCTTGCCGCATCCTATGTTGGCGTCGTGTGCGCGCAACCAATCGATCCCTAGCACTACGTCGAAACTACCGACATTCATGGGTATGAGGGTAGCGGAGAAAGGTTCTCCATCTAACTCTATAGTGCACCCCTCAAAGCAATCCCGAACGGTCACAAGAAATCCGCCCGCTACTTCTACTACTAACGCATCAGATAAGGGAGTGGTAGGCATAGTGAATTTCCTAGCTAAAGTATCATGCACAAAAGAGCGTTCGGCACCCGTATCGAAAAGAATAAGCGCAGGTATGGAGTTAACGAGAAACGTACCCGATACAAGATCGGATGCCTCTCTCGCCTCCGCGGCCGTCATTTGAAACGCACGGCTAGTCACCTTCGGCGGGTTTCCTCCCTTTGCGACCGATCCGCTCGGACCCCCGGTAGTCGCTTTCTTGAACTTCGGGCAAGCATCCCGATAGTGCCCCGGCTCCTTGCAATCATAACAAACCGGCACTCGGGCCGCACAATCTTGGGTCGCATGACCCCCTCCTTCCACATTTCCCACAATTATTGGGAGTTGGGGGAAAATCGCGGCGACACGGCCCAAAGTGCTTGCTTCGACATCCATTGCACCATTTCGCCTCGTTTCGGCTTCCACTTCGCCTCCCATCTTGGAAGGTCTTGCTCGGTCGGGCCGACATGGCGGCCTCCTCAAACTTCCTCTTTTGCCCGGCTTGATATCCCTCCACCCGGGCTTGGGTGATGTCGTCCTCAATCCTCAACGATTCTTCGATCGCCTCGTGCAAGGTGGTGACCCTCGCAATCCTCACCGCCGATCTCATCTCGGCCGGTAAACCACGGGAATAGGCCTTGATCTTTGCCTTCTCATCGGGAGCCAAGTGCTCCACCATCCCAAGCTTCTCCATAAAATCCTTTGCGTAAAAGGAAATGGGGTTGTTGCCTTTCTTCAATCCCCGGAATTCGTCCTCGATCTTGTCGAGGGCTCGCTCGCTACAATACTTCTCGAGCGTCTTCTTCTTGAATTCGGCCCAAGAGAGCCTAGCGTACACCTCCGGAGTGAGGGAAGAGCGGGTCAAGTTCCACCACGTGAGGGCCTCGCCCTTAAGAAGGTGGGATGCGAACTTGACTCGTTGGGAAGAGTCGCACTCACTAGCCTCGAAGGCCATCTCCATCTCGCAGAGCCAATTCAAGCACACGACCGGGTCGGTACATCCCCGGAACTCCGGCGGTTTACACCCCAAGAAGTTCTTGTAGGAGCAACCCTTAGTTTTTCCCTTCTCTTTGTCCCCGGTGATTCGGGTCTCCTCGGTGACCACCACCACCTCCGCATCCCCCGATGCCGTAGCGGCGTTCTCTCCCACCGTCTCATTGCGTCGGTGGCTAGCATCACGATCCTCCAACATTTTCATGAAGGACTCTTGTTGTTTGCTCATGGCCTCGTTCACGGCCTTCATCACACTATCGAGCATTCTCATCTCCGGGGTCACCTCGGTTAGGACCGGGTTTGGATCCTCGAGATTCACCCTTGGTACATGCTCCGCTCCCCCACCGAGAACGGGAAGCCTCGGTGGGCTCTCAACCGTCTCGACCCGAACATGTTGGTCGGCGGTCGAAGCGGTTTGGTCGGGTGGTCCTCTCGCGGCGCCCGTTTGACTACGGGTATTCGCCATCAAATCTGTAATACACAATGCACGAGAATAGGATAAGAATAGACTACTTACGAACCTCAACATTTATCATCATCATAATAACAGTTACTCAAACACTCGCGTACAACGCATTCATAGATCAGTAGCTAAGTGATTTATGAACTAATCATACATAAGCATCCTCGTTACCATCACCACAACTTTGAATAAACGTGAATTCGCAATCCTATTGCTCTCCCCACCTAAGGTTCTACCCAAGGTATGTATCGTATTCACTAGTTTGCTAAGTTTAAGTCTAAGCATACTACAGTGATTACCTAGTTCGCTTAAACTAAAGCTCTGATACCAACTTGTAACACCCTAAAAATCAGGGCGAACAAAAACTTTCATTTAATAGAAAGATGGTATACAATGTACGCCAAGGCGTGAGCTCATCCCAAAAACAGGGGTATAAGTAATGTACAATTAATTACAATGTTTGTAATCAAGGAGAAATACAATAACCAAACTAGTCTAGTTCTGTCTAAGAAGAAGACTACAAAAGGGTTATCGTTCTACGGTAAGTCTCGCGGTCATAGTAGACCGGTATCTCCAATGTTCCCCCAAGCTCACTCTACGTCCGAGGCCTACTTGGGGACAATGTCCCGAGTACCTGAGAGACACATCGACACCAAGCAAGTGTTAGGCTAAAGGAGCCTAGTGAGTTGTACAGTTAATATCATGCGCATAAGATATATAAGGACATGCGAGTTATACACGATTATACTAGCAATAAAATTAGCATATTAAACCGGTTCATTATTATCTTCGAAAACAATGGGAGCGACCCATTTCCCCCAACCAATGCCCCGACATTCTTTACTTCCAAACACCTCGATGTCCCGAATTTAGCATGGCAACATCATCCGAGGCCCGCGCCCAAGGAGCAACCCGAGGGCCGGCGACATAGGTACAAACCCCAAGACTGTTTGGTGTGGACACATCGCGTTGGTTCGTCCATGTTGTTATCATTAGGATCGTGAGACGGAATTTAGCATCGCGTCACGTCCATATCATCTCCACACAAGACCTAGATACTGAATTTAGCATAGCATCTAGTCCACATCAATTACACATAAACCTCGACACTGAATTTAGCATAGCGTCATTTATAGAGGTATACATCGGGATCTCAAGCCCGTTATATCATTCCGGGTATGCCCCATTTCGGGTATCAACCCCATTCTTACATAATCCCAAGTCATGTATCATGTCGCGCATTTCGTATAATTACATTTATCATACAACCCGTAGGTTTAACACATACGAAATAGCATACGATAATTTCATCTCATATAAAGAGTCACACCATCCAAAGCATTCATATTAGTATAGCATTTCATACATACCATGAGCATCCTCAACTAAACATGAGAAGTAATCTATACTAAGTTCACATATATCCACATAATCAAGTAAGAAGTAGACTCCATCAAAATGATGTGCTCTCAGTTTTAACAAAATAGTTTAGCAACTCACCTTAGGGTTTTGTGATAAAAACCCCCAAATCCCAAGATTAGGTCAAATACGAGCACAAACCTAAATCAAGTAAATCGAACCCTAAATTAGTTCATAACCTTTATTATACACATAGATCCAACCTATAAGGGTTTATTTGAAGCTTACCAAGTGAGATCCAACTAGAACCCTAGGGTTTGGAGCCTTCCTTTCTTCAAGCAACAATGGTGGTGAAAGGAAGAGTGGAGAAGATGAGGTAGGTGAAGTGTGGTTCTCCAATCGAGCTAGCTCCAAGTGTAGATCCAACCTCAAGATCTTGAAGAGCTTTGAAAATGGAGAGTGTAGGAAGCAAAATCGCCAAAATCGGACAAGGGATGAGAGAGTTATGATAAAATGAAGATTGGAAGGGTTTAAAACCCGTTTTTCAGCTTCACCAGCTACCTAGCGATCGCTAGGCTTTAGGGCTAGCGATTGCTAGCTGCCTTCTTCTGGGGTCGCTAGCCTGATCGCGAGCACAAACAGCAACCAAGGAAATCTTGCCTAGCGATCGCTAGGCTTGAGGGCTAGCGATCGCTAGCATCTGATTGTTTTTGGTGGAATTTTGTTTCGGCCATAACTTCTTCGTTATAGCTCCGTTTTCGATTCCGAAAGAACCGTTGGACTCGTAATTGAATTTCCTAACATATTAGACCATAAAATACATAATTTAATCTAAAATTCTAGATTCCATATTTCATTAAAGAGTTGTTATTACACCGAAATTACGGGTGTTACACCACATGATTGTAATTCTAGTGAATGGGCATACCTGAGATCATCGGGTGCCTTGCTTGTGAATCTCAAATACTTTGTCTTATTGGGGCCATTGATCCTCAAGATGAGCTACTTTTGTGTTCCGCCACTAACCATGGAAATCGAGTTTCCCCTATTACCAAAAAGTGTTATTTTGAATACTGAGTTTTATCAAAGTTTTTCATTGCTATTTTATGCAGGGTTGTGGTGGCGATGAGCAGTGGCAATTAGTGGTTGACGATAGTTATGGAGGTAGACGTGGTGGTGGTTTTAGAGGATGTAAAGATGGTAGATAGTAGATAAGGCAGTTGTAGCCAATAATGTGGTGGGTAGCCGACGTTGGTGGTAGTGGTGACTGGTGACCATTAAAATAATATTGGACGACTGTTATTACTAGTAGTGACCATTAAAACAACTATCATATAAAAATTATACATTAAACGAAGGTTAATTAGTAATATTTTAGTTTTCATCTTATTCTTATCCAATCTTCTTCCACCTATTTTGGAGGCACATGAAAAAACCCTTTTATCACTGATAACTCCAAAATTATACATATTTTACTCATGCTAATTCCCCACTTTTGTGCTTATTTTGAGAGTGTTTTCGATATTGTTTGACTTAAAAAGGTTTAATTCCTAATTTTGTAGGTCTTGGAGGCCGTGGAACGGAAAAGTACGAAAAAGGGCGAGAAAACGTGAAAAATGCACAAAGTCAACACAGTAGCAATCTGGCGTTCGCGAGTTTCAGAATCTGGCGCCGCCAAACCATCTGGCGCCGCCAAACCAAAAATCTGGCACCGCTAGATTCGACAAAATTGAAAACCAGAGTTGACCTAAGCATCTGGCGCCGCCAAACTTGCCGTTTCGCGATCGCCAGATGACCCCTGGACGTTTTCTTATAAATACAGGCCTTGGTCATTCAGTTTGAGGCATCCAGAAAATCCAATTTTCTATACTACTCTCCTAGGTTAGATGTTGGGAGCCGCTTAGGGTTTCCAACCCGAGAAGATGGAGGCTCGATGTGACGACTACGGAGGAGATTCGAGGGGATGCTACGCCAAATCGACCGGTCTTTAGTTGGTTTGTCTAAGTATTTGTAATTGACATGTGTATGTGTTGATTCCTCTTGTGTGTCTATTATGGTTTGAATACTTTGGATTTTAGTTTATTAATTAGATGCATGATTTGTTGAATGTTGTCTTTGATTCCGTTCTAATATATTGTTTGGTGATTTGAATTCATTTGGTTGGGTGTATTTGTTGGACCAAAACAGATAGACTCCGAAAGGATAAACAACCTACCTTAGCGTGACCTTGGACCAAGAGAGTTGTGTTAAGGGGTTACTTGGACCAAGAGTGACCAGATAGTAGAAAAGCCATGCAATAGAATTAGAATCGGATTTCCGGTGTTAGGTTGCCTATCAAACACCTAGTATTGGAGCTAGGAGGACCGAGACCTAGTTGATAATCTTAGATAAACATGTTCGGGTGCATTATTGCTTAAATTCTGGCAACGATCATAAATCTATGTCTTATGAAAGTAAACCATAATGGATTCACTTATCTCCAATGTATGTCTGTTCATCAGTTTTCCACTTCTTGGTTAGGTTAATTTATTAATTGTCTTTTTATATTTCAAAATACTTTTCTAAAAACAAAAACCCCAAAAAGCTTTAGGTTAATTAAACTGATTTAGATTAATAATCTATAAAACTTGACCGTTCCCAGTGGTAGATACGATACCTGGACTTTCCTACACTATATTACTCACGATCAGGTACGCTTGCCTGTATATGTGGTAAGATGGTGGCTAGGCATTAGAGGTTAAAACTTGTTACGCTTTTTATATACGATAATTACCGCATCAATCACATGTTTGTTTCAATTCTTATCCCTATCCGTGTCCTAATATCACACCATACATGGAACAAAGAGTTCTTATTCCATCCCATGCCTTGCCAAACTCATAACACTGAAATTCCTTTAACTTGTCCCATGTCGCACCAAATATGGGACAATGAGTTTTGTCCTATCCTTTCTCATGTATCAAACATAAACCAAACAACTAATATCTAAAATGACTAAAGCACCCCTAGTTCAATTAAACTTTATGGAGAAAATTAACAGTAGTTAGAAGAGAGTTAATATCTGTTAAAAATAGACAAATATTAGGCTACCCGCAGCGGTAGATTGGGTTGGCAGCGGGTATACCTGCCGGGTTGGTTGGAATCGAGTGGGTTGGGTGCGTCGAGGAGGGAAGCCGGCGGGTTTAGAGTTGGGCGGTTCCGGAGAGCCGTTGCCAAACGGCTCTCCAACGGTCAAAATTCTTAATTTTTTTTTTACTTTTTTTTCATATTTTACTCCTATATAAATACTCATTTATACCCAACTTATTTTTTCACACCAACTCTAAACCTTCAATTCTTCAACTCTTTTCCAATTCTTCAAACCTCCCACTGTTCAATCATCATGAACCCAAACGATCAAAACCTCGGATTTTCATCACGTCGCGCGAAATGTAAACGTCGGGCGGAACCCGAGACCCCTTCGAAGCCCTCTTTCAAAGTCGACGTTACGCACACCGGGTTCCCTCCACAATATCCACCCGATTACGGTGTCGAAATTTCGTCGAAAGATTTTGTATCACAATTACTCATCCTCAAGCTCCTCAACCCGGGAGCTCTTCACAACCCAATCAACCCGGGAGCTCTTCACAAGCTCCTCAACCGTTTCCTTATCAATTGTTTCCTTATCAACCGTTTCCTAATCCACAATTTCCTCCAACCGATTGGGGTACTCCTTATCAACCACAATATGTACCCAATTACCAACCCAATTACCAACCCGTACAAGAGGAAGACACTTCCGATGAGGGAGAACTTTCACCAACGACCCAACAAGAGGAAGACATTAAGTTTTTCACCGCCCCGCACGGCTATCTCCGGGGTAAAAAGCTCAAGGATACTATGAAACGAAAAGACGAGATCAAAACCAAATATGACTTGTAAATTTTAGTTTATTTAATGTTTTAGTTTATTTTATTTAATTATGTAATGTTTAATTTTAATTTTTAGTTAATTAATTATGTAATGAAATTTTTGGTTAACTAATTATGTTTTATTTAATTATATTATTTATTTATATAAAATAAATTGAAAAGCGAGAGGGTTGGGAGGGTTGGGTGTGTGTTGTAGAGGGTTATGAGAGGGTAAAAAGAGGGTTGGGAAAAAGCTGATATGGCAGCTGATGTGACATTCAAAAAGTGAGCGAGTTAAGTGGGTTGGGTCGGTACAGATAGCCTTAGGGACTAATAAAGTGAACGATATATACAGATTTGGGTTATATCTAATCTCTATCAAATGAAGAAGAAGGTCTGTCATTTGAGGGTTTTAGCATACAAATTGATCCACAACAACAAAATCACCATAAGATTCTTCTGGTCTCCCATAATCAGCTTGATTAAACCCTAACTCAAAATCCAAAGGAAATCACCATTAAAGAAACATGGAGAAATCCACGGAGCTTCAATGTGTGGGTGAACTGGAAATCGTCAAAGCAAAACCACCGGTTGGTTTCCTCTGCGGTTCGATACCTGTTCCTACTGATAAGCCTTTCACCGCCTTCGATTCCGCTCTCGTTCCTTCCGCCACTGCGTAAGAATTCCGCTATCGAATTGAATTGAACTGACAATTTGATGATTGATTTTAGGTTTTAATGGCTGTTTTTTTATTGTTTCTTAGGGAAGATGCGCCGAGGTACCGGGTGATTCCGACGGAGACGAACCTCAAGACGCTGCCGTTTCGGCCGAATATTCCCGAAAAGGTTCTGCCGATGGTTGCGACTCATACGAGGACCGGTGGAGGTATTAGCTTTTCTTGGATTAGTTGTTCATACTGTTGATGACATTTGTGGTTGTTAGGATTATGATTGTGAAATGTGGCAAGTTCTTGGTGGACATGATTTGGTTGATTATGTTGGTTCTTGGTCTGATTTGGTACTTTGAGCACTTGCAATGAAGAATATGGAATGGATTATGCATATATTCTATCTTAATTAGGAAAATTTTAAATACAAATCATGAAATTACCTACCATATCTTGTTGATGTTGTCTATGGTTGTTAAATGATTAGGAAGATGTGGTTAATAAAGACATAAAGTGGTAGATGATCCAAAATTTGCCACCAACTGGATCACTTGATCATTTGTAATTCTATATCATCTTTGACATATTGCTAGACTCTACATGATACCATTGGTGGCAACAGAGAGGTGTTCAGAAAATAAGTGGTAGGCCAAACAAGTATACACAGCCCAGCGCTATCCTCAACAAGTAATTAAGTGGTCAAGTACGGATGTTGTACTTGTACGGTTGTACCCACAGGGAGTTAGTTAAAAAATGCAAGTGTAAAATCAGCTAGTTAACCGTTCAGTAGGTTGGTTGGGAGTAAAAACAAATAGCATAAAATGCTTACACTTAATAATATGAAACACTTGGATATGGAAATTCCTCGAGTTAAATTACAGTGTACAGGCTGCTGATGCAGTCATGCTTCATTGTTGGTAGAACATGAATAGTGAACAAACTTGAGAAAGATAGCACAGCATTAAATCCATCCAATTTTGCAAGACATACATACTTGTGACACCATGCCACCAATTTGCTCTTAGCTAAAGTAGGCTGTTAGCCATAGGCTAGAAGCTGCAATATGTCTGACAGGCAGTGTAACCCGCTAACATAATGTTACTTCACACTCTGGAATTAATACACATATAACTTGTCTCGAGTATCAGTTACACGATGCCACTCTATAGCCTAGTTTAGGTGAGAGCATATGTCCATGTCTTGTATATAATTTTAAGGTGCTTATGCAGTACATGGGAATTGCATGTCTATGCTAGTTACTCATCTCTTCGAACTATTACCTTGCATCATTCAAGCTATCTTCCACCTGATTCAACTTATTTCTAAGTCTGAATGTGGCTTTATACCTCACTGATTATAGCTAGTCCTTGGTGGATGTTTGACACCCGTGTACCACTTGAATAAACAACAAGGTTCTTTCATTTCATTTCTATGTATGAGGGTATTAGCCTATAAATGCAGTGAATAAAACACCAACAAGGTAAGAAAGATCCATTTTTATTACTAAAAGAATGAAAGTAAATACACAGGAACTATGAAGACAGTAAAGTGTTTTAAGGAAATACAAAGCAGGAAATGGGAAGTGTTTGATTATCAACTATAGAAAGGAAACTAATCAACTCTGACTGTGGATGAGATTTTTTTAGTTCCCAACTTTGCTAAAACTCCAGATGCTTTCTTTGTTTGTTCTTGAGTTTCTTCTACAGACAACATAGTTTTGTAGTATTCACTGCCATATCTGCCCTCGGCTGCATCTTCTCTGCCAATGTCTCATCCTTTTTCTGCCTCCTTAGTCTTAGTCTTTTCCACTTTGTCACTAACAGCTGCTTCTCACTTCACATTGTGCCTGGCTTTGATCTTAGACTTCATTAAGTTTCCACTAGCATTGCTGTTCCCATATTATGCAAATAAGGAAAAAATCATGGGAGTTTACTTCATTGCACCCTAGGCAAGATGGTTTATGGAAGTGGTGAAGCTCCAAACTTATTTTTCTCGATTAGTACCTCAGATTCCCTTTCACTCGTCACAGCCTCCTTGATTGACATTGCCACCATATGTTAGATCCAACACCTGTTACAGCTAGTACCCACACACCGATGGTATATTTTATAAAATTCAGCTCTAAGAATATGTAAACATGGATAAAGGCTGTGTTTGGCGAAAATAAGCTAGTATATGTTTGGATGGACCATAAGCTGGCTTATTGAAATGCCAGTTGTAGTAGCATTTCAAGAGCTTTTTGTAGCCTTTTTCCAATTATACCCTTATTATTAATTATTATACCCCAAAATACCCTTTTTGGTCATTTTAATACTCCTAAGCTAGTTTTTGCCAAAGATAATTTATTCATAAGCTAGCTTATTAGCTACTAGCTAGCTTATTAGTCAACAGCTAGCTTATCAGCTAGTTTGCCAAACACAGCCAAAGTGACTAACTCGTCTGAAAATAGTAATTTTACTTATATTAATTTAAAGAGAACTTAAAAGATACTCAATTATTCAAGATAAATAACTCTCTGTTTGAGAGTTATCAATATCCACCTAGAAAAATGGATGCATAGAATTTTTTGAGAAATATCATGTCCTTATGATTGGCCTTAGATTCAAGACGCCACTTCTCATAGCAGCAAATTAAGTTTGTGATGATATGCCTGAAAATTATGTGACAACTTCTATCACATACACCATGTAGAGCCACTTAACATCTCTTGGTTTGACAGTTATTGGCCAATGAAGTATTCATCATTTTTGATATCATTTAATGCCTTCATTTTTGGGGGATAACACACTCACCTTTGACTACCTTAAAAGCTATATTCGTTATTTCCAGAACTTGCTCCAACATACAGGAATTTTTGAACCACGGCCTTTGAAAAGTCCTTCTCATATGCATCGTATGAAATGATGAATTTATTTATGAATTCATATCTCATTTCAGTGAATTGTGATTCAAATCAAATCATAAGTTATGCTTAAAAATTTATGCAAACAATTGTAAATGCACATATGATCAATAATAAAAATGTTTCATGTTAGTCAACAAAATCATAGGATTATCAGATTATGTTGCCAAGTGCCATCTAGTTACTTAACATCTCTTGTTTAGACGACCAGGAGGGGGACCTTCTAACTTTTCTTGCTGTTCTTGGTAGATTTACCTTATGAAAGTGGCGCTGTTGCATCAAATCTTAGAAGGAAAGGGGAAGCCCTTGCTGTATCTGGTTTAACAGAGTATGGAGATGAAATTGATGTCATTGCTCCAGCTGACATTCTGAAGCAAATATTTAAGATCCCATATTCCAGGGCTCGGTTGTCGATTGCAGTACATCGTATTGGACAGTCTCTCATTCTAAATACAGGGTATGTTCTATCTGCATGTGGCCTACTTCTTTTGATGTTATATTTATACCTCTATTTAGGCTATGTTTGGTAAACTAGCTGATAAGCTAGCTGTTGACTGATAAGCTAGTTGTTGACTGATAAGCTAGCTTATAAACAAATTATGTTTTGGCAAAAACTATCTTATGGGTATGTAAAATTACCAAAAAGGGTATATTGGGATATAATAATTAATATTAATAAGGGTATAATCGGAAAAGGCTACTAAAAGCTCCAAAAAGCTCCAAAAAGCTACCTCCAAGTAGCTTTTCAAAAAGCTAGCTTATAAGCTACTTTTTGGCCATCCAAACGTGTACACAAAAAAATAAGCTAGCTTAACTACTTTGGGTTAACCAAACAATGCCTTAAATGTCTTGGCACCTTTAAACAATTTGTTTACTGCAGACCTGATGTTGAAGAGGGAGAAAAATTGGTTAGAAGACATAAGCAGTCACAATCTTCAGAAAAATCATTATTTTGGAATTTCGCTATGCATTCTGTGAGGATGGAGGCATGTGATTGCCCATCGACTCAAAGTTCCCAGTCAGAGGAGCAGCTGAACTCATCTTTTCTGCCCGGCAATAGGGATTCTGATACAGATGAAGGATACCCTTCCCCGTATTTTGGACAGGACAATGACATTGGTCAAGGGGAAGGATTTAAATGTGCTGAATACCCGCAAGCAAAACAAGATAGTTTCTTTTGGGAAATGAAGAAGAACGAAAAAAACAAAGGCCGTGATGCGGATAAAAAGGTCTCCCAAGTCAAAGAGAAGCCTAGATCCTCTATGCAAGAGTCAGATATGTACAGAAGAATGAATCGTGATGGATTCTTAAGGGTTCTGTTTTGGAAATTTAATAATTTGCGCATGTTTCTGGGGAGTGATTTGCTTATATTTAGTAATGAGAAATATGTTGCCGTGAGCTTGCACTTGTGGGATGTTTCTAGACAGGTTAGATTGCATGGCTTGACATCTTTTGATGCTTATTCTGTTTTTTAGTCTACCTGCTTATGTTTTTGTTAAAAAAAATCCTCGGGCAGGTTACTCCATTGACTTGGCTTGAAGCTTGGCTTGATAATGTGATGGCAAGTGTACCTGAATTAGCCATCTGTTATCATCAAAATGGGGTTGTTCAGGGATACGAGCTGCTGAAAACGGACGATATTTTCTTGTCCAAAGGAGTATCTGAAGATGGCACTCCTGCTTTTCATCCTCACATTGTCCGACAAAATGGCCATTCGGTTTTACGGTTCCTTCAAGAAAATTGCAAGCAAGACCCTGGAGCTTATTGGGTAACCTTTTTGTGTTGGTGTAGTAATTTTCTAGCTTCGTATTATGGTAGTTTGCTAATATTTTGATTGTTTTCTGGCTGTTGTACAGCTCTATAAAAATGCTGGCGAGGATAACATTCAACTTTTTGATCTTTCTGTTATTCCCAAGAGCCATGCCACCAATAATTGTGATGATGACTCTACCTTCATACCTTCTCTTATTAATAGAGGGAGAAGTGATTCTTTACTCTCGCTAGGAACCCTACTCTACCGTGTTGCTCACAGGCTTTCACTTTCAGTGGTGGGGTTTATATTGAATTGATCTTTCTTTCTCCCCCTCTCTTTTTTGGAAAAATAGTTAATAGACGATTGCATATTTCTAATACTTTTTTGCTGCTGCAGTCTCCTCATAACAGGGCAAGGTGTGCAAGGTTCTTGAAGAAGTGTCTTGATTTCCTTGACCAGCCAGATCAATTGGTATCCAGTTTGTGGCAACTCTTTGTTTGATGGATGTGCCATCTAAATATTTGTAATTATTAAACTTCTGATGAAGTATCAATCAATCTAATTATCGCTGCATTATGATTAATAGGTTGTACGCGCATTTGCTCATGAACAATTTGCAAGGCTACTTCTAGATTACGATGAAGATTTAGATTTGACAGCAGAAGGTCTACCTCTGGATTCCGAAGATATTGTAGTTGATGGTGAAGAAGATTCATATGAAGTCTCTAGTGGGATCTCTGAGTTAATAATCCATGAAAGTTTCTACGCTAATAAGGTGGATGAATGTGGTATCGATGCTACTTCTGCGAATTATGGGCCAGATGGTTCTGTGAAGCGGCATTTGGATGATGATGCACCCAGATCCAGAAAACTTCTGGTGTCCACTGAGGCTGAATCAGGAGATGATGTAATGCAACCAACTTGTGACTATGACGCGGTTGAGTTGTCTGCTACATCTACTCCTGTGGTTCAAGCTAATGTTAATCTGATATCCTCTAAGTTGGCAGCGATACATCATGTCTCTCAAGCTATTAAGTCTCTAAGGTGGAAAAGACAGCTACAAGGCGCTGAAAGTCATGGCAGACCCGATAGTGGTGCACCTTTGCCGATCGACTTCTCTGTTTGTGCTTGTGGCGATGCTGATTGCATCGAGGTTTGTGACATTCGCAAGTGGCTTCCAACATCAAAACTTGATGACAAGCTGTGGAAGCTTGTTCTTCTACTTGGAGAATCTTATTTGGCCCTCGGAGAAGCCTACATGGATGATGGTCAGTTGCATCAAGTCTTCAAGGTTGTTCGTCTAGCATGTTTGGTATATGGGTCCATGCCACAACATCTTGAAGACAAAAGATTTATCTCCTCAATGAGTAGCAGTTCGTCATTCGAGATAGATATCCGCAATAGAAAAGACAAAACTGAATCTTTAGCCGCTCATTATCTTTTCTGGGCCAAAGCATGGACGCTGGTCGGAGATGTGTATGTTGAGTTTCATTCGAAGAATGGGATGGAAATCTCCGTGAAAACCGAGACACCGCCTGCTAGAGAGTTAAAAATGTCACCTGAAGTTCAGAAAGAGCTCGAGAGGCTTAAGAAAAAACTTGGAAAGTTTAAGCAGAGCTGCTCATCTTGCTCATTAGTGAACTGTAGTTGCCAGAGTGATAGGGCCAGTAGCGGCAGTAGCGCAAGTAGTAGTAGTGGAAATACTCGTTCATTTAATCACGGAAGAAAGCATGCCGAGAAACCTGTTTCTAAGAGCTTATCCTACTCATCTCCACCTGGAAAGCCTGGAGATGTTAGTGACGTGATAACACAAAATATCGTGGATGAAAATGAAGTGGCAAAGTCTTCTAAAGAGACTGAATCTGATTCAACAAAAACAAAAGAAAATAATGGAGGCATTTTCAGATACCTTCATCTTTATGACCATGAAGATGCAGACCATAATCTAACTTCTGCTCTTAATTGTTATGAAGAAGGCAGAAAGTGTTTGGATAGTCATCCTAGTAGTTCTGAAGAGTTACGATCCCTTCTTAAAAAGAAAGGCTGGGTCTGCAATGAATTAGGCCGAAGGAGACTGGAACGAAAGGAAATTGGCGAAGCTGAATCAGCTTTTTCTGAAGCTATCAGTTCATTTAGAATAGTTTCTGACCACAACAACATTATCTTAATCAACTGCAATTTGGGCCATGGAAGACGAGCAGCAGCTGAGGAAATGGTATCACAAATGGAGCAGCTCCGAAATCATCCAGTGTTCAATAATGCTTACCACCAGAAGCTGGAAGCGGCAAAATCACAGTATTGTGAATCACTCAGATACTATAGAGCAGCAAAGAAAGAAGTTGATGCTGTCGGTGATGAATCTGATGCCCTTCCGAGTAATCTAAGCAATGAAGTATACACGCAGTTTGCTCATACGTATCTAAGGCTTGGCATGCTTCTAGCAAGGGAAAATGCAACGGCTAAAGTTTATAAATCTAAATTGGAGTTTGGAAAGCATGAGATTTCAGCCAACGATGCAATTAGTGAGGCTTTGTCCATGTATGAGTCATTGGGGGACTTGCGTAAACAAGAGGCTGCATTTGCATATTTTCAGCTTGCTTGCTACCAGAGGGATTGTTGTTTGAGATTATTAGAGACAGATTTGAAGAAAAGTAATTCATCAAAAGGTGAAAACGGTGTACTCCAAAGAGTCAAACAGTACTCGTCCATGGCCGAGAGGAACTGGCAGAGGTCTATCCAGTTTTATGGACCAAAAACACATTCGACCATGTACCTCACCATTTTGATAGAGAGATCAGCTTTGTCCTGTAGCCTGTCTAAGTCATCTCAAGCATATATGGTACGTATACACACCTATTGCTGCTTTAAGTTGCATTTTTTATTTTTATGCTTCTCTGTCTCAGAACTTGGAGAATAATGTTTCTTTCTGGTCTAAAAGATACCTTTTGCATATTGAACATATTCCATATGAAAAATCTACTGAAGTCTCTGTGTTTAGCTGACCGATATATAACTAAAGAGGAACTCATCATACATAAATTGGTTGTATATTGTTAAATGATTTCTAGATGGTAGTCTCGAGTAGTGCATTACTTGGAAATAAATGAGTTCCCCCAATCAGAGCTCTGAGCCAGAATGTCCATATCAATTCATTGTACATAATCAATGATATGACTCGTTATGAAGGGTCACACGTAAATCAGTAGGATGCTATTTGATAAAATGGTTTATAAGAATTCAGTTGGTCATGTCATTATTTCATAGTGTAGTAATTACTCTCTAATAGCTGGCATTTGCTTACCTAATTTGATTATTTGTGCAGATGCTGGAATTGGCTCTGAATAGTCTTCTTGAAGGACGGCACGTGCCTGTAGATAGAGTTACATTGCAGACGGAAGATTGTAGGGTGTATGAGAGATTTTGGAGTCAGCTGCAGATGGTATTAAAGAGGATGCTAGCTGTGGCTCTTCCCGCAACCGAAAAGAAAACTGCTGCTGCTTCCCAACAGACTGCTAATGCTTTGCAGCCTGGAGATGTCAAGAAACTGAAGGAGCTTTACAGGTTATCTTTGAAGGAGACAGACTTCAGTCAGCTGCATGCCATCCACAGGTTGTGGGTTTCATAGACTGAGCCAGATTTTTAGTACAATTACGACAAAGCTCAGGTTATATCATTACTCAAAACACTTGCAACATAGACATAATGTGGTAAACTTCTTTTGATTTGTAAATTTAGCAACATAGTTCCATGCCGACTTCTTGTACTTCATGCATCTAAAATTTTAACTCATGCATATAATGTGATCTACCTGTTATGTTTCTATGCATATAAAGATGTTACTGCATTCATTTTAGTTGCTTTTCTCGGGCTATATGTAGATTACTTATTTGTTTATTGTGAATGACATTGGAACGTAAACCATCAAAAAGTAGAAGTCCATCGAGTCCCATTTTTACTTCGAATCCGCAAGTCTTTTCATCAGTATGTCCCTAGTTGTTCTATAACAGCCCTTCGGTCCTTCCTTTTATTTTACTGTCACCCTACTTGGTATGAAAACCTTTTCCCAGTATAAGCGCTTGCTAACATGTAGGTAGCTTCTGGTGATCGGTTTCACATCATCACTTTATCAAAGAGAAGATAAAAAGACAAATTTAATAAAGTATTCATGTGTCATGAGTTGATTGGTGAGACATGGAATTTGGGGACATGCGATTTAGAACACTTGTAGGATGATGCTTTTGGTAGACAAGGGACGAGCTTTCTCACCTAGCTATTATTGCAATCATGTTTAAATCAAGCGTTGCTATTGTTTGCGGAACAGCCTCTGCTCGGATGCTTCACTACAAGTTAACAATGAGAAGGTATCATTAGGGGTGGCAATCGTGTCGGGTTCGGGTTGGTGGGTAGCAGGTTGGTGGTCAAAAAGGCTCAACCTGTTTAACTAAACGTGTCGTGTTTATCAACCCTAACCCGTATACACTTAACCTACACGTGACCCGCGTAACCCGTTTCCCAATACTGACAGTTTTCTAGTAAAAAACATAAAAAATAGATAAACGGGTTGGCTGGATGACCCACAAACCCATATACCAATCCAAACACGGCCCTCGAAATAAGCGGGTCGGCGGGTCGGAAAACGATCCGAATCCGTTTATTTTCGTGTCGTGTCGAGAATTGTCACTTCTAGTATCATATGACTGTATGTATCTCAAATCCTAGAGTATGCTGAATCAGGTATCCTTTCGACATCATCTTTTGAATACAAAGATAGCACAGATGTGTTAATTTTTCGACAAAGTATCATCTATTTACACCAACACCGGGAAAAAAATGGCGGTATATACAGACAAGGTTCTCAAGTTAGCTTTGTGTTTCATTACTGCTATTATCGACTCCAAATGCACTTGCCACATCAAACTTTAAACCTCCTCTCAGCGTTCTGCCTTCATTCTGTCCATCAGCCTTTCTCATCATCGCAGCAAATTCTCCGTAATCTATGCGCCCATCCTGTAAATTTACAAGCAAAAGGAAGGTAATGAAGTGCATTGATGGGTTCTTCATAGGGAGGTAATGAAAACTTATGCTTACATCATCTTGATCGATTTCTTTGATCATTTCATCTAACTGAACATCGCGTAAACCAAAATCTTTGCAAGCTTGTTGAAGCTCGTCGTATGTTATGTAGCCACTGTTATCTTTGTCAAAGAAGGAGAAAGCTGCAAGCAGGTTCTCCTCCCTCTCCGTCTTGTTTAAGTGCAAAGTTGCTGCTAGGAATTCACCGTAATCGATTGTGCCACTGTTGTCAGTGTCAGCCTGTGTATAAAATCATCGATCGTAAGTTTTGACAATTAGCGTGGCTAGTCTTTACAATATTGCTTAAACTAACCAGCGATCGTAGTTTTGACGATAAGCGTAGCTAGTCTGTACAATATTGCTTAAACAGGTTGCGTCCACCTCGACTAATCCTATAGACCCCTGAATTTAATAACTAGAAAATTCAGGGGTTGAATTGATGACCTTGGGGTAATTATGGTGTTTGGCCCAACTTACCTTTGCTGAGGGGCTGTGTGGCAGTTGCTGAATGGTTTGATGTCGGAAGATTAAGCGGGACATTTATGATATAGTGTAAAATGTATGGTTGTTAGGTAATTATTGAGAATGAAATCAGGGCGTTTAATGGTTAAGGGAGTCCCAAGACACAAAACCGTTCAGAGGGTTTTGGAACCATTAAGAGGCAGTTCTCTTTTTTTGCCAAACAAGATTTATCTCTTAACAATTCAGAGACTGCCTCTTAATGGAATTTTTAAGAGGTAAACAAACAGCCACTAAACCCGTTATACAGTTAAGTTAACAGTCAAACAAACCTTCCAATGATCCTACGTGGAACTGGGTCGAAAATTTAGTTCTTACCAATTGGGCTACCTCCTAGGACTTAAATTGACATGTTTTAGATCATGAAAGATGTATACTCTACTTTCGTTTAAACTTCTAGGTTTTGGAGTTAACAGTTAGGCAAACCTTCACTGGTCTGAAAGGGGACTTGAAATAAAGACATTTCGGGAGCAAGCCCTAGGTCTTATTAGTTGAGCTACTTCTTAGAGTTTAAGGTAGCATGTTTTCAGTCATGAAAGATGTTGGTCTCCATTTCACATATTGAAAATAATGAAGAAAGGTTGTACCGCATTCATAAGTTCCATGATCTCGGACTCCATTATATCGCTGCCAACTCTCTTCAACCCTTGCTTGAGTTCTTCAAATGTTATCGTTCCGCTGTTGTCTGTATCAATTGTTTTGAACAATTGCTTTAGCCCACCAATCTCCTCTTCCGAAAGCCTTTCTGCAATCACCTGGAAACATAATTCAAATGCACATGTATCAACTAGAAGGACGGAAATAAGAATGCACACCCTCTAATTGTATTTTTGTTAATCGTGGGTGTTTGGGCTAGCCTGTTCACACCTCGACTGATCCCATGAGACCCTGAAAATAACAACCAGGAAAGGAATCCCTAGATACTTGAACTAGGCAACTAGTGACCTATGAGGGCTCTACACCCTAGCCTTTATTTGCCAGTTAAGCTATCTTGTTGTTCCTATAACATACAGAAAGCTACGTAAAACATACACGTATCGCCATCTTTTTAAGTTTGTTCATGGCTGCGAATTGTTTAAGCCGCGATAGAATTGCAGGATCCAGAGGTTTGTCTGAAGCAACTCCGTCCTCCTTGATCCATGGGTGACCTGGTATCAATTTGATCTAAATATTAACTTGCGACTAACAAAACATATCAGTCTAATACGTGGATTCAGAACTCACATAGGATTTGATGAGCGGTTATTCTTTGCTCCGGGTTCCTATCGAGCATTGTTTTTATTAAATCTTTAGCCGTTTCTGTAATGTTTGGCCATGGCTCATATTCGAAGCTGAGAGTTCCATGTAAAATCTGCCTAAAGATGCCCGAATCCGTCTCTGAAAGGCAAAGTACATAGTAAATATTGTCATGGACCATTGAGGTCTCACTTCGATTACACACATACGATTAAACATGTATATATTGTCTTGTAAAATTTTCGGATATCCACGTCATTAAATATTACAATAAGCAGTCAATGCGAACCTGCCCAAAAAGGTGGAAAGCCAGATAGTAAAATGTATAGGATAACACCAGCACTCCACACATCACTTTCAGGCCCATAATGCTTATTCAAAACTTCTGGTGCCACATAGTATGGACTTCCAACCACATCACAAAAATACTCTCCTGTTACACACAAAATCACTCCCATTTATTCAAAACATTCTACACATTAGTTTAATCTTCTTGAGACTTTTTTTTAACAAAAAAACCCTTCTTTATTTTTTTTAAGTACAAGAATCAAAAAATAAAATAAATGAATAGTTTCCTTCTAAATATAGGAAAAAAGAAAAAAGATAACCGTTTAACAAACTAACAGAATTTTAGAGCTACCCATTTTTTTTATATGTTCAAGGACATAAAAAAACAAAAGGGTTTATTTGTAAAAATAACGTATATTATTTATTTTTGATATATTCAACGACATGAACCTTTTCCTTTCATTTCTTCCCAGATTTGAGAAAACATCGAAAAGAAAAATAAATTAAGGAAACCTGGTTTATAGAAGACCGACAACCCAAAATCAATAGCTTTTAACTGCCCGTTACTATCGAACAAGAAATTCTCCGGCTTGAGATCTCGATGCATAACCCCAAATGAATGACACGCTTCCACAACCCCAACGATCGTCCTCATCAACTCCGCGGCCTGCTGCTCGCTATGTTGCCGCTTCTCCACGATCCGGTCGAAAAGCTCGCCGCCCGTGCACAACTCCATCACGAGATGCACAAACACGGTATCCTCGTACGTGCCCTTGATCCTCACGACGCACGGATTCTCCGATAAATGGTGCATGATTTGGATCTCCCTCCACACGTCATCATAGTCATCCCGGCATAGAAGCTTCCGCTTGGCGATCGATTTGCAAGCGTAGTCGGTGCCCGTGGCCTTCTCGGTGCACCGGTACGTGATGCCGAATTGGCCCTGGCCGAGCTTCTTTCCGACCGTGTAGTGGTCTCGCAATCGCGGGGTTTCGTATGGGAGGACGGAGATCGATAGCTTTTTCCTCATTGATGAATAAACCGATGGATTTGATCGTTTAGGGGAGCTTTTGGATTTGTTTTTTGGTTTTGTTTTGTGTGAATAATAATGTTGGGAAAGGGGTAAAGGTGTTTGATGAAATGCGTGAATGACAATTGTGTGGTGATGTGAATTATGAATAGATCATTTGGCGGGGAAGTTTTTGTCGATCTCTCTATTAGCTGCGATTCGAATCTAGATACAAAATGGATAATAGAGTAAATTACATATTTGGTCCCTATAATTTACACTTTTTACCTACAGTGGCACAATAGTTCCAAAATCAAAACATATGGATCGGACTCGTTGTTCTCATTTTTACTAAACGTTGGTCCCTCCCTCTAACAAAGTAGTTAACCACCCCGATAACTCAAAGGGGCATGTTGGACATTTTCTACTATTCTACCTTTTTCTTAATATAATATAAAATATAAAAAATAAAAATAAAAAACCATCTTTTTCATTTGAATGCTCATATCCTTCATCACCAACGTAACACAAACTGTAAACTCAAAATCAAACACCATAAAATCAAAAATCACAATCGAATATGAAATCATAATCTTGTTTAAACTTCATCTTTTCCAAAAATCAAATCTGAAATCATATCAAACTTCATCTTTGGAAATATGGTTCTTGATGATTTACGTGGAGACAAGAAATGGTGATGAAACCAATCCAGATTTGGTTTTTCTGTTTCTCGAAAAAGAAAGCCCCTCAAAATGGGAGCAATGAGAAGGCAAAGTGGAGGAAAAAGAAGAGCGTCTCTTTCCCGAAAAAAACTAGAGGAATCCGTGAAGAAGAAATCTCTGGAAAGAGAAGTTGACAGAGTTAAAACTCCGATGATCCACCAACGACTTTACCGTCATCGCTGCCAAAAGTAGTACCCATTTCATCAAGTTCAAACGTCATCCTTACCAAACCTCAACCTCCACCTTCACCGCCGCCTCAACCAACAAACTACGCCTATGGGACCCCACCTGCTTCAATCACTCAACATGACGGCGGACCAAAACCACATGGTGGCGATACCCGAAACGCCGATGCCGATCAAGATTGAAAACGCTAGTAGAAGGAAGAGGTTTCAGACTATCAACACCTCCACCATCATTCTGATTTTATTGTTTAGATTTGTGATTTTGGATGAAGATTAAGGGATGAAATAAGGGTTTCGGTTTTGGTTTTTGAAGATGAAAATCTAGATTTATGGTTTTGCTTGTAACTCGTGTAATTAACGGATGAATTTAATAGGATGTTGGTCAGAGGGACCAAAATTTAGCGAAAATGAAAACGACGAGTCCCATTTGTCTATTTATTTTGATTTCCGGACTAATGTGGTAAAAGGTGTAAACCACATGGACCAAATATGTACTTTACTCTAGCTAATAGGAAGCTTTATTTAAAAAAGAGTGAATTAAATATTTGGTCCCTATGGTTTGGTGGTTATAACACCCTAGGTCACTAAAATAAAATATTTATGGATTGCATCCTCGTGGTTTGCATTTTAGAACGTGTTAGGTCCCTAAATCTAACTTCATTTGATTTCTCTCCACTAAAACCCTCATTTACATGGCACATGATGAGTATTTTGGTCTTTTAACTTATTTGTTTATAAAGTGCATGCAAACCACGATGATGCGATCTATAGATATTTTGTTTTAAGGACCAAGACTGTTAGAACCACCAAACCACAAGGACCAAATATGTAATTCACTCTTTAAAAATGTTCTAAAAACTTTTTGCGACTCCTAAAAGTGTCTTATAAAGTATTCTTAACACTTTTATGTAGAACGCTTTTGTGTTTGGTTCTATATTCTAGCATCCTATAAAACACTATATTAGGACGATTTTGTATTTTGTTCTATAAACTAGCATCCTATAAATTATAAAATACTCTTTTGAGTTTGGTGCTATAAGAAAAAATCATGTTAAACTCTCTATTAGGACGTTTTTATTTTATTTTAGGGGTCCGATAAACTCATTTTTATTGTAGTGTACAATATTGGTTTCGTTTGTGAAGACACTTTTGGTGATATATAATGTGGTTCTTTTAAGGATTAGTTTAATTATTAAACATTGTAATTGATGTACTAATTTGTGTTTGAACAAAATGTATTTCATATTACTTTATACAAGTATAATAACTAAAGTTGGTTTATTAAAGTTTTTAGCATTATATAGCAAAACATGAAAATGACTCGTTTACATATAATATGCAACAATATTACGTAAATAAAATTAAGATTTTGTAATTCAACAACAATGCACATAAGTCCCAAAATGCTATGGTGAACGTGATGCACACGTGTGTTCTAACTATGCCTATCGGTTATAGTTCATCATATTAATTATACTCGGTTTATTTTGTCATAATGTGGTTGGACTCTAGGTCCCAACTTAAGCTGGGCCAGGACAGTGGTGGATTAGTGGGCTATCCATGTATGCCCAATACCATCGTAGAGGTGTGCATGCGTGCATGTATTCGTGATAGTCATTTGTTGGTTCCATGTTGCTATGCCTTTAATTTTTTTTTTTGTTATACTTCATTCCGATAATTGATTGTTGAATGTAATTTCTTCTTAGATAAGAATGTAAATGAGTACAAATGTATTTTGGTCTTTGACAATGTTCTAATGAAAATACATAATATATTGTAATGTTGGAGCACTTTTATGAATCGGGACAATTGCTATAGAAACTGAGCCGAAGGAGAGTTCAATTGTTCCAACACACCGAAGGTTTTTTTACTAGTCTGAAAGCTGCATCTGCTGCGATTGAATATGGTTATGGTGGCACGGTAGCGGTGGGGGAAGACGTGACTTGGAGGAGATGAGTGTTTTAGATCTAAAGAGGTCTTTAAGGTTGATTTTTCAAACAAAAGATGGAAATGATTGAGATTTAAAATGGTCCTACATGCCCCTATGGGTTTTAAATCAGGTGTAATTTTGAAAGGTTTATAAATAACACCATCATTAATAATAACTTTTGATTAAAATAAATGAATGCTTCATATTGGTCATCATGGTTCACCGTAATAGTTTAGTTTTTATTTGTTTATTCATATATATATTTATTATATAACTTTGAAATATCAAAAAGTTATAATATTAATAAAAAAAATTAATTTCTCTATTCAACTATAATCGTACAACATATTTATTGGGCATTTTATTGTGGTTTACAGTTTTTCTTTACATATTATTATTTAAAGATATTATAAATATTTCATCAATAATTAAGTATATTATAATTATGGGTCAACTTCATGAAAATGTATACAACTTGATCACGAAAAGTTATTGTATGTCTATACATTCATTAATACATTTAGTGTATCAGAGTTTAGGAAATGGTCATTGTATGTAAAAACTTTATCAAAACCTATATTTGAATGTATCCAATTTGTCACGAAAGTGTATCCAACTTATCATGAAATACATTAAATGTTAGGTTTTGATAGTTTTGATACACTAAATGGAACAAATGAAAGTAAAATACATACAATAATTTTTCGTGACAAGTTGGATACACTTTCATGAAGTAAATCCTATAATTATATCAAACTCTTTTAAAAAGTCATTTACGAAGATAATTATCATATTTTCTAGAGTAAGTTACATATTTGGTCCATGTGGTTTACACTATATTATACTGTTGGTCCCTATTTAAAATAATTATGGAAAAGGTCTCTATAGTTTACATTATATCACACTGTTGGTCCCTATAGTTTACACTTGTACTATTGGTCCCAATGGTTTACACTAGATTGTACTGTTGGTCCATATGCTTAAGAGACTGATTTCATTCAAAGTTAGGGTTAGGGACCAACAATGCAATATAATGTAAACCACAAGGACCAAATATGTAATTTACTCTATCTTTTAATTAGCATCCTTCGTGTTAGTGTGCATCTCAACTAGTTTGATAGGCTCTAAACTTAACGCTTTAACATTCAAGTAAACCTTCTGATAATAGGGACCAACAGTGCAATATAATGTAAACCACAACAACTTACTTATAGACAACAAACTCAAGTTCTTGTCGATAAAGTTTTGGTGATCGTTTACCAAACATTTATCAGGTAAGCGTTTATCGGCAAAAACATTACCCTCACTTAGGGGTTGTTTACTTGCTTATACGGGGTAAGTGCTGACCCGGGTAAGAGTGTTGAGCGGGTAAGTGCTGACTCGAGTAAGCGTTGTTTGAGTTAGAATACGTGTTTAATAAATGTTTTTGGTAAATGCTTACCAGCAACAAATATGACAATTATACCCTTCTAATTAAATCTTATCAAATGATAATTATTTTTTTATAAACTATCAGTTTAATGAAAAAAGAAAAAAGTTATACTTTTTAAATAATTAATTAATTTACTTACAAAAGAAAATTAATTAATTTACTTCAAATAAGAATAATTAATTAGTTTTTATCTGTTGAAAAATGTGAAAAAATAAGTAATTATTTTTTAGAGTACCAAAAAACCCTAATTTATTTACAAGAAACATATTTGATTTCACCATTGTTTAAATCCTCAACCGCTTTCCTAATTTCACTTTCTACATCACTTGCTTGCTTCTTGCCGGTTTCGTTGTTGTTTTCGGTGGCACTTGCCGCCAACTCTTTGTCGTTGACGAAGGTGTTGCGTACCTAGCCATACTCGAGCCGCTTTTCTCCGTCACTCATTTCCCCCACTACCACCGTTCACTCCTCTGCGGTTCTTCTTCTTAATCGGACCACCATCACCACCTCCTCTGTAGTTCTTATTTATTAGTCGACTAGTAACTGTACGATATATTATGAGATTTACTGTGGTTTAAACAATTTCTTTTACATATTATTTAGAGATATGATAATATAATTAAGTAACTTTAAAATCATGTATGGCTACTTTTTGAAAAAGATATTTCTAAAAATAAGAATTGTTGTTTTTTTTTATTTATAAATAAACAACCTCCTACTTGTCGTACGCTCCTACTCTCATTATAAATCAAGTAATCATATTTTCATAACATTAACATTAATTTGATTAGTTTAAGTAAGAATCAAATCTAAAATTTCAATAAATTTTAAATTAACAGTATTATTTATTTTAAATTAATTTAAATTTTGATGCAACCATTAAATCCTTATATTTCTGCTTTTTCAATCCAACCTTTATTATGATTCTAAAATATTTCTGAAAATAAGGATTATTTTTTTAAATATGGACTTTTGATTCTTTGTACACACCAATAATTGGAATTGAAATAAATATTTAAGAGTCAGACGAGCCTTACAACAAACTTAAGCTTCTACCACCGAAGCTATCATTCAAGATTCTAGACAAAATATTGGTACCAAAGAATGTTGTCATGTTCGATCATGCATACAAAATCAAAAGCAACCATCGAAAGGAGCAATCATGTCTTCGAGCAGGAATACTACTTTATATTCTATCTCCTTTTTATTTGAATTATTGATATTTTTTTCTTTATTTTCGAACTATCGTCTATAAACATAAAAGCTATAAGAAAAAAAAAATCTGTTGTTTGAATTTATTATACGAATACAAAAAAAGTTTTTCAAAGGTTTTGATCATGAAAAGTGGACATATTATGTTGCCGGCATATGTGAATACTTCAAGATCACTCCTACTTGCTTGAATGCAATAATTAGATTCTTGGAAAGACAAACATAAAAATTCCTAAATAAAAGTCAACTCTAATTATAATAATAAAGATAAATGTTATAATGTTATTTTATATTAACTATTATCAATTAAAAACAAATATTAATTATCTATTATTAATAAATATTGGTTGGTATATTAAAATTAAAATTAGTTATAACTTATAAAATTATAGATTTAATTTAATTACATACTATATATTAATTAAGGGATTCGAAGATATCGTTGGGAATGTCTTGATTAACAACCATTTGCATTTTGATCCCAACTCAATCTTCTCTTTGTCTAAGTGACTCCATTCAATAAGTGGTTTGGGTTCTAAAGGTTCTGGAATTTAGGGGTGAGCACGGTGCGGTTCAGTGCGGTTTTTGGCCAAAACCGAACCGAAAACCGAGCCGTTCGGTTTTTGGACATCCAAACCGTTCGGTTTTCGGTTTTTCGGTTTTCGGTTTTCGGTTTTTTTTTTTGCGGTTCGGTTTTTTTCGGTGCGGTTCGGTTTTAAAACCGAAATGTTGAAATGGTTCGGTTTTCGGTTTTCGGACTTCGGCTTTCGGTTTTCGGACTTCAAGTTGTTCAAAAATCATGTTTAAATTTTTAAATGTCTATATAAATAAGATCAATTCACATCACAACTTGTAAATAAATATAAGAACTACAAAACTTTTACCATCTTTTTGAAACTTTGAGGGTAGGATGTATGTTTAATTATAATATATATATATATATATATAGAGGAAAGTTCAAATACAAACCACTTTTTGGTTGTGAACGTGAGGACAACCGAGAGCACGACACTTGGCGGCTTTGAGTGTGGTCCTCTCCTTTAATTCAATGCCCTCCCATGAATCGTGCCTAGTCATCCGCCGCAGACATGACGTGGTGCCTAGTCATCTGCCACATGTCGCGCTTTCGGTTGTCCTCACGTTCACAACCAAAAAGTGGTTTGTATTTGAACCCAACCATATATATATATATATATATTATAGAATATCTAAAATTATATATTATATATAAAAGAGCGGATCGGTTCGGTTGCGGTTCGGTTTTTGGACAAACCGCCACTTTCGGTGCGGTTCGGTTTTTAGCGGTCGGTTTGAGGACTAAAACCGAAACCAAACCATTTGGTTTTCGGTTTTCGGTTTTCGGTTTTTTTCTCGGTTTCGGTTTTTCGGTTTTTTTTCGGTTTTTCGGTTTTCGGTTCGGTTTTTGCTCACCCCTACTGGAATTTGAGGAGTAGTGGCTGTAGAAGGAACCCTGTTAGTGATTATGTGCATAAGTTGACAAACCAGTAAATTACACATCCAATGTTACAAGACACTTGAGGATCACACCTGTAAGAATCTATAAGACGAACAAGTTAAATAAAACCCAGAAATGAGGAGATTGGATCTATAATAGTTAATTATAAATCCAGTGGGTATTTTCAGTCAGAAATCCCAAAGTGTGAGGGTCGTTAATTAATTAAGTAAATTATTTATTTATTAGTAAAAATAAATAAATAATAGAGATAACTAATTAATTAAAGATAATTATCTAGAATATTATTTCTTCAAGAAAAAGAAAGAAATCAGATAATTAAGGAAACTGAATTGTAACCAAACACTGCCTTTTAAAGGTTTATAAAATAAAGCCTTAAAGGCTTTGGGGATTAATTCATTATTCAGTTTTCAGAAAACTTCCCTCCTCTCTCTCTTTCTAATCGGCGCCAAATCCTACTCGCAAACCAGTTCGGTTTTTTCGGATCAGCTCGGGTTTTTGTGTTCAGCTAGAGGAACGTTCGCGTGGTTGATCACTGGTGGATTATAACTCAAGCAATCCAGGTAAATATTCATTTTTATTATCTAAATAAATTAAACGCAAGATCGTGGTTTAGGGTTTTATTCCACAAATCGCTTCCGCATGTTTAGTGATTCTTCAGATCAGTTTGGTTCAGAGACCACAGAAAAACCCAACAGTGGTATCAGAGTCACAGTTCTTCGTTTTAATTTATTAACTATTATAGATCCGTTAAAATTGTTTTTACATCTCAATCGTTTCAAAGTCTTAAATTTTTTTTATTTGTTGTCTATATCGAAACCCAATCCAACGATCGGCGGTGGAACGGCGGCAGCTAGCCAACCGGACCGCCAGGCCGATCGACCGATGAAACCTAGCCGCGAGAAACCCAATGCCGGGCCGCACCACAGTCTAGTGGTGGCAGCGCCGGCTGCTGCCGTTGAACTACCAGGCCATGCCACCAATTAGTGGTGGTGGCCGAACCACCTTCGCAAAACGCGGCCGAACCACTAGCGATGGTGGTGGCGGCGTCGGCTGTCAGCTCTAGCACCGGCCGAACCACCAGTGTGGTGGTGGCCGTTTGACCTAGGCCACGGCGGTGGCCGATAGCCGAGAATCCCAATGATGGCGGCTGTTGATCTTAACCACCATGCCGCACCACAGTTCCGTGATAACGGCGAATGGTGGCAGCCGAGGTTTGAATACCGGAACCACCAAAAACCGCACACACGGCGGTGGATGGCGGTGTTCACGACGGTGGTGGTAATTTTATTCCGACCGCACCGCGCCTAGCGATTGTGGCGTTCGATTGCCGCTCTTCGATCGACTGCACCACCAAGCAATGGTGGCGGCGTCGGTTATCGCCAATCACAGCCGCGATATCGGTGGTGGATGGCGGTGCTCACGGTGGCCATCAACGGTAGAATCGCCGGCCGCACCGCGCATAGCGGTGGCGGCGTTCGTCCAATCGGTTACACACATCACCAACCGTCGGCGATGGTGGCGATGTAGTCGTTGCTGCTGTCGTTGATTGATCGGCGACAATGCCACCACAGATTGGTGGTGGCGCTCGACGGTGGGTGTATTCGAACTTGCCGAGTTACGATGGTGGTTGTTCACCACAATCGCCGCTAATGGTGGCGATGTTTTTGTTTGTTCGAAGGTCACAGCGGCGGTGGTGTTTGTTTTTGGATCATCGGGCAGTGACTAAGGTGGTGATCGATGACTACCCGTGGGTGGCATTTGACGCCGCCATGAACCGACCACCGCTGGCTGCCTCACGGCCGCGCCAAGCGGTGGCGGTAATTGATTGATTAGAACCGTAACCACCAGAGGCCACCATGGTGGCAGTGGTGGGCGGTGTTGATTCGAACGGGTGGACAAACCAACCTCCGCTGGCTACCTCGCGGCTAGGCCAAGCGACAGTGATGGTTGGTTTATCCTTCGGGGTTTCGAGATCGCAACCGCAAACAGCAACGGTGTGCGGTGATGGTGTTGACTCGTGCGAGCGATGATTTCGACTGGGTTTTCGACTCGCGATATTTTTCGTAAGCTCGAAAGGCCCAATAATTGCCAGTTTGGTAATGGGCCCAAGGCCCAGTTTTTGGACCAAGATTTTGGGCCAAGATTTTTGATGTTTTCAGTTATTCTTTTATCCAAATTAATTAAGTTTAAATATAACTTTTTTATCAAACCAGTTATTTTGACCCGTTTGGACAAAAAGGTTTCGTATCGTGTCTTGACCAGTTAGTCAAACTACGACACATTTTAAAATCCATTTATTTTAACGATCAGTTTTGATCGATGAACCCGTTTTGATATTTTTGGGATAAAAAGGGTAATGTTTTAAGAAAAGCTAATATCTTATAAAATAATTTTATCATTTATAAAACTTAACTTTATAATTCGAAACTTTTCAGATTTAAATATTACGTTTAGGTTTATAAAACAGCTTATGTTTATAAATCAGTTAAAACCAAGTTTTCTTATATAAATGAGACAAAATGATTTTAACGGATCTAGGTTTGCTCTACGTTTTTTATAGTGTTTTCGTTATGCTTTATATGCGTGACTGCTTGAAACTATATATATACCCGTTTGTGTATATGTCCATTATAGGGCTTGTCAACTTAGACCTTTTGGATTTTAATTCTGGGGAGGCCTGCGTGCCACTTACAACCCCTTGTGTAATAATGACCTTAGGATAGATTTTATTTTTCTTTTTCGAAGTTCCATCGAGGATGCCGAGGCCAGTGGGAGCTACACAAGAAAATTTCTGGAGTCCTAACGAACAATGGGAGCTATGCTTTTTAGAAAATAGGTCATTAATGGTTCTTAGGAATAAAAGTTGGCAAACCTATAATTAGTTACTTTTGAGACTGTGTAGCTATAGATTTTAACTGCATAATTGTTTATTTGTGATATCTTGCATGTTAGTAGTTTTAAATAGAGGGAGTTTTTTAAAACTAGATTATATCACAAGACTGAATAGGTTTTTAAAATCACCGACTTTTTCCTAAAAACCTTTTAGACGGTAGATTTTATTTAAAAACCCAATACAATAAACGATTATTTTTCATATAAAAGACAAGTTGACAAAACAGTTAGTTTGATCAACTAGTGTGCTATCAAAACAGCTAGTTTCTAGCACGTGTTCTTTTAAAATAGTTAGTTTAATTAGCAAAAGCCTTTTAAAAACAATTAGTTTTAAAACAGTGTATGTTTAAAACAGTTAGTTTAAACATCTGTTTCTTTTCTAACAATCAGTTTTTGCGAAAGTTACAATTTTCTAAATAACTGGACATTAAAAGGTTTTTCAATAATTATTTAAAACCCCGCTAAATCATAGATCAGTAAGTGCAACCCATCTAGGGGCACCTCAGGCATAAGGTACGCGGGTGTTCTAAGAAGAACACACCTTAAGCATCCGCGTTCAAACCCCAAGTTAGAGGGGATACTACGACTCTGCGAATTTTCTCCGTGTTGTATCGGCCAGAGTAAAAGTGTCCAAGTCCCAAAATGGTGAGATCTATTTTGGTTCTGTTTAGATTTACCGGGTGGTACCGGACCAAAAAGCACTTAGATGGACTGAAACATGTACGAGTGATTACCGTAGTCCCGTAAAGATCTAGGAGTCATGTCAGTTAGATACGATTGGTAAAAGTCCTTACCTACCGAAATAATACGTGTGCCTGGTGGAGCAAGAACATTACGCACATCAGGGTGTATGAAATAAGGATCCTAGTCCAATAAAATGACCATTTAAGGGTTTATTGATTTTTATTGGAAATTAGTCCATTCACAGTTACTAAAAACCAAAGTTTTTAAATGTGTAGATGGCAAACGCAATTACCAACACAAACAATCTTTCCCTCCGCTCCATGCTTGAGAAGGATAAACTCACCGGCCCCAATTTCCTTGACTGGGAGCGCAATCTGATGATTGTGCTCAGACACGAAAGGAAATGGTATGTCCTTGAAGAGCCTCTAGGGGAGGCCCCTCCAGCAAATGCCCCGGCTGCTGCCAGAAATGCTCACAAGAAGCATTAAGATGATTTGCTGGATGTCGGTTGTCTCATGCTTGCAACTATGAGCCCAGATTTGCAAACAGGGCTCATAAACACAAATGCTTATGACATGATCCGCCAGATGAGGGACATGTTTCAAACGCAAGCCCGCACAGAACGTTACGATGTCACAAAGGCATTTAACGAGTGCAAGATGATCAAGGGGACCTCAGTGAGTGACCATGTTATGAAGATGAAACGGCACATGGATCACCTGGAGAGACTTGGTCACCCAGTTCCGTTGCAGCTAGCAACGGATACTATACTCAACTCACTGTCAGAAGATTACAAGCCTTTTGTAATCAACTACAACATGAACAACATGGAGAAGACAATAGCCGAATTGCACTCCATGCTTAAGACTACTGAGTTAAATATGGGGGCAAGAACAAAACCAAGGATGTGCTGATGGTGAGGGACGAAGAAGTAAAGAAGAAACATGGGCATGGAGGCACCGGCAAAGGAAAGGGTCCAGTTTAGGCCACCCAGAGTGCACCCAAAGTTCGTGAAAACATCAAGGGCAAGGGCAAGGGCAAGAAGGTTAAGCCTAATAAAGCAAGAACTGAAAATCGTTGCTTCACATGCAATGAAGTCGGTTACTGGAGACAAAACTGTCCGAAGCGTCATGAAGCAGGTAAGTAAACCTCAGGAATTTATGATTGCTCAGTTTGTCACCTACTACTTGTATGATGTACAAGTATACTGATGCCTAGTGCAAACTTATTGCAGGTGGTCAGAAGTGAATGCCCGAGATTGCGAGGATCTAAAGCACAAAGTTGATCAAGATTATCAAGACATTTCATTTTTAGTTTTAGTACCTTTTGAACTCAAGTAGTTACTTAGTACTTATGATTACATTGTTTTTGGGAATATTTATTGAATGATTTTAAAGTTTTTAAAATTATTGTCTTGATATATCTGTTGTGCTGTTATGAATCTGATAAAGTCAAGCTTTGACTTGATTCAAGTTTAGATCCTAGATATTGATGATTATACTACCACTTTGATAAAATGAAAACTGTCAAAAACACACGAAGTACTATAGTTATAGGAATGTGTTTTTAAATAATAAAATCATGAGTAAAAGATTATAAAAATATTTTATGATAATCACTCATACGTTTTTAAAGGAATTTAAGATATTATCTTACAGATTGTTGATAATATCAGTATATATATAAAACTAGGAAATAATTCCAGGTTTTGGAATTAAGAATTAATTGAAAGATCCAGTTAAGTTTTATATAAACGCTGAAATTCTGATTACTTAAAATAGAATTGACTAAGTAGTCAAGTTTTTGACTAAAGTCAATAGTTAATTTTGAGTAATAGTTAGTTTTCATAAAAGTCAGTGGGAGCCAATTTATTCTATATCCAGATTTGTGATAGAGAATAAAAGATATGTAAACTAATTATTGATTAAATGAATCCAGATAGGATATAAATTCATCCAAAGATCTACCTTTTAGTTAAAAGGAGATAGGATATAGTTTCATATCTTTGAAACAGTAATGATTAACTTAATCAATAATTGTGTTGGAGAAATTAATAAAGATATTAATTAGTGTTAGACCATGACTTATGGGTTGTAAAGAAGTCAGGGGCGTATTTTGAACATTTTGTAATAGTTAGTTTGAACAATATCTTTTGTGCACCTTTTAAAAGAGTCATAGACTCTAAGGGTGTTTTATGTAACATCGGCTCTATAAATACAGGTCGCTAGTTAACGTTTTTCAATAATCAAGTAACTGACAACTTTCTCTATATGCGTTATCGTATTATTATATTCGTCATATTTTGTGCATATATCGCTTGATTACTACTGTTTGAGCATTACTATCTCTTGTAATCGCTTGCAGTGGTCCATTTATCGCATCCTTAGATAATCACGGACTCACAATAGCTTAAACGCTAAGATAAAATTTGCCAGCTTGGTAAATAGAAATCTGTTTTCAGATAAAAAACAATCATCTACACTGCAACTAAGGAAAGTTGCAATTTAACTTTACATATTCAGAGAACTCAGAGTTAGTCCAGATCTCCAAGTTCAGGGAAATATAGTAAAGTGAAAGTCTAATTTTGTTTTATAGTGTTTGCAAAACAAAATTAGCTGAAACAAGTATAAAACACAAGTAGATGTTAAACTTGTAATATTTTTGGTTATAACTTTGATTAAAATGGTAAACAGTAATCAAAGGGTTTAAACTGAAGTTGGGTGATACTTCATTTAGATCAGTATTTAACAAACGTTGAGTAGACACGGTAAAAGGCAATTAAGAGATGCTATTAATCTTAGTATTATTACAGAGTGTAATATGGACTATACAAATATTAGTCTCTTAAAATCGCTTTTAAACTTTGCATGTTTTGTAATCCAGGAATAAGACTAGTTCCTAGTCTTTCAATCGAAAATTGTCCGTGACAACTTATTGTGGTGGGAACCCAATAGGGTATTAAAGTCATTGTGAGTTTTTTTTTGGGTAGTTATGATCAGTGAGTTGAATAACAGCTACAAGCGTTGTAGACCAAAAACTGCACGGATATTCGTTGAGACTACTTCTTGGATTTTGTCATAAGTAGAATCTCACAGTGGTTGTCCTTATCACCTGAGGTATCTGGTTTGATATCATGAGGACTACTGGATACTTAGTACGTTCAACCGCTACACCGTAACAGGGTGGCTATAAAAGGACGTAACTAGATTCAGCGGAAGCCGTGGTATTAAATGCAGATATGCAAGATGGGATTTGCACCTCTTCTCCGAAGAGAGATATTTCTGGGCCCCTTGACTGACTGAATATACTGATGAAGTGCATGGCCATGCCTAAACGAACTGATTAGTTCTTTGTCGTTTACCTATCAGTAGAGGTCGGATAGTCGAGAAACAGAATCATGAGTTTTTGAGTTGACTTAATCCAGGATCATACTCATAGATGAAATATCGTGTTGCAAAGGGAAAAGCCAAATGTACCCAATTTATGAGCAGTTGCTTCATAAATGTTATTTCCTTACGGAAAAGTTCAAATCACCTATCTGGGTATAAGAGTCCTTGTAACCTGGTTAGCCTAAGTGCCTGTCTAGGGGCCTCCTTAGGACCGTGTGATCAAGATGGTATTGCCAACTTGCACAAGTGGGAGTCTGTTAGTGATTATGTGCATAAGTTGATAAACCAGTAAATTACACATCCAATGTTACAAGACACTTGAGGATCACACCTGTGAGAACCTATAAGACGAATAAGTTAAATAAAACCCAGAAATGAGGAGATTTGATCTATAATAGTTAATTATAAATCCAGTGGGTATTTTCAGTCAGAAATCCCAAAGTATGAGGGTTGTTAATTAATTAAGTAAATTATTTATTTATTAGTAAAAATAAATAAATAATAGAGATAACTAATTAATTAAAGATAATTATCTAGAATATTATTTCTTCAAGAAAAAGAAAGAAATCAGATAATTAAGGAAACTGAATTGTATACAAACACTGCTTTTTAAAGGTTTATAAAATAAAGCCTTAAAGGCTTTGGGGATTAATTCATTATTCAGTTTTCAGAAAACTTCCCTCCTCTCTCTCTTTCTAATCGGCGCCAAATCCCACTCGCAAACCAGTTCGGTTTTTTCGGATCAGCTCGGGTTTTTGTGTTCAGCTAGAGGAACGTTCGCGTGGTTGATCACTGGTGGATTATAACTCAAGCAATCCAGGTAAATATTCGTTTTTATTATCTAAATAAAATAAACGCAAGATCGTGGTTTAGGGTTTTATTCCACAAATCGCTTTCGCATGTTTAGTGATTCTTCATATCAGTTTGGTTCGGAGACCATAGAAAAACCCAACAAACCCCAGTGATGATCTTAGTTGGTACGACTGGTGGGTTTTTTTTTGAAAGATGTATCCCAGACCACATTGGGCCCAGACTAATCCTCGGCAATTTTGGGCCGAAGCCCGACTGCTAAATCATGCAGCCCGAGGTCGAAGCCCCCGTACCTCCAGAATGCGTCCCAAGGCTCGAACTCCAGTTCACCACTATGTAGTGCCCAAGCCTTACCACTAGGCTAACACTCCTTTGGTGGTACGACTGGTGGGTTATGAAGTAATTCAACAATCCCAAGATTCCAAAAATGAAACCATACGAATTTTCTACTGTAAGTAGTCATCTTTTTGGAGTGTGGGAAGTTTTGATTTTGAACCAGTACTGAAGAACGTCGCGTTTGTGTTATTCATTATTGAAAAACTGAATAACAAAATAGGAACTTCTAAGGGAAAAATGAGATCTATTTAATTCGAGTATAGAAAATGGTGAAGAAGACTAGAAGGGCTTACAAGCTTTGAGATCTCAACAACTTTAGAATAAATACACAAGTTTATGCAATTAAATTAAACTAGTTGAATAAATAACACAAAAACAAGGTACGTTGATGAAGTTTTAAGTGAAAAGTGATACAGACTCTCAAATCACTATCAAATAAAAGGAATCACGAAAATAGACATGGATTTATTGATTAAACTATCAACAATTGCTCTAATACTAATTGTTGGACCCAAATTTGCATTAATTTAATGATTTTGTTCTAAAATCCCCAATATGAATATATGTGTGGAAGTGTAAAATAACTAAAGATTTAGAACAAGATGATAGTAAACGCACTGTATGGAAGAATACAAAATCACAAACAGATTAGTAGAGTAGTCATAAAATGATTTGTATTTATAAACTTAGGAAGAACACCAATAACATTCTTAAGTGTGTGTATTCACTCAAACAAAATGCTCTCAATTTCTCACAGTGTGTGTTTTCTTGTGAAACTTACGTACCAATTACAAGTGCAAATCCTAAATATATACTTGAAACCATGTTTGGTGTTTTACGAGCTCTCATAGTATATGTAATAAAGCTTTAAAGTATGTTAAGACATTTATTTTGTAATTATTAAAAAGTAATTTAATTATTTTTATATTTATTTATAATTTGTTTTTATAACCAATATATAACAACAAACTTTAATGTCATTTTAAATACTACTTACCAAAACATAATCCAAAATTTCTTAAAACCATTTCATCAAAAAGACTATACAATATAAAATACACATACAATATATAAAACATAAAACTCTCTAAAAGTAAAATCCTAGATACTATACAATACAAAATACACATACACATATACATACAGAGAGAGACAGAGAAAGGTTTAAATAAGAAGTACTAAAAAAATGAAAAGTAGAGAATTGATCTTCATCACTCATTCGATCAATAAAGACGGCTTTAACCGGTTACGATAAACGCGATCACAGAGGATTGACGCGATTCATGGAGGGTGGAGACGATTAAAGGGACCCAGTCAAAGCCGTCTTTATTGACCGAATTAATAGTGGAAATCATTTTTCTACTTCTCATTTTTTTTAACATATTTTATGTAAACTTAATACTATACATAATACATGTATATATAGATATTAGTTTCCACACCACTCACACGATGGTCCTACCCGAACGCCACTACGCATGCTTTAACGCACCCACCATTCCGCCGGCCCACAATAGTCACCATGGATGGCTGCTATCATAGCCACCGGTGGAAATCACAAATTAAATATCACAATTCACAAGGAAAGTTATTACTAATTATTAGTTTCATCAATTATAAATAAGTTAACAACAAGTAATCACTTGTTGTACCTTATTAAATCCAAATAAATTCACTATATCTTATTTAAAAATAAGGTTTAAATTAACAAAAGTTCCAAGTCTTTCTTTAGCGGTAATCTTAGTGATATTAACCATTTTAGTATAGTTGCAATTTGATTAAAGCAATTGGAATTTTTCGGACACATTTTCATTGGAATGTTCAACCATATTTTTATTAGGAACAAATATCTCTTTAACCAACCCATTAAAAATTGAGTAATTTCTTGCTACTTTTTTTTTCTATTTATGCACGAGATGGTTGTGATCTAAGAAACATGTTTAACGTCTTCTGAAAATAAACTAAAAAAATATCCAAACATTACTAGATGAGTATAGATGGATGAAACTTGGATGAAACTTGGATTGAGATTGTGTCCGCTTCCTTTTCCAAGTTGAAATTAGTACACTAGATACTAAATCCCGTCTCCAAATTATTAAACTCAAAACCAAAAGATCAAAACTAATAATTTTTGAAAATTTGATGCCATGCGCGGTTACACGTGCCCTAGGCCGGGCCTGGTTGTTAAATATTTTCCAATCAATCTTTGAAAATGCTTAGGTACTTTCACTTGCACATAAGTCCATACGTTATATATTTTTTCCTTGCCTAAAGTAAGTTGCATACACCTCAACTAATCTCATAAATAATTCAAATTAAAAAACATATAAACAATCTCTGATAATCCTTAATAGACTCACATAGGTGTTCAATGATTGTTAAATTTGTTGTATTCTATTGTATAGAATTAGAATTGGATCACCCGTTTATGCTTTGGTATCGACGAGCATCTAATAGTTAGAATTAGAAATGGATCACTTCTCACCAATGTGGGATAGCTACAATTGAACCACAATCTACTATTTGAGAATATTCAATTCCCATGGTGCCACCTCATCACTCTTGTGTTTTCCTTTAATATATATAAAGATAAAGATAAAGATTGCTATTGTAGACACAAGGATCTCAATGGCACGGCGTTAACACGCTATATCGCCTGGTTTGTTAACCAGATTTGTCGAGTATTATTTGATCAAATTGATAACAGTTGCTTTGGTCTTTAATGGTCCTCCAGAGCGTGTCAATCTACTCCGGGGAATGAGTCCGATATTTTCCATGTTTAGTCATCTGTGGTTTAGAATTCTTCTGAGGTGTGTAGGTATGTGGTCTTAACGTTATCTGCCTCTGAGCTTGATAGTCTAAGAAGTTGGGGATAGTCATAGCTCTGGAGAAACAAAGTCCACTTCTGATTCTCTATTTTGAGATGAAGTTTTGGACTCGTTTCTTTAGTATTGTTCTAAAGGTCCTAATATCCACTTGTTCGTCAATTGGTGAACCCGATTCTTTGGATTATCTTAGATCAGATTATTGGTATATTAACCATGGGCTAGTCTTCTTTAAATATACAAAAAAATTCCGTTTTTTAATTTCTTATTATAGATTAATAAAAATCACCTAAGGAATCATTTTGGTACAGTTAGGGCCCTTGGTGATCTGTCAGTGGTTCGGGCCATAAGTATCTATTGGTGATGGTGGCTCTTGGTAATCCTTCTGTGATACCCATTCCTTGCTGATCTATCGATGATCCGGTCTCAAGGTGATTTTCATCGATGAAATTATTACCTACAAACGTTTGTCCAAATGGATCACCAACAATTTTCACCAATATCAATGAGTCATGGACGATTACGTCTGTAGGTGAAAGTCTATAAATTTGTAGTGCTTAAAGAGAAAATACTCTTTATTTATAATGCTGCCACAATTTCTTTCAGTCATTGAGTTAATAAAGTGTGTGGCTTATATTCTTTCTCTCATTTTACTAAGTTTGTTGCATGTTCATTTAGAGATTCGATGATATTGGTAAATTACCACACCATCAAATGGTTAAACTTACCCACATAAAAACTTTCACATAGATCATTGAAGATTCCTGATCATAAATTAGGTGAACATGAACAACCTAAATTCGAGTCTCCATCATACTCATAATTTGATAGGGAAGATAGGAACCAAAGTACTAATCAAGTCACTAACAATGTTCTTCCAAAACTGAGTAGTATCTAAAAAGAATTCACAATTTGTATGATTCCAACAATAATAGGAAATAAGAAATATCCAAGAAATCACTTTTACATATTTATAATAAGCAAGGGTAGATGATATATTCCATATATCATCTATCCTTGCTTATGTATGTGCAAAAAGAGTTTGCAATTACCAACCACTCCTACATCCAAGAGTTTGAAAGGCAAATCAAGTATACAGTAACCCATGATATGTATGGCATAACAACCTAGTGCCCACAAGGAGCTGTATATCTATAGGTGCTTTTGGTATGCAGATGGGACTGGATAGGACTATAGGCGGAAAGGGATGAAAGGACAATACTAGATAGACGATGGTGAAATAGACTGGAAATGGATCGTCTAAGGTTTGAAATTTTAATTTCACATAGATAGTTTAGTAATTTATCATAGATCGTCTAAGGGTTTAAATTTTAATTTCACATAGTTAGTTTAGTAATTTATCAATTTTATCTTTTCTTCCTAGTTTATGTTTCACCTATTTTTATGACATAAAAATATCTCATATTCTTGTTTCTACGATGCCCTAGGTGCAAGTTTGATCAAGCTTCAATATGTTAAAGAAATGTTTTTAGAAAAAAAAAAAAAAAAAAAAAAAACACACCCGACTTTTCAATCAATGTCATTTATAGTGATGATTAAAAGTAAATTGATAAAAGGTGAAAATGATCAATATCCTACCCATTTTCTGTGGTTGGTGGCGAAACCCGACTCGGAAGGCCCCACCCTTGTTTTCTTTTAATTCGAAGTGCTTTTACTAGGTTTGGACTTTGAACCCTTTGAACATTTTTTTTACTATATCTTCACTCGCAAAAAAAAAATATATATATATATATATATGTATATTATTGGTGTAAACAAAAGTTTAACCATATTGTTGTTACAAAAAACGAACTATATGTTATCATCATTCCGTTAAGTTTTTTTATGCCAGTTTAAGATTACAATCGATGCTTTTCATATGCTATAAACCCTTTTATTTATAACTTTACATGCATATTCAAAAACCCACAAGGAGATAACTCTTGTTTATCAAAAATTAGCTTATAAGTATATGTAAAATGACCAAAAAGAGTATTTTGGGTATAATAATTAATATTAATAAGAGTATAATTGAAAAAAAATTTACAAAAAACGCCTGATGTTTTAATAAACTAGCTTATCTTTTGCGAACACAATATAAGATTTGAAAATAATTTTTTTTTAACGAATTTACCTCTACTTTCATCGTTAAAGAGATTGGTTTCCCTTTGCCGAATTTGTTTTTTTTTATAGTTTTAAAGACATAATAATGCATTTAATCATATTGTTAGCTAAAAGCAACATTTTAAAATGCATTTTCGGTCTCGGGAGTTGAAGCTTTGCACCCAACATAAGAAAACATGTCGACATCAAAGTAGATAACTCTTTGTCACTTGTGTTTTTATATTTCCACATGACCCTACACTATAAAGATAAAATTATAAAATACTTAAATTTCACGCTAGTCTTTAAAAGTTATTTTATATGCCAATATAAAAAGTGAAGTTACAAGAGTACTATGGATGGTTTTGGGACTTTGTACGCTTTTTCTAAATTGTTGATGTAGATATGAGTTTAAACATGGTTCCAAAATCACAACTCATAATTAGACATGCACACAACCGGTTAAATAACCTAACCGGTTATTTTAAAATCAGTTAGGAAAAAAATGAACAAACATATAACCGGTTATGGACCTCGAATACAATACTACATGCAACCGGTTGGGTTATAGGAATAACCGGTTAGGACAAAAAACTGGTTAGAAAAAATCGGTCTGGTTGGCAACATTCAAGAGATTACTACATAGTAAACTCACAAGACAAGTCACAAAATTGTAGGATAAACATCCACCACAAAACAACCAAATGATTATTTGGTATCCAAAAGTAAAAAAACTCTAATGCAACAATACGAACATATGGGTCTAACAATATGTCTTCAATTATCTATCATAATAAGCAATCTCCGAAGGAAAGACCAATGAATGATAAAGTAATAGCAATGTCATGTAAAATGAGACATCGAGATTTAATGAGGTTTCATTATCAGTGTTATAGTGCACGTCCACAAGGAATGAGAGATCGACTTTATAAATCAAATGATAGTTAAAAGCTTACACCTTCAAATTAATCCAAAATTAACAAGTAGCTTCAATTTCTTCCTTGCTTTATTTGAAGCTATAACTAATTGATGAGTAAAAAGGCAATGATATTTGACCTAGAAATAATTCCTTGTTAGCCAAAATCTTGCAAAGATCTAGGTTGCCAACCTAGAATGTGGAGGCTAGTCTCCTGATTCCGCTTTTAACTCTTCGTAATACTTCGACTACCTAAGCGGTTAGGAAGAAAAGTTTGCATCACAAGCCATTTATGAGAGTTCAAAGTTAATTACAGATAAATGTCATTGAGTCGTTTGACCTGATTCAATAACATAGTGTTATAAGCCAAAGCCGTTTGTTCTTCGATTGTTGTACAACTCACTAAATCAAGTTGCAAAGCACTTGATGATTTAAGCATGTCATCCTAGATTGCATGCCTAGGAAATTAATGGAAGGTTGTGTAAGCTATAAATATAAAACACTCCACCTTGATGTAAAAACCTTTCAAACACCACTTTATAGCCAAAACATTGAATTCATGAATAGTACACACATCAAGTGTATTTTTATTTGTGATGAGCTTCATCATTGACATCACCCATCAAAATTGAAAAGAATACAAAGCTAATATAATTACTTATAGTGTAATCTCTACAAACATCCCTTCACAAGGTATCCAAATCACTTTTCTCCCACAGTGTCTTTAAGTCACTTGCACCACCTTAACTGGACTAGATTTGAGGAATGCTCAAATTCCAAAACTACGT
>CM058041.1:14139745-14209767 GCA_030169165.1 Centaurea solstitialis | reverse complement strand
TCTTTAAGATCGTCAGCATCCAGAAGATCTTCAGATCCCATAAGCTCGCGGAATGCCTCCACCTCTTCCTTGGCAATCCCAATGGTGAGAGTTCCAGCTATCACACGACGCATAAGGGCTGCACGAGCTACAACCCTTATTAGCGCCGCCTCGTCCTTCAGATCCTGGATTTCAGACGATAAGGCCTCCTCCCGCGTTGCCTTCTCCAGTCGAATAGCCTTCAGCTCTTCCTCCAACTTGGACGCACGATCAAGAACGATCTTCATACGGGATCGTTGCTCTTCCCTCATACGCTCAGACTCCTCGAGTTTCAACTCCAGGTCATCGATCTTGACCTGTTTTGCCTCCAAGTCGGACGCAAGTTTGAAAACCTTCTCCTTGGCTTTGTCGGCTTCCTTTACAGCAGCCCTTTCGCTGGCCATCTTGGCTTTCATATCGTTCTTTATGGTCTCCATCCGAGAATGAAGACCGAGGCTAGCCTGAAAGCCCTGGAAAACGAAGAAGGTCAATTAAAATCGTACGATATCTAAAATAAATCATACGACAGAAAAAAGACTTACCAAAAAAGAGAGGCCCACAGCAGCAGCGTCAATTTCCTCGAACCTCAACTTGGAAAATTGCTCCTTTTGCGAAGGAAGGAGAAATTGCTCGATGGCTGGGAAGATGTCCTCCTTCCTCACGACGTCCCCTTCCAGGAAACCCTTGGGCAGAGTTATGTTCATCGAGGATGAACCAACGTCGAACGACGTCTTCTTTGGCGCCTTAGCAGGAGTCTTCGTTGCTTTGATTCCCTTCGACTGATCTTCAGGAGGAGCAGATCTAATAGGGGAAGCACTAATCGCATCATCCGCCTTTTGCTTAGCTTCATGCGATGGATTAGTAGCCTCAGACGTAGACCTCGTACGTTTCGCTGGGGGCTCACCTCCAGCCATTTCCTTCTTCTTCAAAGCTGCCCTCCTAGCAGCTTCCAACTGTTCAACCCTTCTTGACGGTTTCTTCGACGATCCTATAAAAATAAGATATATAAGAAACAAGTAGTAAATTATTATCGTACGACATAAAACGTGCGATATACCTTCCATCTCTTCTTCTGAGATCACTTGAACTTCGGGATCAACTTGACTAGCTTCTTCTTCACACTCTACCACGATCTCTTTAGCCTTCTGGGTAGAGTAAAAGCGTTCACTAATGCTGTACGATAAGAATCGTTCGACTGTGGCTTTTGACTCTTCAGTGGGCTCGAACGTAAAATCAATCTCTGCAAAAGGAAATCCAACATTAGATCAGCAAATTAAAAAATTGTAAAAAAGACATCATCAAAAGAAGCACCTATACCTAACGAATTCCACTCCGGCGCAACCCATCCACCCTCCTCCAGGACTGAGGATGATCGTACAAACACATATCGGGACTTCCACCCACGATCGTGCACCTGAGTGCCGTGTACTAACATAGAATCCCCTCTACCCTTTGGAAACAAACCATACCGATCATAATCCGTCGATTTCACGGTATATGCTGTAAGAAGGTCGTCGACAGAGAATGCAGGACGACCCCAGTCCTTCGTCACACGTTCGATGACATTAATAACCCTCCAGAATTGGGGCATTAGTTGACCAGGAGAAAGATCGAAGCGGCTCATGAAAGCACGCGAAAGAGGACTATAAGGCCATCTAAAACCTATCTTAAACGGGTATTCAAACAAAGCAAAAAACCCCGCTGGTGCATCCGCTGGTCTAATCTCATCTGCCACCTTCAGAATCGCACTATCAGGCAATCCTGCTAAACTCCTAAGGGCCGCAACCTCTAAAGAATCTTTGATAGTACTCTTAACTTCCATTGATTCAACAACTTCTAACCTATTCAAACTATTCCTAAGACGATTAAAACGAAGCAAATCGAAATTCTTAGGGTTCTTTTCGGCTATAGATTTTAAACGCATGAAAAAGCAAGAAGAAGAGGGTACCTTATAAATAATCGTCGCTCAAATCCATGCCGAAAATAAAGGACTGATTTTGGGAAACGATTGCTCTAACAAATTAAGAGATATGTATCTAATTCAAATTAAAATTATCTATTATATGGCAACTGAATTTCTCCCCATGTATTGCAGGTCCAGTCGTACAACGACACGCATTCAGTCATAACCGTTGAGACGACAGCTGTCGTAAACGCGTCATCACGACGACGTCACTAGAACCGTTTCATATTCGATTTGATTTAAATGAAATTCATTTACTTGCAATTGATTATTCTTCAAGCATAACTAACGATCAGCTTTTGCAGATAAGAGATTCAGAAATATTTAGAACAAAATTTTTTCTAAATCTCGGGGGCAAACTGTTTGGGTGAAAAATCGCACGACGCACGACGACCAACTTAAAATCTTAAGATATCTTTCAGGATGATAATCCTGTATTAAGATAAGGTCCTGAGATAGGACAAATTACCTTCGAACGATAACAGTCAATTGTCGAACGATCTTTATACTATATCGTACGACAAAACGTACGATATCGCACGATATAATACTAACAGTTAAGTATATCTTGAGATTAATCATTTGTAACAGGTAAACAACAAACATTGAAGAACAAATGACCGTTAAAGACCAAGATACGCTCCTCATAAAGCTCCAACCGTTACGTGCGAGAATTAAGCTTCGGTTATGACCGTTGCATTTAACACACAATTATGGACGACCGTTACACTCTGATCAGCTATAAAAGGAGTTCGAAGACATCATTTGAAGACATCTGATTACATTGAAGCTAGAAAATTCTCTCTACAATATTGATATTGCTCTTTGTAATTTACATCCTGTTTCATTGTAATCGCACGATCTAGACTGTAACTCTCGAGGACATCACCCCTTATTGGTGATACTTAGTGCAACGTCGACTATACCCTTTTAGTCGGCCGCAGGTTTTTTCCTCGACCTCGAGGTTTTTCCTGCGTCATCAAATTGTCTTGTCATTTATTTCATCGCACGTTTTATCGAACCAAATTTCTTTCTCTCGACGGATTCGCCTCACAACATCTTACGATATTAAATTGTGTAATTTTTTACCAAAACAGTTCTTATTACAGGAAAGCTTATCCAGGATTACCACGAAGCACAACCATCGTCTATCGAGCTTAAATCCGACCGTTTGAGCAAGATACGCTTCTCATTAAAAACTCAGACGTTACGATCGAGAATTCAGCTTCAGTTATGACCGTTGCACTTATGGCTCAATAATGAACAAACGGTTACGATCCAAGCAGCTATAAAAGAGATTCAAGAGCCTACACTCAAGACAACTGATTCTGGGAGAAAAATAGCAATAACAATATTATTCTCTATACTCACATTCGATAGTATTCTTTTCTTTATTGTAATCGTACGATACAACTGTAACATCGAGGATATCACCCCTTATTGGTGATCAATAGTGCAACGTCGACTATCCTATTTAGTCGGCCGCAAGTTTTTTCCTCGATTTAGAGGTTTTTCCTGCGTCATCAATCTTACTGTCAATTTATTTTCGTTTATCGCACGTTTTATCGAACGAGAGTTCTTTCTTTTGACGATTTTGCCTCACGACATCTTACGATAATAACTTAAGTAAATTTTACACAAACAGTATCCTCGGATCAAACTGACTCGAAGGTTAACACGGATCTCAAAAACCTCACTGGTTTAATAGATCTCATAGGTTTAACAATCAAACTGATAAAACCCATATGATCAAATACACACTGTTTCGATCTTATCATGCGGAAGCGATAAAGTTAAAAACCCTTAAATGCTCATTGATCTTTAATCGTTCTAGTTTAATTAATTCTAATGGTTTAGATGATTCACCTGGATTGCTCGAGAACTAGTCCACCGGTGATCGACCAACGAATGTTCTTCTAGTTGAACCGAATGAAAAACCCGAAGATTGGAAAACCGAAACTGGAATCCAAAAAGGGGGGGGGGTGTCGCTGAAAAGCTTAATTTTTTCTTAACCCATAAGCCTTATTTATATGGAAGAAAAAACACAGTTTGAATAGAATCCAGTTTCCATATTATAATTATCTCAAATCTTTTCCCTCTTTAATTACTGGGAAAGAATTTGCCTATGATAATTATATATATATCTATATATATTTATCTAATATATATATATATATTACTTATTAATTAACTATTATATATTTATTTTATCTAATAAATATATAATGTTCTAATTAATTAATAACCCTCCAACTTTGGGATTTCTGACTGAAATTACCCAACTGATTTATAATTCACTATTATAAATCCTAACTTCCCATTTCCGGGTTTCATTTAACTTATTCGATTTATAGGTCCTCACAGGTGTGACCCTCAAGTGTCTTGCAACATTGGATGTGTAATCACTTGGTTTGTCAATTCTGCACATAATCCCTAACAGACTCCCACTTGTGCAAGTTGGCAATACCGCCTTTGATTACACTGACCTAAGGAGGCCCCTAGACAGGCACTTAGCCTGACCAGGTTACAAGAACTCTTATACCCAGACTGGTGATATAAACATTCCGTAAGGAAATGGTATCTATGAAACTACTGTTCATTGATTGGGTATATCTTGGCTTTTCCCTTTGCATCGCGATATTTCATCTGTGAGTATGAGCTTGGAGAGTGTCAACTCTAAATACTCAAGATTCTGTTTATTAATTAACTATTATATATTTATTTTATCTAATAAATATATAATGTTCTAATTAATTAATAACCCTCCAACTTTGGGATTTCTGACTGAAATTACCCAACTGATTTATAATTCACTATTATAAATCCTAACTTCCCATTTCCGGGTTTCATTTAACTTATTCGATTTATAGGTCCTCACAGGTGTGACCCTCAAGTGTCTTGCAACATTGGATGTGTAATCACTTGGTTTGTCAATTCTGCAAATAATCCCTAACATTAAATTCCTACAATAGTCAAACAACCAAACTTTTGGCCTCTTTCATATCATCCATTTTGGGGATTCACCTTACCATGATAAGTACTACTGTTTTTCATTCATATAATCTTTAATCAGTCTTTTAGTTGTTTTTCTTAGTTCATAGTTAATTTAGCATCTTTTTAATTATTAAAAACCTTTTTCATAAACCCCCCCCCCCAAAAGCTTTAGGTTAATTAAACTGATCCAGACTTTAATCTACGATAACTTGACCGTTCCCAGTGGTAGATACGATACCTGCACTTTCCTACACTATATTACTCACGATCAGGTACGCTTGCCTGTATATGTGGTAAGACAGTGGCTAGGCATTAGAGGTTAAAACTTGTTACGCTTTTTATGTATGATAATTACCGCATCAATATGTTTAGTTAATATTCACTAGTTAGAACTGGTCTTCTAGTTTGACCAAGTTTCATGGACTTATCCGTTGAGGAAGAGTGGGTCTTTAGATGGTGCCATTTATTTAGGAAGAGTAGGTAGTATCTAGTTTTACTATTCTGTATTAGGCTTGGTGTAAGGCTATATATAGCCACTCTTTGAATAAAAGATATCACTTTTGGCAGTACTTCTTTATTGAAAAGCTATCTTCATCTTTTGTTTTTTTTGCTTCCATATATAAAACATATTATCTTTTCTTATCTATTGTATTTTTTAAGTGAGCATTGAGAGTTTATAAACAACAGTACAACGGTTATAGTACCAAATATCAGAAGAAGAATTCCCTTCTAATTCAAGTTTTAGATTTTGAAGTGAAATTCAAAAGCCTACATGTCTCCTTGATAGAAATTTTAAGGCCCGCTCATCTTTTGACTAAAAAAGCATAACACTTCATACCATGTGCCCCTTAATTCGATCCCCGACAAGGCAACGTTTCTATAACCCCGCAAGGGAACTCTGCTTTTTGGAGATCTTAGGTCCACGCTTATACAACGATCCTCTTTGTATCTACCAATTAACTCATATTATAGCTTAATTCATATTACAACTACACTAAAACATATGATAACACTAAAATCACCAATAAATTTGTTACTATTTTTTCTCACCTACATTCCTTAGTTAGACCCAATATATTTATTCCTTTCTCGGTTCTTTGGCATTTTGATGATGCGTGTAGTATATGCATTCTTGTCAAAATGTTTGTTTTCTTCTACAAAATTTGCGGTTTCATAAAATCCAAAATCCAAGAATATGTTGTTTTCTTGTGAGACTTTTTTCACCTTGTCGTTTTCCTTATTTTTCTTAATCAAAAAGTTCCTCCCATGCCAATATTCGGTAAACAAACCCATAGTATCATTCCTTTTCTCTCTAATCTTTTCCATTATATAGATTTGTGCATCCATCCATTTTTCTCCTACATATATTTACTTTAATTTGTAAGCTTTTTAGGTTCGTGAAATACAAATAGTAACATCAAAAACGAAAATCTAAAAAATGTTGTATATTTTTTTACTGAATTATAACGGAGTCTAGTACTTTCTATTGCTCTTCATTTACAGTATCTCTCTTCCCGTGTCTCTATGAGATGATGTAGTTAGTTTGTTGATCTTTATGTGTTTATATGTTTCAATTTGAACCGTACTAATATGGAGTTTTCAAATCAACAAAATTTCCGAACTGAGGATCCTTTAATGTATTTGATTTCAACCCCATCAGAAGTTAATTACTTGGAATGGGCATTTGCGGAGAACAAATTGTTTGAGAATGCTATAGCTGAAATAGTTCCTTCTTCTCCCACCTTCTTCGAAACTCTTGCCTCTAAGGTACCCAATAGATCTATTGAAGAAATCAAAGTTCACTACCAAGCGTTGGTGGAAAACATAGAGATGATCGAAGCTGATATCATCAAACCTCCAAAATATATAGATGAGCAAACTTTGATTGTCAATAGAGATTCATTGTTTATGCACCTGAGAAAGATAACGACCAAAGGACAAGTATACGGATCCCTTGGACCAAAGAAGAACACAGGTATCGATTTATATAAAAAATATTATCAATAAATTATGAGAAATTAATTTTTTAAGAATTAACAAGTGTAAATTTGTTTTAAGTATTAAGTAGATGCAACTCTTTGGTAAATATTATTTGCTTTATGTACATCTTTTCTATAAATACCTTTTTCAATCTAGAATTCTAGATCCATAAATTAATGGACCATTACTCCTAATTCTATTTTTCACCTCCTTCCTTTGGGTAGACCATGTAGGAACTCTCACATGCTGACATAAAAAAATGTTAAAGTTTTGTTTGTTAGGCCATCCACAGCCATACAGGTCAGGTCATACCACCTGTACAGGCTGCCACCTCAGCGTCACATCAGCTTTACCAACACCTTACCACTACCTTACCATTTCATCCACAGCCATACAGGTCATACCACCTGTATTATTTAAATAATAAAATATATATATTTTTTGTATGTATATATGTGTGTGTGTGTTTGGGATTTGTAGTTGAACGGTAAGGAGGCACCGTTGAGCTCCCTTGCAGGTCCACCACCGCGGTGTTACCGCCTGCAAGGTACCTGTACCGGCCTTTCATACCGATGGTTGCGGATGGCCTTAGCTACTAGCTTATATTCAGAAAAATGAAAATGAGAATGACCTTTCATCCCAACCCCCCCCCCCCCCCTCAACCCTCAAAAAAAAAAAAATCTAATCATGATATAAATTACTTTTGAAAGAATTAACTCAGTGTATTATAAAACATTTTTTTCATTCTTATTAGTTACTTCTTAATATTTCTAACCAAATACTTCTATTTGACTGTTTACCCATTACAAAGTTATTATTGAAGAAATTGCATGAACGTGCAGCATATACCAAACGCTTAGATAAAGATGTCACATAGAACTTAGAAGATACCAAAATAAATATTTTAAAATATGTGTTTATGTAAAAAATTACACAACTCGATGTCGTAAGAAACTTGTGTGAGGCTTAACCGTCGAGAGAAAGAAATTACAATCAATGATAAGTGCGGAAAAGTAAAATGAGACAAATAATTTGATGACGCAGGAAAAACCTCACGACGGAGGAAAAAACCTGCGGTCGACCTAAAAGATAAGTCGACAGAGCACTATGTTCACCAATCAGGGTGATGTCCTTCAAGTATACAGCTTTGATCGTACGATTACAACTGAGAGAATTATGAAATCGAATGTAAATTACAGATGATTCTAAAGAATAACGATTATAGAGCTTGTGAACTTCGAATAGACTTCGTGTGTTGCAATGCTGGCTTGATTCTTCTTTTATAGTAGCTTGATAATAACGGTCCAACGGTATTGTGGCTCATCAATGATTGAATCGTAACCGTCCAACGTTATTGTCTTCAATTAATGCTTGGAGAGTAACTGTCCAACGGTATTGCTGAGAGTTAATGTCCAGATTGTAACTGCTGCGAGAATCTTGCTTGTAACGGTCGATCTTGATGCTGTCGAACGATACATAACTTATGACTTGCTCATTGTAATGATGGACTTCAACGAGCATAGCATAGTACTCAATTTCCGATTTCCTCAAAGGTGGACAATTGTTAGATATGATAATCAGCTTATCTGCATCAAACATATAAACTTTGTATGTTATTCGTTAGTATCGTCGTACGACAATATAGTCATAGTGCGTCTTATTTATTGTATATGTTCGATGCTTATTGATCTTTGTTCAATAGTCCTCTTAGGTTTTATCTCAGGACCTTATCTTAATACAGGACTATTGTCCTAACATTTGTCTTACGATTATAGTCGGTTGTCGTGCGATCGTAGATTTTTACCCTAACAATTTGCCCCCAAGATTTAGAAAATAATTCTAATTTTATCTAAATCTTTAATTCGCTGGACAAAGAGTAGAAATACGTTGGTAAACGGTCGAATTAACGTTGAGAAAATAGCCGTTATCTAGCCGTTGCGCTGGACGCGTGTCTTCTAACGGCTAAATGATGACGCGTGGCACGATTATCTCTGATGACTCATATGATTTAGTTGCTATAAATAAGGCGTTTGATAATGAGAAAAGATTTTACAAATCTTTTTAATTTCGTAACTAATTGCTTGAGATCGTAATCCGACTATTTTTGGCAAAAGATTTCGTACGACTAGGCTTTATAAGGTACCTCTTTTTTCCCTGTTTCATGCGTCTGAAATCGATAGCACATAAGAGCAATAGAGGTTTAGATAATCTTAGGTTTACTCGATTGAGAAATAGTTTAAGTCGATCAGAGTTCATTATGTCGAGCGAGGTTAGGAGTTCTATTACTGAAAGCCTAGAAGTAGGAGAGTTGAGGGAATTGGCAGGGCTTCCTGAGAATGCTCTGGTGAGGGTGGCCGGAGAGATCCGTCCGGCGGATGCTCCGAAGGGCTTTTTTGCTCTTTTCGAGTATCCGTTTAAAGTCGGATTTCGATGGCCGTACTCTCCTTTAGCGAGGGCGTTCATGAGTCGTTTCGATGTGTCTCCGGGACAGTTAATGCCCCAGTTTTGGCGTGTTGTTCATGTGATCGAACGAGTGACCAAAAATTGGGATCGTCCACCGTTCTCAGTCGATGATCTCCTCTCGGCGTACAATGTGATCCGTTCTCCCTACAACCGTTTTGGGTTGTTTCCAAGGGGGAGAAGCGATGCCATGTTGGTCCATGGTACCCAAGTAAACGATCGAGGATGGAAGGCGAGATATGTCTTTGTCCAAACGTCCTCGGTCGTAGGCGAGGAATCTTGGGTCGTTCCTGAGTGGAACAAAGGCGGTAATACGACTTGCCTTATTTTCTTTAATTTATTTTAAATTAGTTTTATTTACTAACTCCTTGTTTTCTTCTTGACAGCGATCGACTTCACGTTCGAGGAGACTACTGAAGCGATCGAACGCTTCTTGAGCTACAGTGTGACCGATCGGAAGTATCGAACGTCGAAAGGAGGTGACGAGAGCGACGTCGAGCCTGAAGTACAAATAATCGAGGAAACAGATATGGAAGGTAAATATCGTACGTCAATATTCTTGTTTGTGTTAGTTTTGTTTAATTCTAACTTCTCTTTTTGTATAGGCTCAGCTTCCAAGAAGGCGTCAACGATGGAAGCAGCTGCTCGTGCTGCCAAGAGGAAAGCTGCTGCCCAGGAAGGTTTAGTGGCTAAACGTACGAGGTCGTCGTACGTTTCAGTGGACACCCCACCTAAGGATGCCGCACGCAAGGCTGAAGGTGGGATAGAGGCTGTTCCTCTTAACTTTGCTCCTCCTGCAAAGGGAACAGGTGCGTCGAAGGCCGACAAGGGCAAGGAGAAAGAGGGGTCTGGTCTTACGACCATGACAATCCAGATTCCCTCTGACTTCATGGTAGACGATGTGATCAGGACGGCGGCTACTTTCCCAGTTCTTGAGCAGTTTCACGTCCCTGCTCAGAAGGCGCGCATGGAGGAGGCCGACATCGAAGACCTAGATGCCTCCATTGCGGGTATCTCCTTCTTGGTAAGTCCCTGTCGTACGTTTTTTGCTTTCAGTTTACTTGTACAACTTCTAATCCTTTCTTTTTTCTTTTGTATAGGCCTTGCAAACTAGTCTTAGCCTCCATACGCGGATGGCTAAGATCAAGGAAGAATTAGCGTTGAATCAGAACGACGCTAAATTGGCCAAGAAGGAGGCCGACAAGGCCAAAAAGAAGCTGACCCAACTGACCGATGAGATTAGCGCTAAGTCGGTCCAGATTGGAGATTTGGAATCCAAGCTGGAGCTCAGCGAAGGGTTTCAGGTCCAACAGCGGGAACGGCTGAAGTTGGCCTTGGACCATACAAAGGAGCTGGAGAAGGAGTTGCTGGTCGTTCGACGGGAGAAGGCTGAGAGGGAAGAAGCGTTATCGTCCAAGATCCAAGAATTGGAAGATGATGCCACCTTAGTTCGCGTGGTCGCACGTACTACGGTCATGCGACGCGTAGCTGCTGGGACCGTGACTCCGCAGATGGCGAAGGACGAGGTGGTTTCTTTCGTTCAGGTGATGGGCTCGGAAGATCTTCTCGACGAGGAGGATTTGAAGAACTTGGACGAAGAAGTAACTGCTGAGGTCAAGGACGCAGGTATCGGGGAGGAAGTTCCTGAAACCTCTGGATCCGTTCCTGCGCATCCTCAAGAGACCGAAGAGGCCCCTGTCGTAGATCCTCCTTCCGTTGATGCTCCTTTAGAATAATTTCCTTTTTGTAATCGTAAAAAAAATTTTGTACTCTGCCGTTTTTAGGCAGGAAATATTTAATGAATGAAATTTTGTTTGAATATCGTGCGTAATCACTATTGTGTTATTGTAACTTATATCATGCGTTTTAGTTGTATCGTGTGTTTTAGCCTGTATCATGCGTTACAGCTTTTGTTTTTGCATGCATTTGTTTTAAAGTCCTTAGACTTATTATAGAAACGTTTCTTTTGTACTCATGAGAGTATTCGTGCGACTGGCGAGTTGACTTGCGCTCTTGCGATATAATCGTGCGTTATAGCAGTTTTCTTGCGATCCAAGCGATTTTTGTCGTGCGATTCCTGCGATAAGCATGCATTTAAGTCGTGCGATACTTGCGTTAATCGTGCGATCCATGCGATTTATCGTGCGATACCTGCGAAAAAGGATGACTAAGGGGTGGCCGTTGGCTTAACCAACGGCGCTCCGATGCTTAAGTCAGTAATGGATAAGGAATAAATCGTATGTAAATAGGTTTAGAAATAATACCTTTTGAGGTGGTGGGCGTTCCAACTTCGTGGGATTTCCATACCTTCCATAGTCGTAAGTCTGTATGCTCCATTTCCAATGACTTTGGAAATTATGTAAGGTCCTTCCCATTTGATGGAAAGTTTTCCAGCGTTTGGCTCTTGTGGTGTTTTGAAACACATGTCGTAAGACATAATCTCCAACTTGAAAAATTTTTGCCTTTACCTTTTTGTTGAAGTGTCTTTCGACAATTCCTTTCTGTGCAGCCATCGTTCGTAGTGCTTTTTCTCGGATTTCTTCTAAAGCGTCAAGATCGTAGGATAAATTTATTGCATTTTGATCATACGTGCGACTTCTGGCAGTTGGTATTTGAGCTTCGATTGGCAAGACTGCTTCGCATCCATATACCAGAGAATACGGAGTTTGTCCAGTTGATGCTCTAGGTGTCGTACGATTTGCCCATAAGACAGATGGCAATTCATCTACCCATTTTCCTTTTGCTCTTTTCAACCTCTTTCGGATTGAATTGATGATGACTTTGTTGCTCGACTCTGCTAACCCGTTAGATTGTGGATATCTCGGAGTTGAAGTGATTAATTTGATTCCTCGCTTTTCACAGAACGTACGAGTCTTATCACTTATAAATTGTGAGCCATTGTCGCACATGATTTCAGCTGGTACCCCGAATCTATAAATGATGTTTTTCTGAATGAAAGATATGACTTCTTTATCTCGGACCTGTGAGAAAGCACCAGCTTCTATCTATTTCGAGAAGTAATCGGTGAGCACGAGTAGATAAACTTTTTGTCCAGGGGCTGGAGGTAATTTTCCCACGATGTCCATTCCCCATCGTATGAAGGGCCATGGAACTAAAACGGAATGTAAAGGTTCAGATGGTCGATGGACCATACCCGAATGTTTTTGACATGCGTCGCATCGTTGGACGTACGTTATGGCATCTTCTCGTAGAGTAGGCCAATAGTAACCTTGTCGTGAGATTCGACTAGCAAGACTTCTGCCCCCTGCGTGATTTCCACATTCTCCGTCGTGCATCTCTTGAAGAATTTGATTGATTTGTACCTTATTTGTGACGCATCGTAGAAGAAGTCCTGTTGTGGATCTTCGATAAAGTTGATCTTCAAAAATTGTGTATCTTGAAGCTTTCGACCTTGTCTTTCGAGCTTCCATTTTATCTTCAGGTAGTTGGTCGTGTTTGAGGTAGTTCCATATGTCGAGCGACCAATTGTAAATTTCTTCGTTCATCTGTACTTCATCGTTTGTCGCAATTGTTGGTGTTGTGAGATGAAGTATTGGGATATTTTCCATGAACGGATCATGAAATGCAGATCCCAGATTGGCCAGTGCGTCCGCTTGCATATTTAGATCTCTTGGTATTTGCTCGATCAGGAACTGTTCAAATCGTGCGATTCGATCTTTAACGGCTTTGAGATAACTCATCATTTTTGAGTCTTTTGCTTGAAAATCTCCATTTACTTGGTTTACGACCAGTAAAGAATCGCTTCGAACGTGCAACTGTTTTGCCCCCAGTCTAAGAGCAATATCTAGTCCTGCGATTAAAGCTTCATATTCTGCTTCATTGTTTGTGGCTTTGAATTCGCATCGTACGGAGTACACTATATTTCCCCCTTGTGATGATTTTAAGACAATACCTAATCCACATCCTCGTATGTTCGAGGAACCATCAACGTAGAGTATCCAAGGCTGGTTGTCTGAAATCATCACAACTTCGTCGCACGTCGTAGGTTCTAGTCCTGGAGAAAATTCTGCCACAAAATCTGCCAACACTTGCGATTTAATTGCCGTCTTGGGTTTGAATTCAATGTCAAACCCACTGAGATAAATGCTCCATTTGGCTAATCGTCCTGTCAATTCTGGTTTTCGAAGCACCGTCTTGAGTGGATAATTGGTCACAACAATGATATGATGTGACTCGAAGTAATGCCTTAGCTTCTTTGCTGCCGTCATAAGACCTAGTAGCAATTTTTCCATTGATGTGTACCTGGTTTCTGCGTCGAGGAAAGATTTGCTGACATAATAGATTGGTTGTTGTCGTTGATCTTCTTCTCACACAAGCACTGCACTTGTCGCATTTTTGCTTACTGCCAAGTACAACTGTAGACTTTCTCCTTCGACTGGTTTTGTCAGCAGTGGAGGTGATGTCATATATTGCTTCAGTTCTTGCAAAGCTTTCTCGTGTTCGTCTGTCCACAAGAAGCCTTGATTCTTTCGTAAGACATTGTAGAACAAATGGCATTTATCCGATGATCGTAAAATAAATCGGGTTAAAGCTGCCACTCGTCCTGTTAATTTTTGGACTTCTTTGACATTCCTTGGAGATTGTATCTCGACGATAGCTTTGACTTGTTCTGGACTTGCTTCGATTCCGCGTTGCGTGACCAAGTACCCCAAGAATTTTCCTGCTCGTACTCCGAAGGAACATTTTGTTGGATTGAGCTTCATCTTGTATTGTCGTAGGATATCGAAGGATTGCTTTAAATGTGCGACGTGATCGATCGAACGTTCTGATTTCACAAGCATGTCGTCGATATAAACTTCCATCGTTCGACCAAGATGTTCCTTGAACATCATATTAACCAATCTTTGATATGTTGATCCTGCATTCTTGAGACCAAATGGCATAACTTTGTAACAGTATATGCCTTTGTCTGTCATGAATGCAGTCTTCTCCTGGTCGTCCGTATGCATCAATATTTGGTTGTATCCTGAATATGCGTCCATGAACGTCAACAATTCATGTCCTGCTGTCGCGTCAACCATGGCGTCAATATGAGGTAAAGGAAAAGGATCTTTTGGACAAGCTTTGTTTAGATCCGTGAAATCAATGCAGACTCGCCATTTTCCGTTCTTCTTTTGTACGACGACTACATTAGCCAACCATTCTGGATATTTGACTTCTCGGATCTTCCCTGTTTTAAGCAGATTGTCAACTTCATCGTTGATCACTTTATTTCTTTCAGGCGCGAACTTGCGACGTTTCTGCTTAATGGGTTTGAACGTAGGATCCACGTTCAATTTATGCGATATAATGCTTGGATCTATTCCAACCATATCTTCGTGCGACCATGCAAAACAGTCTGAATGTTCCTGCAAAAAAGATATAATCGTATTTTTTATGTCAGGGGGGAGCGAGGCTCCTACGAAGACTTTTCGATCAGGATGTTCAGGATCAAGGACGACTTCTTCTAGCCGAAGATCGTCGTTCGATTTCCTCTCATCCTGGCTCTGTAATTGCTAGATGTCCTACGACTTTGTCTTCATCGTAATCTTGTAACATTCTCGTGCGACTTTGTTCTCACTAGCAATTTCTTGAATTCCCCATGGAGAAGGAAATTTAATCTTCTGATGGTATGTCGAAGGAATTGCTTTCATCTCGTGGATCCATGGTCTTCCAAGAATAACATTGTAAGCTGATTGGCAGTCCACAATATTGAACTTTGTTTGTTTGTTGATGCCTTTGGCGTAGACAGGCAAGATGATTTCTCCGAGAGTGTTCATCGGGTCTCCATTGAATCCAATCAGAGTAGTACTTCGTCGTACGATTTCTGACCGTTCGATTCCTATGACTTTAAGAGTATCTGCAAAAATAACATTAGCCGAACTACCTCCATCAATCAATATTCTCTTAGTCGAACAGTTTCCGATTGTCAACTGTATGACTAGAGCGTCATGATGTTTATGATGGACCCCCTGTGTATCGTCTTGGTCGAACGTGATTGCCATTGCATCGAGCTCTCTTTCTGTCTTTGATTTGACTTCTCCGGGGATAGGATGTTCGCTTGGACCATCTCGTGCATGTCGCTTTGCAGCTGAATATGTAAGTCCACAAACTTCTGATCCTCCAGTGATGCAGTTTATGACTTTTGTATGAACCGGTGACGCTGGTCGTCCTTGTTCTTCTGGGATGAGGCCTTTTAGATGCCCCTTAGATTTCAAATATGAAATCTCCTTCTTTAAACTGATGCATTCATCCGTCGTATGACCATGATCGTCGTGGAAGTCGCACCATCTGTTCTGATCTTTGTCCTTACTTGGTTTATCAGATTTCTTTGGCCATCGTACGTTTGCATCAATCTTTCGTAGCGAATCCACCAAATCTTTTGATGTACCTGCAAAATTGTAAGTAGATAACTCTGGATATCGTATTTTAACAGTACCTTTGCTTGGTCGAGTTTTTGACTCGTATCGAGGATTTCCAATCTTGTTTACTCTTTTATGCTTAAAGTCATGTTTTTGAGCACCAAGAGGTTTCTTTTCTGCGGAATGCTTTCGTCGGAAGAGAGCATCATCTTCTATTCTCATGAAAGCTAGTGTTCTAGCTCGTACGTCGTCGAAGTTTTCTGGCGGATATTTCGTTAATTCCAGATATAATCCAGAGGAATCTTCTAATCCACGCTTGTATGCCTCGATTGCTGTTTTCACGTCGCAATTTTTTATTTCAATCATCGCTGCATTGAATCTGTTGAAGTAGTCGCGGATTGTTTCTCCAGATTTCTGTACGATATAGTACAGGTCGCTGGTCTGCTTCTCCATCTTACGACTGCTAGCAAATTGTCGAGTGAATTGGTTCACCAATTCTGCAAATGATCCGATACTCTTTGGCTTTAGGTTAATAAGCCATTGTAATGCTGCTCCTGTTAAAGTTGATCCAAAGCTTTTGCACATGCAGACTTCTTGATATTGCGCCGGTATAGGAACTGTCCACATAAGTTGCTTGTACTGTGCTATATGTTCGACCGGATCTGTGATTCCAGAATATTTTGTTGCGAAAGCTGGTGTGACACCCGTCAATTTTTGACGTTCAGGTTAGCTACCTGTTTATTTTTGCTCAGTAGCATTCCCGTAAGTGGAAAAAGTAGAAATTAAGTTGCCTGAATAATTTAGGTTAGTTGCGTGAAAAAGTTAGGCAAAAATCCTAAAAGTCCCGGAAAATGCCCGAAACAGCCCGTACCGGCCCCGAAACGTCCGAAAATCCTATAATGCCAAATTTAATGTCGATTTATATAAAATATGACACTTTATTAGAAATAAAAATAAATTGTTCCAAATAATTCAAAATCACTCTCGAAAAGTCGGTTTCTACCAAAAAAAACGCCGAAAACCCGGTACTGCGTACGAATTAACAGTGTAGAATTACACACATTTAATAAATAAATAAATAAAAATGTGTGAGGGTTGGGATTGGCCAATGTGGCCGGCCACCCCCCCTACACACCAATCTCCTTCTCTTTTCTTTTCTTTTTCCAACAACATTAATCACTTCACCTTTTTCATTTCCATCATTTGATTTTCAAAACTTTCTTTCATCTACTCTTCTCTCCTCTCTTTTTCTCTCATGAAACCAGCCAACACCACCTCTCCAAATCTGAGTTTTTAGAAGTTGAATCAAAGGTTTCAAAGTTCTTTGGGTTATATCATCAAAGGTAAGAGTATTGTACATGTTTTAACTTCGATTTCTAGCACATTTGGTGCTCTTTCTTACTCTTTTTGAGGATTAAAACCTTTTTATTGGTTGATTATCATTCTTGATGTTTGGGGACGAGATTGAACCTTAGTAATGTGTTTAAACATTCTATGAAGGTGAATATCCATGAATCCCCCATAAGAACACAAGTTTGATAGCAAAATCTTGTTGTTTGATGTTTTTGGATCATCACTTTGGGGCTGAACTTTATTGATAGTTCATGCATGAGTCTTGATGGTGTTAAAACATATTTTGTCTATTTTTCCTTTGTATAATCTGATTTGTGGGTGTAATGGCAAGAAAAACCCCAAAAGTTTATGATTTTATGTGTTTTGGTAATAAAAATGGAGTTTGATTCTTGACAGATTCTGTCCAAGTTTTTGCATGTAGTTTATACGACCCAAAAAGGGTTTTCTCGAACTCATTTCTTCATGAAATTTTTATGGATTGATATTTTAAGTGTTAGGGTTCAAACCCCACTGGATTTGTACAAAAACACCAAGTTTTGAGCCCAAACCATCATGAAACATTTTCGTGTGCAACAGCACTTGGTCAGGAAATTGGGTCATCTTCAAACTTGTATAACTCTTTGATAACTTATCCAAAATACAAACTTTTTGATTCTAAACTCAAGTACTCTGAGTTAGCTTTCCAATGAGTCCAAAATCATGTCATTTAGAGGAGTTTTGAGGGTTTAACCAATGAAAACAAGTTGATGGTGCAAGCTGTCCCAAGATGGCAGATCCACATGCACAACTTTAAAGAGGCATATCTCTCTCAAAAATCACCTAAATGATGTGAATCTTGTCTCATTATCTTGGTATATGTTTTATTTAGAAAATCCCTTTTGAAATTCGTGAGTTGGTGGGATAATGAACTCTCTATGAACAAAACTTCACTGACATGTATCTTTGAAAAATGAAAGTGTGCACTGATTTTGCAAAAATGTTTAAAAATAGTAAAAGACCTCTAAAAATAATGAAATTTGGTGAAATTGTTCCTAACATCCCCTAAATCAGAGGGTAAAAATTTAAGGACTTATTATTTGGAGGATCTAAGTTCAAAGTGGTAATTTTTACAACTTAAAATTTTGGCAGATTCTGGAAATTTTATAAAATCCAAATTTATGAACTTTGAACCTTCCAAAATGTGTGGAAGACTCCAAAATGTGATAAAATGAATTTTTACTATATTGATCTATATGAATAACATAATGGCATTATATGGAAACCGGTACGATTTTGAAATAGGGACCGTTGAACTTAGAACTTACGTTAAAATTTACGTGGTTGTTAGGGCAAACATAGTTCGGAGCCGGGACTAGACCACGCACCATCACTTACGAAAATCGCACTAAACGCTTGAGGTGAGTATTCACAGTCCCATTTTACCGTTTTTACGAAGTTTTTGGGGTGAAAAGCATGTTTACGAATAAAATATGTTTAATTGTGAACTTGTTGCGAAATGAAATGAATTATCAAAATGAAATGATTTATTGTGACCAAAATGAAATGAATCGTTTATTTGAAATGTTATGAAATGATTGTGAATGGAATTGTGAAAAATGTTATGAATTGAAATGAAATGAAATGAATTTTGAGTATCGAATCAAAATGAAATGAAATGTTTTGCTAAGTCTCAATATAAAATGAAATGAAATGTTTTGTGTATATTGAAATAAAATGAATTGAAATGTGTTCCGAATATCGAAATGAATTGAAATGAAATGAATTTGAGTATTGGAGCAAAATGAAATGAAATGTATTGTTAGTATCGAAATAAAATGAAATGAAATGTTTTGTAAGATAAATTTTGATATGTTGAAGCATGATATAGTGAGTCTGAAATGAAAAAGTCCCCAGGTAACTACTATTAACTCATAGCAATGGGCCTATAATACACGTGGATAGCGCTATTTGGTTTGACATACCCACCTTGACTGACGAGAATATAGGTGCACTGTATTGATTAATTCTTCACGCGTGGACAAAAGTCCCACCGTTGAAGACGCGTAGGGGCAATATGTCATAATTGGCAGGATTAGTAGTGACTCAAAGAATAAGTATCATGCGATTAACACATCACCCGGGAAATTTACTCACTACTTGATACTAAATTGTTTATTGGGTGAATGAACTGATTCACTAAATTGTTTATTGGGTGAATGAACTGATTCACTAAATTGTTTATTGGGTGAATGAACTGATTCACCAAACTGTTTACAAAAGTGTTGCGAATAAATATTTTATTGAAAATTGATATTGTACATAACTGTTTTGTACTTATAAAAACCTGTGAACTCACCAACTCTCGTAGTTGACACTTGTTTTAACATGCTTTTCAGGAAACCCGAAGGTTTGATTTAGGCTTTTAGAGCTTTTTGTGAACGCCAATCATGTTTCGATGTTATTCGGATTTTGTAAAAGAATTTGTAATTTATGAACTCCGGTTGGATTTATATGTCTTGTAAACATATTTAAATTATTAATGTTATGAATGATTGGTGTGTATATCTCCTATTGTTTTGAAATCGAGACTGTCGCACCTCGTGTTTCCGCTTTAGCGAGGTGTTACAGATTTGGTATCAGAGCCATAGGTTATAGAGAACACCGGTTTTTCATAAAAACCAAGTACTATAACCAACCTTTTTCGAAAAGAAGTTAAAACTTTTAAGTAAAAGATTTCGAGGTATAGGAGAGTTTAAATGCTCGTGTGATTAGAATAGGTACTATCCTGGTATATCATAGAAATGCGGAGCCTGATCACCTACGCATAGCCATGATATAAGTAGGATAAGACTTATGAACTAGACATACTGTTAGAATTTAAAAGCTGGAACCTTGAAAAATTTCCTGAAAAACATAAACCGTGTGAGTTCACGTAAGCACATCATGATTGTGATATCTACTATAGCACTTACGCGTTTAAGTAAAGTAACGCCTTTGTTGAATACTCTTGCGTTAGCGATTAGGATGACACTAGTAGTTTGAAGGCGCGTTAATAAGTTATGCGGACACTACAATCACTATGCCGAACACCATTACTTAGACTTCGGAGAAAGACCCGTCTAGGCATTACAATTCCGACATCGGAGTAACGAGCAAAGACGTTTCAATCGATCCACCTCCGAACCTCACAACACCTCATATGAGACAACTCAGAAGAGAGCTGCGGCAACCATTCGGAGTGGACTGACGATAACACATCCAACTAATGCAAGGTCATTTCATATCCTTTCGGGGATACTGATCGGTTGTACTACCAGTATGACACTAGGATAGGCTTGAACAATCCGAGCACACGTCGACGGACTGCAAAATAATCGAAGCAGAGTATCAAGTTAGAACCGGGATATAATTAAGTGGACAAAATTGGAGCATCTCTTGGAGGAAGGTACCACCAATGCTGTAGAGAAGGTTATGACGGCAAGAAGGACGACTAGGAGGGTTGACTTGAGCTGGCAAGTTGTGGTGATACTATTGGCAAAGTTGATCCTATCGATTGTAACTCTCGTGATTTTGAAGGAATCCCAAAAAAAAATGCACTTTTGGGTTGTTCCATTTAAAACCCCAGTATGGACAAGAGAAATATTTTAAGGATGCATTAGCATCAAACTTTGAACTCTTCAGATATGTATTAAGCTTTTACGAAACTAATTTTTATTAATTCACCAAGACATTCTTACCGATTTTATTTTAAAGAAATTGTCACAAATAAAAAAATACAAATAATCTCGAACAATTAGAGACAACTTTTAATCAAACGTACATTTTACAAATGATTTAGAACCGCATTTTCCAAAAGAAACACACGTAGCTAGAAAGTGAACTGTGAGAATTAATCGATCAACATTGCTCAACTGATAGCCCAACAAGTCCAGGAAGTCGTACCTACCATAGTCACTAAAGTTACTACCGACCTTGTCGCAAAAAGAAGGAATAAGGAAGACATAGTACCCATCGAATGGAAAGATGGTAATACAAGAAAATTTGAGCACCAGTCAGAAGAAACGACTCGTGTTAATTCAACCGAAAGTTGAAAAGTAGTCAGAAAATGCACTCTAAGCTTAGCAGGAAAGGATTTTAGTATAGATTTAATCCCGATCAAGATAGGGAGTTTCGACATAATAGTTGGTATGGATTGGATGTCCAACCACCGAACAACGATATGCTGTGCGGAGAAGATAGTTAGACTAGCATTACCCGATGGAGGTGTACTCGAAGTGCACGGAGAGAAGTCGAAGAGAGACATTAAGTTAGTGTCGTTCATGAAAATGCGAAGCCATCTACGAAAGGAGTGTGTAGCATTCATGGCGCACGTGGTGGATAAGAAAGCAGAAGAGAAGCAAATCCAGGATATTCCGATTGTGCGAGATTTTCCTGAAGTTTTCCCGAAGGAGTTACCTGGATTACCCCCGCAACGGCAGGTAGAGTTCCACGTTGACGTAATTCCCGGAGCAGGCCCCGTAGCAAAGTCGCCTTATCGTCTAGCACCATCCGAGATGCAGGAGCTGTCAAACCAACTTCAAGAACTGCTAGATAAGGGATTCATCCGACCCAGCTCTTCACTTTGGGGAGCCCCTGTGCTGTTCGTCAAGAAGAAAGATGGATCTTTTCGCATGTGCATCGACTATAGGGAGCTGAACAAGATCACCATCAAGAACCGATACCCTCTTCCGCGCATCGACGACCTGTTCGATCAACTGCAAGGAGCAACGTACTTCTCCAAGATCGATCTTCGATCTGGTTACCATCAAATGCGAGTGCGTGAGGAAGACATCGCAAAGACAGCGTTTAGAACTCGTTATGGTCATTATGAGTTCTTAGTCATGACTTTTGGGTTGACGAACGCTCCAGCCGTGTTCATGGATCTAATGAACCGAGTATGTCGACCATACTTAGATAAGTTCGTAATTGTCTTCATAGACGACATTCTAATCTACTCAGGGAGCAAGGAGGACCACGAGCATCATTTGAGGCTGATATTGGAACTGCTGAAAGCCGAACAGTTATACGCCAAATTCTCGAAGTGCGAGTTTTGGATCCGAGAAGTTCACTTTCTAGGACATGTGGTGAATGAAGAAGGAATTCACGTCGATCCAGCCAAGGTTGAGGCCGTAAAGAAATGGGAAGCCCCGAAGACACCGACAGAAATTCGACAATTTCTCGGTTTGGCAGGCTATTACCGGCGATTCATTGCAAATTTCTCCAAGATTGCGCAGCCGTTGACAACCTTAACACAAAAGGACGAGAAGTTCATCTGGGGAGAGAAACAAGAGGAAGCATTCCAGTTGTTCAAGCACAAGTTGTGCAATGCACCCATTCTGGCGTTACCCGAAGGAACGGATAACTTTGTGGTATATTGCGATGCTTCACATCAAGGCTTGGGATGTGTTCTGATGCAGAACAAGAAAGTCATTGCCTATGCATCCAGACAGTTGAAGGTCCACGAGAAGAACTACACCACTCATGACTTGGAGATCGGAGCAGTGGTGTTTGCCCTTAAGATTTGGAGACATTATCTCTACGGCACCAAATGCACAATTTTTACGGATCATAAGAGCCTCCAGCATATTCTCGATCAGAAAATGTTGAACATGAGGCAGAGAAGATGGGTTGAGTTGCTCAGCGACTACGACTACGAGATTAAATATCATCCAGGGAAGGCGAATGTCGTAGCTGATGCGTTAAGCCGAAAGGAGCGGGTAAAGCCTACAAGGTCACGAGCAATGGGAATGGTAGTGCAGACCAGTCTAAAAAGTCAAATAGTGGAAGCTCAAAAGGAAGCTCTGAAGGCTGACAACCTAAAGAAAGAAACTCTCCACAAGTTGGAAAAGGAGTTTGAGGAGAGATCGGATGGAGTCCGATATTTTAAGAATAGGATCTGGGTTCCAAAGGTGGATCAGTTAAGGGCACTGATCATGGATGAAGCTCATCAGTCGAAGTATTCGATACATCCAGGATCCGATAAAATGTACAAAGGACTGAAGGAGCATTACTGGTGGTCCGGTATGAAAAAGGATATCGCCACTTACGTGAGCAAATGCTTGACTTGCGCGAAAGTTAAAGCAGAGCACCAGAAACCGTCAGGACTTCTTCAGCAACCGGAAATCCCGGAGTGGAAATGGGAGCAAATATCGATGGATTTCGTGACTAACTACCCAAGACTAAAAAGGGGTCATGATACGATTTGGGTAATCGTTGACCGGCTCACGAAATCAGCACATTTCTTGCCAAAAAGGGAGACTTATAGCATCGATAAGCCTGCGCAGCTGTATGTCGATGAGATTGTCATGCGGCATGGAATCCCGATATCGATCATCTCCGATAGGGATAGTAGATTTACCTCGCAATTTTGGCAATCGCTTCAAGCAACCTTGGGCACTCGTGTGGATCTAAGCACGGCTTACCATCCTCAGACCGATGGACAGACTGAGAGAACCATCCAAACACTAGAGAATATGCTACGTGCTTGCGTGTTAGAATTTGAAGGTAGTTGGGACGATCATCTACCCTTAGTCGAGTTCTCCTACAACAACAGCTATCATGCCAGCATACAATGTGCGCCGTACGAAGCACTGTATGGACGCAAGTGCAGATCCCCACTCAATTGGTTGGAAGTGGGAGAGAATAAATTGTTTAGGCCTGAAAGCTGAAAGTGGCCAGAGATCGCCAGAAAAGCTATGCCGATAATCGGCGAAAGCCGTTGGAATTCCAAGTTGGTGATAAAGTGCTACTAAAGGTATCACCACGGAAGGGGCTAATAAGATTCGGAATGAAAGGGAAACTGAGCCCTCGTTTTGTTGGACCATTCGAGGTGGTAGAAAGAATCGGACCCGTTGCTTATAGGCTGGACCTACCCTTAGAGCTGAGCTCTATTCATGACACGTTCCACGTGTCTAACCTGAAGAAATGCCTGTCGGAAGAGACAGTAGTTTTGCCTTTGGATGAGATTCAAATCGATGAGCAACTGCGCGTCTCGGAGGAACCAATCGAAATCCTTGATCAAGAAATCAAGCAACTCTAACGAAGTAAAATACCGATCGTCAAGGTTCGATGGAACTCCAGGCATGGACCTGAATTCACCTGGGAGCGGGAGGCGTTCATGAAAGACAGGTACCCGCATCTCTTCATAAAGAACCCCGGCAATAGCAGCAAGAATTAAATTTCGGGACGAAATTTCTTTCAACCGGAGGTAACTGTGACACCCGTCAATTTTTGACGTTCAGGTTAGCTACCTGTTTATTTTTGCTCAGTAGCATTCCCGTAAGTGGAAAAAGTAGAAATTAAGTTGCCTGAATAATTTAGGTTAGTTGCGTGAAAAAGTTAGGCGAAAATCCTAAAAGTCCCGGAAAATGCCCGAAACAGCCCGTACCGGCCCGGAAACGTCCGAAAATCCTATAATGCCAAATTTAATGTCGATTTATATAAAATATGACACTTTATTAGAAATAAAAATAAATTGTTCCAAATAATTCAAAATCACTCTCGAAAAGTCGGTTTCTACCAAAAAAAACGCCGAAAACCCGGTACTGCGTACGAATTAACAGTGTAGAATTACACACATTTAATAAATAAATAAATAAAAATGTGTGAGGGTTGGGATTGGCCAATGTGGCCGGCCACCCCCCCTACACACCAATCTCCTTCTCTTTTCTTTTCTTTTTCCAACAACATTAATCACTTCACCTTTTTCATTTCCATCATTTGATTTTCAAAACTTTCTTTCATCTACTCTTCTCTCCTCTCTTTTTCTCTCATGAAACCAGCCAACACCACCTCTCCAAATCTGAGTTTTTAGAAGTTGAATCAAAGGTTTCAAAGTTCTTTGGGTTATATCATCAAAGGTAAGAGTATTGTACATGTTTTAACTTCGATTTCTAGCACATTTGGTGCTCTTTCTTACTCTTTTTGAGGATTAAAACCTCTTTATTGGTTGATTATCATTCTTGATGTTTGGGGACGAGATTGAACCTTAGTAATGTGTTTAAACATTCTATGAAGGTGAATATCCATGAATCCCCCATAAGAACACAAGTTTGATAGCAAAATCTTGTTGTTTGATGTTTTTGGATCATCACTTTGGGGCTGAACTTTATTGATAGTTCATGCATGAGTCTTGATGGTGTTAAAACATATTTTGTCTATTTTTCCTTTGTATAATCTGATTTGTGGGTGTAATGGCAAGAAAAACCCCAAAAGTTTATGATTTTATGTGTTTTGGTAATAAAAATGGAGTTTGATTCTTGACAGATTCTGTCCAAGTTTTTGCATGTAGTTTATACGACCCAAAAAGGGTTTTCTCGAACTCATTTCTTCATGAAATTTTTATGGATTGATATTTTAAGTGTTAGGGTTCAAACCCCACTGGATTTGTACAAAAACACCAAGTTTTGAGCCCAAACCATCATGAAACATTTTCGTGTGCAACAGCACTTGGTCAGGAAATTGGGTCATCTTCAAACTTGTATAACTCTTTGATAACTTATCCAAAATACAAACTTTTTGATTCTAAACTCAAGTACTCTGAGTTAGCTTTCCAATGAGTCCAAAATCATGTCATTTAGAGGAGTTTTGAGGGTTTAACCAATGAAAACAAGTTGATGGTGCAAGCTGTCCCAAGATGGCAGATCCACATGCACAACTTTAAAGAGGCATATCTCTCTCAAAAATCACCTAAATGATGTGAATCTTGTCTCATTATCTTGGTATATGTTTTATTTAGAAAATCCCTTTTGAAATTCGTGAGTTGGTGGGATAATGAACTCTCTATGAACAAAACTTCACTGACATGTATCTTTGAAAAATGAAAGTGTGCACTGATTTTGCAAAAATGTTTAAAAATAGTAAAAGACCTCTAAAAATAATGAAATTTGGTGAAATTGTTCCTAACATCCCCTAAATCAGAGGGTAAAAATTTAAGGACTTATTATTTGGAGGATCTAAGTTCAAAGTGGTAATTTTTACAACTTAAAATTTTGGCAGATTCTGGAAATTTTATAAAATCCAAATTTATGAACTTTGAACCTTCCAAAATGTGTGGAAGACTCCAAAATGTGATAAAATGAATTTTTACTATATTGATCTATATGAATAACATAATGGCATTATATGGAAACCGGTACGATTTTGAAATAGGGACCGTTGAACTTAGAACTTACGTTAAAATTTACGTGGTTGTTAGGGCAAACATAGTTCGGAGCCGGGACTAGACCACGCACCATCACTTACGAAAATCGCACTAAACGCTTGAGGTGAGTATTCACAGTCCCATTTTACCGTTTTTACGAAGTTTTTGGGGTGAAAAGCATGTTTACGAATAAAATATGTTTAATTGTGAACTTGTTGCGAAATGAAATGAATTATCAAAATGAAATGATTTATTGTGACCAAAATGAAATGAATCGTTTATTTGAAATGTTATGAAATGATTGTGAATGGAATTGTGAAAAATGTTATGAATTGAAATGAAATGAAATGAATTTTGAGTATCGAATCAAAATGAAATGAAATGTTTTGCTAAGTCTCAATATAAAATGAAATGAAATGTTTTGTGTATATTGAAATAAAATGAATTGAAATGTGTTCCGAATATCGAAATGAATTGAAATGAAATGAATTTGAGTATTGGAGCAAAATGAAATGAAATGTATTGTTAGTATCGAAATAAAATGAAATGAAATGTTTTGTAAGATAAATTTTGATATGTTGAAGCATGATATAGTGAGTCTGAAATGAAAAAGTCCCCAGGTAACTACTATTAACTCATAGCAATGGGCCTATAATACACGTGGATAGCGCTATTTGGTTTGACATACCCACCTTGACTGACGAGAATATAGGTGCACTGTATTGATTAATTCTTCACGCGTGGACAAAAGTCCCACCGTTGAAGACGCGTAGGGGCAATATGTCATAATTGGCAGGATTAGTAGTGACTCAAAGAATAAGTATCATGCGATTAACACATCACCCGGGAAATTTACTCACTACTTGATACTAAATTGTTTATTGGGTGAATGAACTGATTCACTAAATTGTTTATTGGGTGAATGAACTGATTCACTAAATTGTTTATTGGGTGAATGAACTGATTCACCAAACTGTTTACAAAAGTGTTGCGAATAAATATTTTATTGAAAATTGATATTGTACATAACTGTTTTGTACTTATAAAAACCTGTGAACTCACCAACTCTCGTAGTTGACACTTGTTTTAACATGCTTTTCAGGAAACCCGAAGGTTTGATTTAGGCTTTTAGAGCTTTTTGTGAACGCCAATCATGTTTCGATGTTATTCGGATTTTGTAAAAGAATTTGTAATTTATGAACTCCGGTTGGATTTATATGTCTTGTAAACATATTTAAATTATTAATGTTATGAATGATTGGTGTGTATATCTCCTATTGTTTTGAAATCGAGACTGTCGCACCTCGTGTTTCCGCTTTAGCGAGGTGTTACAGCTGGTATAGTGTATTTCTTAGGAACATCAACAAGAGCTAATTCATCAACGAACGGTGAAGCCTGAAATCCAGTTTTAGGTTCGACTTCGACGGGTACTGCTGCTCCGGGTAGCTTTGTGAGTAATGCGAACAATTTTTGATTTTGCTCTTCCAGGGATTTCAGTCGTACGTTCAGAGGGTCTTCAACGTTTATTGGGTTTGTTGGAATACAACTAGAAGGGATTCCAGTACTGGGTGGTATTGTCGTATGAATGGTGGAACTAGCAGCTGTGGGTATATGACCAGGAATAGGAATTTGTTGGGATACGTTGTTAAAAGGCTCGAACGTGAACATGGGTGCTCCTTGAGGCATAGAAGGTGGGCCTCGAGGCATAGGTGGCGGGCCATGAGGTATTGGTGGTGTAACCTGTGGTAAAGATGGTCGTACGCTGTTGTATTGTTGGTTCACAGTTGAAAATGGCATTGAGGCATTGAACTGTGGTCGAAGCGGTGGTCTTAGATGTTGAGGAGGATATGGAGGAGGAATAGACATTGGAATAGTCATCGATGGTCCTGGCAAAGCTCGAAGACGTTGAATTTCGTTGTTAGCTTCTTGCAATTGTTGTTGGAGTGATGCTATGAATCCGTTATCCATTATCCTGCGCAAATAGCTCAAAGAAAACTCAAAGAAAAGGTTAGTACTAAGGCACACTTTTCACTGAATGAAATTTTTCTCAAAACGGAGCCCCACGGTGGGCGCCAAATTGTTTATGTAAAAAATTACACAACTCGATGTCGTAAGAAACTTGTGTGAGGCTTAACCGTCGAGAGAAAGAAATTACAATCAATGATAAGTGCGGAAAAGTAAAATGAGACAAATAATTTGATGACGCAGGAAAAACCTCACGACGGAGGAAAAAACCTGCGGTCGACCTAAAAGATAAGTCGACAGAGCACTATGTTCACCAATCAGGGGTGATGTCCTTCAAGTATACAGCTTTGATCGTACGATTACAACTGAGAGAATTATGAAATCGAATGTAAATTACAGATGATTCTAAAGAATAACGATTATAGAGCTTGTGAACTTCGAATAGACTTCGTGTGTTGCAATGCTGGCTTGATTCTTCTTTTATAGTAGCTTGATAATAACGGTCCAACGGTATTGTGGCTCATCAATGATTGAATCGTAACCGTCCAACGTTATTGTCTTCAATTAATGCTTGGAGAGTAACTGTCCAACGGTATTGCTGAGAGTTAATGTCCAGATTGTAACTGCTGCGAGAATCTTGCTTGTAACGGTCGATCTTGATGCTGTCGAACGATACATAACTTATGACTTGCTCATTGTAATGATGGACTTCAACGAGCATAGCATAGTACTCAATTTCCGATTTCCTCAAAGGTGGACAATTGTTAGATATGATAATCAGCTTATCTGCATCAAACATATAAACTTTGTATGTTATTCGTTAGTATCGTCGTACGACAATATAGTCATAGTGCGTCTTATTTATTGTATATGTTCGATGCTTATTGATCTTTGTTTAATAGTCCTCTTAGGTTTTATCTCAGGACCTTATCTTAATACAGGACTATTGTCCTAACATTTGTCTTACGATTATAGTCGGTTGTCGTGCGATCGTAGATTTTTACCCTAACAATATGTTATACAAAAAACAATTTTAGTTTTGTTATCTTAAGAAACTCTTTGGCCATATAAATTTTTATACAGGTTGTTTCTACTTGGGCTTGAGTAGAAGTTTGGAAAAGGAAACTGGAAAAGCATTTCGACGCATTTTGTGGTGACAAAAACTCCGGCTCAGGTTGCTAGCCATGCACAAAAGTACTATCAAAGACTACGTTCACCGATTTCAATTGGACGACGTCGTGCAAGTATTCATGACGTTCAACTACCGACTCAAGATCATGTTCAACAAGCGACAAATTTGAACATTAATTGGTGTGATTCCTTCCATTGACAAGAATGGTTTACTTTTAGATCAATCAATAGTGTGCCCTGCATTCTCTACTTCCGATCATGTTATTGTTGATGCCGAATACCATAGAACAATTCTCGAATCCAACTAACTCATCAGCATCATAACCGACAATGGAATATTGAAACTTTATCAACTAGCCAATAAGTCCAAAGCTTTGATTCTATATGTTTTGAACAATGGATCGGGTCGTAATAAATTGTTATGCTCTAAATAAATTGGTTCCCTCTTGGATAGTGATATTATCTTATGTCTATGCTTTTTTGTGTTACTATTTGTACTTGTTAGTAACTTAGAGTATCTACAACAACCTTTCTAAAGTGGGATTTTGAACAACTTTTTACTACAACATATGCACCCAAAGAGATTTAGATAGCTATGATTAAGTTCACAAGTTCACACAAATATATTTGTTCACAAATGAAATTGACTCTATATAAATATATATATATATATATATAGAGAGAGAGAGAGAGAGAGAGAGAGGAAAGTTCAAATGTGAACCACTTTTTGGTTGTGAACGTGAGGACAACCGAGAGCGCGACACGTGGCGGCTTTGAGTGTGGTCCCCCCCCCCCTTTAATTCAATGCCCTCCCATGAATCGCGTCTAGTCATCCGTCGTGGATCTGACGTGGCGCCTAGTCATCCGCCACGTGTCACGCTCTCGGTTGTCCTCACGTTCACAACCAAAAAGTGGTTCACATTTGAACCCACCCCTTCCTCTCTCTCTATATATATATGTAACCTATATATGTATACTTTTTAATTTGTGAATTCTCCGTAATAATACTATAAACTTTGGTTATTTATTGCATATCGATCCAACAAATTTAAACCGTCATCGGAGGATTTAAACTTATCATCAAAAATTGCAGATTGCTCCATATGTGAATCATTGGTTAATTTCTCCGTGAACGCAATGAGCTGGTCCTCATACTTCTCATATAGAACAAGTTGATGCAAGGTTAATTAGTAAAGTACTGGGCTATAAATCTATGGATGGGCATTCATTATACCCTCTCTATGTTGAAGATGGTTTAACAGTTGCATCTTCCCATCCAAACAAACACTCTCCGCTCAAGATCAGAAACAACAATCATTGAAATTCACTTTTCAACCATGCACAACTCCTAATTCATCACATATTTCATACAACACAAAAACCAAATATTAAATGAAAAAAAAAACATACATTCATCCTCCAAATTCATAATTTCAAATTAAAAAAAAATAAAAATTTAAATTTGCACGTCTTATGTTTTTTGATCTCAAAAAATCGACAAGAAAGGCCTTAAACAATCCCTAAAAAATCATTTTTTATTTCAAGATCACATATTTCATGTAATATTTCTTAACCTAACATTGAAGTCGAGTGAAGAAGTGAAAGCATAGCTGATTGATGTCAAATGAAAAAGGCATGGAGTTGATTAAAAAGGCAGATCCTAGAAGCATGAATCATCTCTTTTTGGGATGGGAGAGGAAAGGAAAGGGGTGACCTTGAGCAATAAAAGTTTTAAGAGTTTCAAGACATTAGGCTTTAAATGGTAGTACCTTGTGCCATAAAAGTGATAAGTGATGGGAACCGTAGGCACTAACGGTGCGCAGCGGATAACAAAAAAAGGATTCCCAAAACTGGACCCAACTTAAACCTATCAGATACAATCAAGAGAGTCTGATGGTTTACCTTTACGCGAATAGACTTCCAGAAAGCAAGCAGGGGGTACACCGCTACTCACACCACGCGAGAGGGTTGCTAGACCACCGTGACTGATCAAAAAACGATCGTTGTGTGAGAGAGAGCCGACGGTTTGAGAGAGAGAGAGAGAGAGAGAGAGAGAGAGAGAGAGAGAGAGAGTAATTTTGTGTGTGGAAAATCTATCTGATAAAACCTTTAAGCCTTTAATTATAGACATAAATAAGGCAGTGTTTGTATTTGATTAAGATTCCTTTTATGATTATCTCTTTATTAATTATTCCCTTAATTATTTAATTACTTAATTAATTAATTTACTGATTAATTAATCTAACAAATAATTATTAACTTATAATTATTTATTTCTCTCTTCTCAATTATCTCTTACACAAAAGTTCTCAATTAGGTGTGCAGCGGTGTGACCTACTAGTGTCTTATAACATTGGACACGGTAACCCTGTTACTGTCTTGCACACAATCCTAACAGACTCCCACTTGTGCTAGACATGTAACTATGCTGTTACCATTAGCCTAAGGAGGTCCCTAGCCAGACACTTAGGTTAACCACGTTATAAGATCTCTTATATCCAGAGATACAATTCACGCTTGAATTTGTACACAGGTTTATTCCTTTTGCACACGATATTTCTAAAATGATTTTAAGACATGGAGTGGAGGATTCATTTCTTAAATTCAAGTATTTCTTGACTCTGATTTCGATTGCCTGCAGTAACGGATATTACTAAATAACACTTGTTATTCTATCCGAGCGTGGCCACGCGTTTTCTGCCAATCTTAATCGTCAAGGGGCCCGGAAATATCTCTCTTTTGAAAGAGGTGCAAATCCCTTCTTGACTACTTGCATTTGGATCCACGGCTTCCGCTGCATCTAGTCACGTCCCGTATGGCCGCCCTGTTACGGTGCAGCGTTAGGACGTGCTAAGAGTACAGCAGTCCTCATGTTCCCAAACCAAGTATCTCAGGTCTAAGGACAACCTATCAAGTCAATGCTTATGACTGAGGCTCCATGAAGCAGACTTGATACTGGTCACTTCCAATACCCAAGCACTCTGATGAGTATCTATAAATACTTGGTCACATCTCTTGTGCTTTTATTCTCTACTTCGAATAAATCATCAAGTATTTATAATAGCGTTAAACTCCCTATTGAAATTACCATTTCAATAAGTGGCTACGGAATTTTAGATTTCATACAAAACTTTGTAAAATCATGGATACGTTAAATATGCGAAAAATAGTTAATTTAAAACAATCATGAATTAAAACCTCCATTTATTACATCAAGAACTTTACATGATTGAATCGTTTTAAATTAAACTATAGTAATAATTAATAAACTAAAACTAGCTACTGGCGTCCAGGTACTGCATCCCAATGGAATTTGCATGTGCCTCATGTTTCACCCTTGCTAGTGGCTTTGTCAACCGATCTGCGACGTTTTCTTCTGTTGGAATCTTGCATATTCTCCCATCTCCTCTTCCAATGATTTCTCGGATAAGGTGATATTTTCTGAGCACGTGTCATGACTTGTGATGCTCTCTAGGTTCCTTTGCTTACGCCACGGCTCCCAAGTTATCACAGAATATATCGATCGGTCTAGAGACACTGGCAACCACTCTGAGATCCAACAGAAAATTCTTTAGCCAGACAGCTTCCTTTGCAGCATCAGATGCTGCAATGTACTCCGCTTCTGTAGTTGAATCTGCAATCGTGTCCTGCTTCGAGCTCTTCCACGAGATCGCGCCTCCGTTTAGGGTAAAAACGTACCCCGACTGTGATCTAAAATCATCTCTGTCGGTCTGGAAACTAGCATCAGAATATCCTATGACGCTGATTTCATCCTCAGATCCTCCAAAGACCAAGAACATATTTTTCGTCCTTCTCAGGTACTTAAGAATGTTCTTGACAGCCACCCAGTGAGGTTCTCGTGGATTCTGTTGATATCTGCTCGTAACACTTACTGAGTAAGCAACATCGGGCCTAGTACATAGCATGGCATACATAATCGATCCAATTGCTGAAGCATATGGAACCGATTTCATTTTGTCCTGATCTTGACTAGAAACAGGACATTGTGTTTTACTTAACACTATGCCATGTTGAATCGGGATAAATCCTTTCTTGGATTCATCCATCCTGAATCTCTTCAGGATTTTATCAATGTATGTACTTTGGCTAAGTCCGATAAGCCGCTTAGATCTGTTTCTGTAGATCTTTATGCCAAGTATATAAGCGGCTTCTCCAAGGTCTTTCATCTGGAAACATCTGCTTAACCAACTCTTTACACTCTGTAAAGTTGGAACATCGTTTCCTATGAGTAGAATGTTACTATGCTCCCACTGAACTTAGTGTAGACACACAGCTCGAACTCACTTTTGGCGAAACCAAATTCTTTGATTCGCTCATCAAAGTGTAAGTTCCAGCTTCGAGATGCTTGTTTTAATCCATAAATGGATTTTAACAGTTTACACACCTTATTAGGATTCTTAGGATCTTCAAACCCCTCTGGTTGTTCCATATAAACGTCTTCTGTTAACTTTCCATTCAGAAAGGTTGTTTTGACGTCCATTTGCCAGATCTCGTAGTTAAAGTACGCTGAAATGGCAATTAGAATCCTAATCGATTTTAGCATGGCCACTGGCGAAAAGGTTTCATCATAGTCGATACCATGAGTTTGCGTGAACCCTTTTGCGACCAGTCTGGCCTTGAAAGTGTGTACATTCCCATCCATGTCGGTTTTCTTCTTGAAAACCCATTTGCGTCCAACAGCTCTACAGTGTTGTGGCAAATCAGTCAACTCCCAAACTTGGTTGTCGTACATGGATTGCATCTCGGCCTTCATGGCTTCCTGCCATTGTTCAGACTCATTGCCTGACACAGCTTCTCCATAGGATGTTGGTTCATTCAAGTCTCCGCTGTCCTGAGAGACTAGAAACCCAAGATACCTATATGGTTCTTGTCTTACCCTGCTGGATCTGCGAAGGTCCTGTGTTTTCACTTCCTCAATCGGTTCTGATTGAGGTTCAACATTCTCATGTTGAATTTCTGGCTCAACAATTGGTGTAGCGTTTTCTTCGTCTACTACCTGTAGATCTACATCCTTTCTGGTGTTCCCAGAACTGAGAAACTTTTCTTCCAGAAATTTTCCATTTCGACCAACAAAAACTTTGTTCTCTTCAGGGTTGTAGAAATAATATCCCACGGTGGTCCTGGGATATCCAACGAAGAAACACTTGTCGGATTTGGGCTTGAGTTTTTCTGAGGTGGGTCGTTTGACGTAAACCTCACAACCCCAAATCCTTAAAAAGATATATTGGGTTTCTTACCATTCCATAATTCGTATGGAGTCTTTTCTACAGACTTTGTTGGCGCTCTGTTCAGTATATGTGTTGCTGTTTCGAGCGCATGTCCCCAGAATGATATTGGCAGCGTAGAGTGACACATCATCGATCGTACCATGTCAAGTAAAGTACGGTTTCTCCTTTCTGACACACCATTCATCTGAGGTGTATACGGAGGTGTGAGTTGGGACACAATCCACACTCCATCAGATGATTGTCAAACTCATCACTAAGATATTCGCCTCCGCGATCTGACCGCAAAAACTTGATCTTTCTGCCAAGTTGATTCTTTACTTCATTCTGAAATTCTCTGAATCTTTCAAAGCTTTCAGATTTATGTCTCATAAGGTAGACATAACCATATCTACTGAAATCGTCAGTAAAGGTAATGAAGTACCGGTATCCTCCTCTTGCCACATGACTAAATGGTCTACACACATCTGTGTGAACTATTTCTAACAAGTCAGTAGCCCTTTCATTTTCTTTGTTGAAAGGTTGCTTTGTCATTTTGCCAGATAAACAAGACTCGCAATTATTAAAAGGTTTATAATCGAAAGTGCCAAGAAAACCTCCTTTTATGAGTAGTTCAACGCGTTTCTTGTTTATGTGGCCCAAACGACAATGCCAGAGGTAAGTTTGATCCTCAATATCTTTGGATCGTTTACTTATATGATAGATTTCACTACTGTTGTCTTGTAGATTTACTGTATATAGACCATTCACAGGTGTTGCTTTAAAATAGAAAATATTATTTTTAAAGACAGAAATCATTTTATAATCATATTTGTAATAAAAACCTTGGTCTACTAACAAATCGAAAGACAAAACATTCTTAATCATATTTGGAATATAATAACAATTATCCAGTTCCAAAACTAGACCCGAGGGTAAACTAAGACTATAAGATCCTACAGCTTCAGCTATCAGCGGAGTGCCTTCGCCAACTCGTAGGTTCGAACGGTCCTTCCTCAAAGTCTTTCTTCTAGTAAATCCCTGTAAATGATTACAAATGTGGTTACCACTGCCTGTATCAATTACCCATGATTCATAAGAAGTGATTAAGCAATCTATCATAAAGATACCTGGAGCATCGGGTAAACCGATCTCTATCTGGTCAATATTCATCGAGTGCTCGCAAATATCCTTGCTACCGCATTCTGGGCAACTCAGATCCCCCAGCTCATCAATCCAATCAGTATCCATGAGATCAGCAGGTGCTGGCTTCGACTCTAAACTGGCCAGAATGTTCTCATGCAGTGCTGCCACGTCAGTCTTTGGTTCTTTCATGTAGGCACTAGCTGTGTCACATATCTCCTTTGGGAGTGAGTACCACATGAGATACACTAACTCTTCCTGAGTCATCTTGTACCCCAAACGTGTCAAGCATTTAAAGAGTCTTCTCATTTCCATAAGATGGTCTTTAACTGACTGGTCCTTCTTCAGCTTCAGTGAAAGTATCTCTTTCATTATCAGAAGCTTACCTGCATGTCTATAGAAACCTAACTGGCTTTCTATATCTTTCACAACCTCGTGGCAGGATTTATCTCTTAATATATCCGTGAACTCGGATGATATGGAGAAAATCAGAATTGACATGACATCCGATTCATCCGCCATGTACTTGAAGTACTGAGTAAACTCCTCTTCAGGAGAATTACTCTTAGGTCGTGATACAGGTTTATCTAAAACATAAAACTTACCCTGTGCACGCAAGATATTATCAAGGTGCATTTTCCAAACTGGAAAATTTTGTCCTGTAAGTTTCCATTTTCCATTGATGAGTCTCAGTGATTCCTTAGGGGTATATAACGGGATTACAGAAAAAGACATCTACAATAAAGAATAAAATTCCAAGCTTAGTTTATAATTATAAAATTTCTAATAAATTATTACCCTTAAAATAAATTTATCAGACTAGAATCCATATTTCACATGTGTCGGGAAGCATGCGATCATGTCAAACCGAGTCATGCGATTTATGGTAGGTAAAACTATACCAATCGCATTTTAATTCGAAAATACGATTTCTAGATCGTCGGGACATCGGATATATAATCCGTGCATATTTAGTCCCTCTAGTGCATTTTGGCCCGGTACCACCCGGTGAATAAATAATTACCAAAATACACTGCACCACCCGGGACCTGGACAAACCCTGGCCGGTACCACCCGGAGATAATTCGCAGAGTTTTATCACCCTCCAGTTTCGGTTTGAACACGGGCGTTCATGGTGTGTTCACTTACAACGCCCTATGTACCTTACACCGGAGGTGCCCCTAAAGTGGGTTGCACTTACTAATCTATGATTTTGAGAAGGGTTAAAATTGCCAGTTTTTCAAAAACTTTGGATCCAAACACAAACTGTATTTGTATCCAATTTTTCTTTTAAAACATTTAATTTTAAAACCGTTTATATTTAAAAGGAAATCACGTAACTAAAAACAACCACGCAATAACTATTAAATATAAACATCCACGCAATTAAAACATGTCATAGTCAAAAACCCTTAACTATTGTCGTTTCGTGAGCCAACACAAAACGGCGGTCTTTATTCCTAAAGGACAAATCTTCTCGGCGCTCCCACTGGCTCCAAGCTCCATGGTTATCTCCTTGGCTCCGTCTTCGGGTCTCGATTTTATTTATTAAAATTACATTACAAAAACCGGGTTGTAAATGGCACGCAGGCCTCCCGTAACCAATAAATAAAATATGCACAATTATCAAAACACAACCACGGGTCAAAGGGTTTGACTATGACAATTAAAACAAAATTTAACTAAATTTTATTTCAACTAAGATAACTAAATTAATTTAAAAATTAATTTAGTTAAAACTAGGGTTTTATCTCTCAAAACTTGTCTCGCAAGAAACAACAACCATTCGTTATTCTGGGTGCGAAACCCTGGTTCGCGGCGCGAAACCAGTGATGACGCCGTTATCTGGCGAGGAAAAACAACATCACCGCCGCTTAGCCGGTGGTTGTGGTTTCAATTGCCGCCGACTCCCACCACTGATCCGCCTGACGGTCGTCGATCGGTGGTGTGGAGTCTCCGGCGACAGCAGCGGTATGAGTACCGCCACCATTGCCGTCCGGCGATTAAAGAAACAAACAACCACCGCCACCGCTTGTGATCGCGGTGCGGCGGTCACCCAAATGTCGTTGCCGCTGTGCGGCTACGACGCAAAATACCACACGCCACCACCATCATCGACGATGACAGCCGTGGCCACCACCGCCGATCGGTGGTTCACTTCAAAGACGTTGACGACGGCAGCGGCATTAGCCACCACCGCCGTCGTTTTTCCGATTGCGAACGATGCCGCCACCACGAATGGTGGTGCAGCGTTTAACCGTGGCCAATCGCCACCACACGGCTGTCGTGTGGTGCTGTTCGTATACGACAGCCGCCGCCACCACGCTTCTGTGATGCGGTCGGCAGCCATCGCCACCACCACTCGCTGTGGTGGGGTTGGCTTTTGGTGGGGTAGCCGACGGCCACCACTGACTGTGGTACGGCCGTCGGTGGTCTGGTAGTTCGGCTTCGATCACCACCCGTGGCGAGGCCATAAGGCAGCCCGGTGGTGCGATCGATCACCACCCGTGGCGAGGCCGTAAGGCAGCCGGTGGTTCGACGCCACCACTAACGGTGGCGCGGTGTTCACGGCCGCGACCACGACCTGTGGTGCGGCGTTGTGGTTGCGAAGCGAGGACAGTTGCCGGCCACCACCAACTGTGGTGTTGCCGGTGGTGTTTTACGGTGGTCTGGTGGTTCGGTTGGCTAACTGCCGCCGTTCCACCACCAATTAGGTTTATACGAAAAATCCAATTTTTACAATTATAAAACATACAAAATTCGAATTTTTAACAAACCTAATTATCAAACAGTTAAACCTGATCTGTAGGTTTAAGAAGTGGCTCTGATACCACTGATGGGAACCGTAGGCACTAACGGTACGCAGCGGATAACAAAAAAACGATTCCCAAAACTGGACCCTACTTAAACCTATCCGATACAATCAAGAGAGTCTAATGGTTTACCTTTATGCGAATAGACTTCCAGAAAGCAAGCAGGGGGTACACCGCTACTGACACCATGCGAGAGGGTTGCTAGACCACCGTGACTGATCAAAAAACGATCGTTGTGTGAGAGAGAGAGAGAGAGCCGACGGTTTGAGAGAGAGAGTAATTTTGTGTGTGGAAAATCTATATGATAAAACCTTTAAGCCTTTAATTATAGACATAAATAAGGCAGTGTTTGTATTTGATTAAGATTCCTTTTATGATTATCTCTTTATTAATTAATCCCTTAATTAATTAATTACTTAATTAATTAATTTACTGATTAATTAACCTAACAAATAATTATTAACTTATAATTATTTATTTCTCTCTACTCAATTATCTCTTACTCAAAAGTTCTCAATTAGGTGTGCAACGGTGTGACCTACTAGTGTCTTATAACATTGGACACGGTAACCCTGTTACTGTCTTGCACACAATCCTAACAAAAAGTTGTTTTTAAGAGTTTAGGGGTTAAATGTAATATAAAGTAGTATAGATATACTGTTTGGTTAAAATGATAAGTGGTAAAAAAATGTGAAGTTGAGAGAAATAATCATATATAGTAGTTCATACGACTAAGATCAAGGTTGAATAGTCAAATATTACAGCTTTGGCGGTTAAAGCTGCAATTTTTAACTGGTCAAAATTCGCAACTACGCACAAAATTCAAGGGTAATTTCGTAACTGTTAAAAAAAAGGCCAAATGGGTTCATATATGAACATGTTTGATTCATATATCAACTACGCATTCATATATGAACCTACGTAAATCACATATCGACTATTTTTAACTTATTCATATATAAAATATAGAGGGATTTTCTTTTGTGAACTTTTTTTTTGTTATGAACTTCTGAACTTTCTCCAAAAAGACTATTTCATAGGTTAAATCAATGAAATTGGTTCATGAAATTGTTTAATATGATGAAATTATATTATATGTTTTATTTTTTGATGAAAATGTTTCATATTTCGGTATTTTTTACGTAACTTTTCCCTTCTTATGAAACTGTTTCACATATTTTTATGAAACCTTTTGATTTCACGTAAAACCACCGAAATATGAAACAATTTCAACAAAAAAAGTATCATATTAAACAATTTCAAGAACCAATTTCATCATATAATCGTCTTTTTGGAGAAAGTTCACAAGTTCACACAAAAAAAAAGTTCACAAAAAAAAGTCCCTCATAAAATATATATGTTCGTTCATATATGAACATGTGTTATTCACTAACTGATTCTTATATGGACTATACATTCATACATGAACCTATGTAATTCACATATTAACTACTTTTAATTGATTCATATATGAACTATACATTCATATAAGAATGTGTGTAATTCACATATTAACTATTTTTAACCGATTTATATATGAACTATACGTTCATACATAAACCTGTGTAATTCATATATGAACCTGTTTGTCGTTTATTTGTAAAAGTTATGAAACTACCCTTTTGTCTTCTACGACTTATGCGAGGAGTTATCCGATGCTTCGCGGTTAAAGCCGTAATTTTTGACCAGATGAACAGTGGAGATCACTTTTCAACTTTACTTATAGAAGTAGGTTCAAAAAAGAATAAACTCAATTTGCAAGAACAAAGGGATAATTCTGGATCACATGTGATGTGTACCCATGTGGGTCCCACATAATATAAAATCATATATGATTCAGATGGGTCCCACCACTAAATCATATATGATTTTTTATTATGTGGAACCCACATGGGCCCACATCAATGTATGGCTTAAAATAGGTTCATTTATTCTTAATGGGATTGTTCTTGTATGAACCTACCTCTATAGGGGTGGGTTCAAATGTGGACCACTTTTTGATTGTGAACGTGAGGACAGTCGAGAGCGCGACACGTGGCGGATGACTAGGCGCCACGTCAGATCCATGGCGGATGACTAGGCGCGATTCATGGGAGGGCATTGAATTAAAGGGGGGACCACGCTCAAATCCGCCACGTTTCGCGCTCTCGGTTGTCCTCACGTTCACAACTAAAAAGTGGTTCACATTTGAACTTTCCTCTACCTCTATATATATATATATATAGAGAGAGAGAGAGAGAGAGAGAGACAGACAGAATGTTGGGTTTTTGAAGTTACTACTGCTAGAAGAGAATTAATGTTGCTGCTGGTTACTACTGCTGGTTACTACTGCTAGTGTTAGTTACTACTGCTAGTGTTAATTACTACTGCTGGTCCGGGATAAGGAAAAAAGATTACTTGGAGAGAAAGATAAGGAAAAGATTTTGCTTGAAGATAAAGACAAAGACTTGAAGATAATTATGGAATGAATTCAAGATATATTTTTTATGGAATGAAGATAATTACCAAGATTCTGAAGATAATGGAGATTTAGAAGATCAATTTATTTTATGTAATTATCTTTGTAATCAAGTCTTGTATAAATAGATTAGTTGTCTAGTCTATTAAATTATGAATTGAGAGATTTGTTTGAGTGAGATAAAAAAGTTTAAGCCTCAAGATTATTCTTGATCCCTACAATAGAGAAGTATTGTACGTTTGTTTGAATTTATTCAAGCAAATTGGGGCTTTGTTTGTAATCATTCGATAGAAAAGCAATTCCAAAAGCAATTCAATTTCAATTCATTCTTGTTTTCTTGTTGTTAAATATTAAGGTGTTATTCTGCGACTTCCTTAATATCTTGGTTCTTATTCTTTCTTGTTACGAATTTCGATCCTGACAAGTGGTATCAGAGCTATCGGTTTCAAGATCCAAGATTCAACAAGAAAACAATTTGTTCGTGAAGCTTCTCTTTCTTCATCAATGAAAAACATGGTCAGTACCAACGGTGCAGAAATTACAACTGAGGTACAATCTAAACTTTGCTCTAAAGCCTGTCTTGATACTTTTAAGAAGTACAGAGAGAACACCCAAGGGATGTGTGATAAACTGAAAAGACTAGAACAGGACAAAAGAGAGTATATTTTGATTGTAGAAAATTTTGAAGAAAAGATCAAAGCATATCAAGCTAATGAGCTTCAATTTGAATATGATCATAACTATTGGAAGTGGGAAAAGAAAGAGTATGAGAGGAAGTTGACCAAGTATAGAGATGAATTAGAAAAAGTTAGGAGTGAACTGTCTGAAGCCAAAGATAACCTAGAAAAGTTTTCCAAGTCCTCTAAGGCTTTAGATGAACTCCTAAAAGCATAGATAAATGATGATCTGAAGAGAGGGATAGGATACAACGCCACTCCACCACCCTACAACAACAACTACATTCCTCCCACTACTGACCTACTTGAAAGGCATGTAGACGAAGAGATGCCTAAAAGATCCACAGAAACGGTTCTCCCAGATGCTGTTGAAAAAGATGAGCCGGAAAGTAAAAGTAAAAAGGTTAAGCCATCCAAGAAGAAGAAGAAAGTGCAAAGGAAAACCAGTGTTGAAAATCCTTGTACTTGTCAACAGAAAAAGCCTCAAGTCAATGAGAAAATCAGGGGAAATCAGAGAAATTGGAATAAACAGTGGGCTCAAAAACAAGGTATTGATCTAGAAAAAATCAATAGACCAAAGCCTTGTTTTTTTTGTTGCAAGTTAAATCATTTAGCTAAACACTGTTATTTCAATCCTGTTAACCAAAGAGAAAATTTTCAAAAACCTTTTAACTCTTTTGGTAACAGATTTCAGAGAATGAATAATATGGATAGGAATGTGAGACCTGTTTTTAAAAAGAAAAATATTTCAAAACCTCACATTCAGAATAAGTTTGCTAGATTTGAAAAGAGTTTTCAAAACAAAAAGGTTGTGAAGAAAGCAAACAGATTTGTCAAAGTTTGGGTGCCAAAAGTAACTAAAACTGTTAGTACTGATACTCCAGTTAATGTTGCTAAGCCCATAATTATGACAAAGTATTCAAGCCATACAATTCCCAACTCTGTTGATCCTAAAAACTCAAAATTGAAAGAGTTTACATATGTTGGTGCTAATGGGCAACTCAAAACCGCATCAGCATGGGTACCTCAAAAAGGGAAGGATCAAATATCTAAATCTGCAGAAACTGATATGATGAGATCTCGAGTTAAGGGGGAGTTTGAAAGTAAGAAAGAGGTTCAGACAGAAGCAGGAACAGAACCAACAGCAATAGTAACAAAACCCAAAGAAACTTAACTCCTTGTTTTAAGAAGTTAAGTTAGGGGGAGATTGTTGGGTTTTTGAAGTTACTACTGCTAGAAGAGAATTAATGTTGCTGCTGGTTACTACTGCTAGTGTTAGTTACTACTGCTAGTGTTAATTACTACTGCTGGTCCGGGATAAGGAAAGAAGATTACTTGGAGAGAAAGATAAGGAAAAGATTTTGCTTGAAGATAAAGACAAAGACTTGAAGATAATTATGGAATGAATTCAAGATATATTTTTTATGGAATGAAGATAATTACCAAGATTCTGAAGATAATGGAGATTTAGAAGATCAATTTATTTTATGTAATTATCTTTGTAATCAAGTCTTGTATAAATAGATTAGTTGTCTAGTCTATTAAATTATGAATTGAGAGATTTGTTTGAGTGAGATAAAAAAGTTTAAGCCTCAAGATTATTCTTGATCCCTACAATAGAGAAGTATTGTACGTTTGTTTGAATTTATTCAAGCAAATTGGGGCTTTGTTTGTAATCATTCGATAGAAAAGCAATTCCAAAAGCAATTCAATTTCAATTCATTCTTGTTTTCTTGTTGTTAAATATTAAGGTGTTATTCTGCGACTTCCTTAATATATTGGTTCTTATTCTTTCTTGTTACGAATTTCGATCCTGACACAGAAGGATCATGTGAGAAGTTGATATGAGCCGGTGATCACTTTTAATCGCTGTATTTCAGAAGGGAATTAATCTAGTACGTACATCTTATCTCGAAACATATTATTTTAATGTGCATCCACATGAACTCATCCAACGGTTAATAATCAATTTTCACGTTTCTCACATAGTCATGTTAATCCCAACTTAATCCTTCACCTATATATGTATAACCAACTGTCGATATACAAATCAAAATCCAAGTTGAGGAATCTTTTTCCCATTTACCCTGATGTACTATATTCTGAAAATAAGTACCATGATGCTTCTTTTATTTAAAGAGAATACAAACATTAGTACTTTGAATGATATAAAAGCTTATTAATACTAGTACTATCAATTATTGTCACTTTTTTATTTAAATTTTCTACTAACAATTCAACAATTAAAAGGATTCAACTTCACATGTCTGGTTATATATCATAGGGATCGTTTTGTTTTTTAAAAGTTACCTTTCAAAACCTCTTAACTTTAAAAATTAAAAGGTTTACTGATTTAAAACCGTTTGTTTTATTTTGAAGGAAATTAAAGATCTATAATCCTCCTACCATACTATGAAATTTTAAGATTTGCACCATCCACCTCTTATTTTTAAGACATAAATTTAGACTTTAGACTTCAGATGTCTTGAAAGCAAACGACCCCTAATCTCAATTAAAACACTAAGACAACCAAGTTTATTGTGTTCATTTTTTAAGTTCCAATGTAAAAATGTTGTAATATGCTTCTAGGTTCACAACGTCTAAACAAGCTTTTTAGGATACGTTTCAAATAAGGTCATATTTACTTTTATATTACATTATTAATTTTGAATGTGATGATAGGATATTGTTCAAAAATTCAATTTATAAAGACCATTTGAATTTTTTAACAACTTCGTTAAAAACAAAAATCTTTCTACATACTTATAGCAACACTTTATATGGGAAATAATGGTCATATTAACTTAGGTCAATAATATATTCAGATAATTAGATTTTTTTTTTCATTCATAAACTAATCTTATTTTATCACAAAAGCAGTGGAGTTGCTTCAACCTACTTATATATACCAATCTCTAGTCAATTAGTGTAATATATACATGGAACGTTATTGATTCCACTTGTACCAGGTTTCATCATTATGTCCACTTCTGAACCTCTTCCAACCACACTAGAATCAAACCAAGATGAACTATACAAGAAGATCTGTGAGGATTATGAAGACTTGATAGAAACACTTCCCAAAGGTAAAGGATGGTGGGTTGAACACCTCTATAAACACAATGGCTTTTGGTTAGCCCCCATCATGGTCAAAAACAGATTGCTTCTTCACACCTACTTCAAATCTCAACCCTCCGATCTCTTCTTGGCCTCCTTTATGAAGTCCGGAACCACGTGGCTCAAAGCCCTCATGTTCTCCACCATCAACCGCCACCGCTACACCATCTCCGACCACCATTTGCTCCGCCTCGGCCCACAAAGCACTTTCCCTCTTATGGAACTCGAATTCGACCCTACCACCGACCTCACCCACCTCCCCGCTCCTCGACTCTTTAATACCCACTTGCCTCTTACGCTCTTGCCAACAAGCATGACTTCATGCAAGTTCGTCTACATATGTAGGGACCCGAAAGATGTATTGATTTCTAAATGGTATTTTACGAGCAAAACTAGATCCAAAGATCTTGCTCCCCTTTCATTGGATGAAGTGTTTGAGCTTTTCTGCCAAGGGATTTCCGAATGTGGGCCGATTTGGGACCATGTGCTGCAATACTGGAGAGCCAGCTTGGATTCTCCGGATAAAGTTTTGTTTTTGAAGTACGAAGATTTAAAGAAGCAGCCAGAGGTGGAGCTGAGGAAGTTGGCGGCCTTCATGGGAAAGCCGTTTACCGTGGAGGAAGAGGAAAAGGGGGTGGTGGAGGATATTGTTAAACTGTGTAGCTTTGAGAGTTTGAGTAATCTAGAGGTGAACAAGAAGGGTGTTAATGATTTTAAGGTGGTGGAGGTGGAGAACCATTTGTTTTTTAGGAAAGGAGAGATCGGAGATTGGAAAAACTACTTGAGCGAGGAGATGAAAGAACGTATCGATAGGATAACGGATGAGAAGCTCAAGGGTTCGGGATTGATCCTTGGTTCAAAGGTTTGAGTACTCTTCAATGGCTCTTTCATGTTGGTCCTGATTAACGTGTGTTGTGTTTGTTGGGTTAATCGGCTGGTACACGGGTCACGGGTCAGCTGCTTTGTATTTGAACGGGTCATGGGTCGAAGTTGTGGATTAATTCATGGGTTTAGTAGATTATTATTCACTTATTTTTAATTGTCTTATTAGATTTTAATTGGTCAAAAGATATAGGCATTATCTTGCTAGTTTTTAGGAAGTTGACGTACTTAGCTACCTTTTCTTTAGGATCAAGTTTATTTTCCTTATTTAATGTAATTTTGTGCAATCAATGGATCAGTTTTAAGCAGTTTTAAGCAGTAAACGCAAACCTCTTTATTTCTTTCTTTAATTGATAAGTTCTTTTGCTATTGATTTCCAACAGTGTTCAAGTACATGTTCATTAATGGCTACTTCATGTTGCACTTAAAAAAAATTATTTGGTTTGTTGTTTTATTTCTTTGTAACCTACACTACTAAAAAAGGTTATTACTGATGGCTCAAACAGTCGAAAACCAATTTTACCGACGGTTTTACGACACCGGGCGTCACTAACTAAAAACCTGGTTGGTAAAAGGTATCGACAGTTTTTCTGACGACTTTTAGCAACTGCTTTCCGCCTCTTTCATTTACCAATGGATTTCGGACTACTGTTACCGACTGCTTTCTATTGATTTTAAAGTACACGTGATTAAAACAAAAGCAACATGACGTGGACTTTCTTCAACCAACCAATGTTCAATATCTAATCTATAAATGGGATGTGTTATATCTATTAATCTACTTGTTGCAATTTTCATTACATATATCATGTCCACTTCTCAACCTAATCTTCAAACCACACCAAAATCAAAACAAGATGCATTATACGAGAAGATTTTGGAGGAGCACAAACACTTAATAGAAACACTTCCCAAAGGCACGGGATGGAGGGTTCGACACCTCTACAACTACAATGGCTTCTGGTTAGACCCATTCGTCATCATAACGAACTTGCTTCTTCATACCCACTTCAAATCTCAACCCTCCGATATCTTCTTGGCCTCCTTCATGAAGGTTGGAACCACGTGGCTCAAAGCCCTCATATTCTCCACTATCAACCGCCACCGCTACACCATCTCCAACCACTATTTGCTCCACCATAGCCACAAAACACTTTCCCTTATATCGACTGTTAAACATTTGTATAGTATAGGGACCCCTTTGTATCTTATTTGTCTATATATTGTATACAATACACGCAACCCTATTCAGGTGTTCCACATATTCTAACATGGTATAAGAGCCACCTACCAAAACCCTAATTTTTTTTCCAAACCCTACATCTCTCTTTTGCAGCGGCCGGTCACCACCAGACAGCCGCCGTCGGTCACCAGTCACCGGCCATCGCCCTTGTCGACCTCCTCTTGCCGGCCGTTCTTCCTTCGCTGCGTCTCTGTTGTGCCAAACCGTTCCTCAGATCGTCGGCCATAACGGTTACTGCCGCGAACCGCCTCTGCTCGGAACCGTTCCTCAGATCGCCGGCCTAGCACGGTTGTGACAATGCCGCCGCCGTTCTTTGTACCTGCCGCGAACCGCCGCTCCTCGGCTACCGCTGCTACCGCTGCCGCCAGTCACCGCTGTCTGCAAACCCTACCGACTGTAACCGCTGTGCGCCGCCATTGTCCGCTCCTATTCTCCGCTGTGGACGTCGGCCTTCATTCCAAACTTGTTCGCCGCCCTCGATCTACTTCTGCAGAACAAAACAAAAAAAAAAAAGGGGCTTCTTGAAAAGTGATAAAAGAAAAGAATTTTAGAAGAAAGGTTTTTTTGAAACGTGGTTAAAGTTTGGAATTTTATAGGCTTTTACAGTTTTGGTTCCTGCAGTTTGAAGTTATTGTTTTTATATAACAAGTTTGTACTTTACAACTTCTAACGCCTACCGTCCATCGCGTTGCTACCGCCTCTTGTGTGGGATTTGTTGGTACATTACTTTCCCTCTACCCGCGGTTAAGCGATTTGTCTATTTAATTTCGTATCTTTATTCAGTTTATTTTTTGTTTTCCTTTGTTGCAATGACTACTTCGTCACCCTCAACTACCCTCGCTGCCCCTACCGCTAGCCAATTAGTGTTTGCCCTCACCAATGTTTACTCTCAGTTCAGTTTTAAACTTTCCACTGATGGGTCCAAATACAAGCTTTGGCATCGTATCTTTTTAGACATGTGTAAGGGTGCAAAAGTCCACAGTCACATCACCGGAAAATCTAAACCTACTGGTGATGATGATGAGGACTGGGAGGCCATTGACTCCCGCATCAAATCCTGGTTTTACTCCACTTTTGATGCGAATTTATTGCAAATAATCTCTAGTGATAACTGCACTGCTAAAGATCTGTGGGACAAACTAGAAGAATTTTTTCTAAACAACAAAATGTCCCGAATGCTCCAACTTCAAGAGCAATTTCGTAACACAAAGAAAGGCACCCTGTCCATTACTGATATTTGCCATAATCTAAAGAATTTGGCCGATGCCCTTGCTGATTGTGATTCCAAAATAACTGATGTTAAGTTAGTCATGCAAATCCTTCGCCAGTTACCACCTTCCTATCATAGCATAGTCGATGTCATCACCAACACCAAACCTTTCCCTTCCTTCCTTGAAGCCAAAAACATGCTTCTCCTTCACGAGTCTCGTGAAGAGTCTGTTGAACCCCACACCGATACCCCTCTCACTTCTTCCGCTGCCTTGTACTCTTCTTCCCAATCTACCCTAAATGGAAAATCGAAAAATAAATTTAACAATGGTCGAAATAATGGGCGTTCTGCTTCCAGGGGGGGTAATACTAATGTTTCTGCAAGCTCTCACTCTTTTGCAGGTAACCAGGGACACTCTCAGGCGTACTTCGGGAATTCCCCTGGCCATGTTCCGTCAGTTCAGCCACGCCTCCTTGGCGCACCTCCTGTGCCATCCTTTGGGACGGGTCCTCCTCAATCGTCTCCTACGATGCTTAGTGCACCACCGCAGCTCCCAGCTCATCCCTTCCATCAGCCGTTGGTGAACTCACATCAGTACCACTATGGGATCCCTCAGTCCCCAACTCCGATGTCGGTTCCTACTCAGCATGCACAGCCATTCATGCCAGTGCCACCGCCTACTCAGCCTCCGTTAGGCGGACATCCGCCACCTCAGCCATCTTTTGGAGGGCATGCTACTCAGTACAGCCAGCCACAGTACACTGATCTCTCTTCTGTTTTTCAGGCTATGTCTGTTCAGCCACCTCAGGACAACAATTTTTACATGGATACAAGTGCATCCAGGCACATGACTTTCAATCAAGGTACTATGCATTCTCTAACTCCTTGTAACTCTAGTTTCATTTAGGTTGGTAATGGTGATGTGGTTCTTGCTAGATACGTTGGTCAAGGTAGCTTACCTTTTTCTCAGTGGCCTCTTAAGCTCAAAAATGTCTTAGTGTCTGACGAACTCAACAAAAATCTTATCTCTGTGAAACGTTTTACCATTGATAATTCTGTATCTGTTGAGTTTGATCCGTTTGGTTTTACTGTGAAGGATCTTAAAACAGGTTCATTTCTTCAGCGCTGTGACATGATCATCATGAGCTTTATCCCGTTCTTCCTCCCTCTCCTAGGTCTACAGTTGCTTCGGCCAACGTTGCTGTCTCCTTTGACGTCTGGCATCGTCGTCTTGGTCATCCGGGTGCCGCTTGTAATAACCGGAATTTTATCTGATGACTTAAGTTAGAATTTCTCCGTTAAGTTGGTCTTTTGGTAAGAATGTTAGATTATAGGGGCTAAAGGTGACACTTTTGGGAAATTGTTAATGAGTTGGATTAATCTATTTTGGGTATGAGCTTAGCCCATGGCCCATACTATTTATGGTATGGAAACCCTAAACCTAATCATTTTTGGGAAAAATCTGATTTGAGAAGAGTGTGTGAAGTGTGTGTTTTTGGGAGGAAAATTGATCCATCATCATCATCATCTTCAAGAGGCTCATTCTACCAAATCAAGGTAAGATATATAGTTTTAAGCTCTAAAATTTGTTGCTTATCGATTATTGCTTAAGTTAGAACCAATTGGGAGTCTTTTTGATCGAGTTTAGGCCTGTTAGGATCGACTTTTGGTCGATTATAGGCTGTTTTTCGGTGCTGATCATAATCCCCGAATTGGGAGTTCATAATTCCCGAATTGGGAAATCATGATTCCCGGATCGGGAGTTCATGATTCCCGAATCGGGAAAGTGTGATTCCCGAATCGGGAGTTTCACTCGGGTGTTGGATAGAAGCTCATTTCTTCGATTGCCTTTCCCAAATTGGAAAATCTAAGATTTCCGAATCGGGGATTTGGCTATCTTAGTCGTCACTTTGACCTCGTAGCGTTTGAATTCGGGATTTTGGAGTGGGATGCCTCCCGAATCGGGAATTGGCGTTTCCCGAATCGGGAATTGCCATTTCCCGAATCGGGAGTGGTAGTGTCCCGAATCGGGAATTACTAATGCCTTAGGAATTTATACAGATACCGGGAGTTAGAGTAAGCAGCGAGTTAAGCTCAGGTGAGTTCCGTTGCCTGAAAATGAATGGATTGCTTTTACTGCTTTTAAACATATCCATTCGGTTTGCAAATGTTTTGATAATGATATTAATGTGATTTTGTGAAATTATAAATCGTTGTGAATGCTATACTGATGATCATCATGGTGTAGGATCATGTGAGACCAAGCTGTTACCGTGAGACCGCGTGAGACCAATACCTAACGTATGAAACTTCACAAAAAACCACCGTGAATGTACATAAAACAAGAATACGCAGACCTAAAATTCACTTTCGATGCAAAAAAATATCGAAAACAAGCTAAAAAACGTAACCTTCACAGCTCAAGTTCTGTGAAGGTTACATATATATAATGCAAACCTTCACAAAAAAAACTGCTGTGAAGGTTTCGTTTTTTAACCTTTTTTTGGATTTTTTTTTCCAATAGTGTTTTTTAGTATGTTTTAACGATGAATGTTCAATTTTTTTTACCTTCACAAATGTTTTGATGTGAAGTTTCAAGTAAAATATGTTGGTCTCACCGGTCTCACCAAAAAAGCTTGGTCTCACCGGAACTTAACTCTGATCATCATATGCATGCTGTTTTAATATGGCGGAATTGCATCGTGAGTAATGTGTACCATGGGACCGTACATCCCTGGGAAGTTAGTGGTGTGAGGCACGGACTACGTCCGTCACTCCTTAAATGGGAATCGGGGAGATCCGGCCACGTAAGGTTGATTGTGGGATGGTGCGAGGCACGGACTATGTCCGTCACTCCTTAAATTGTGTATCCGGGGGATCCGGCCATCCTGGTTGTTGTATTGTGATTTTATTACTCATGATGCTTTCCTGGTTATTTGACATATCTGATTTTACGGCCAGCGGGCCGGAACTGTGTTTTAAACTGTTTTGAGGGAATTCACTAGACCTTTCGGTCTAACCCTCGTTTTCAAAATCTAAAACCTTTTCAGGGAAAGATCGTGAGGCGAGAGGCAAGGAGAAGGTAGGCGTTTAGAGTAGCGCTACCGGTAGAAGTTTAGTATTCATCCTAAATTTAGAATCTCAGCTGTGGAGGGATGTTCCGCATGCTCTAATAACCCGTACCCTTAATTTGAGAATTCTGGATTTTGCGTATTAGATCACTGGGAATTTATATATATGAATATTATTATTGTATGGGTTTTTGGGGTGTTACACCGCTGTTTTTCAATTTCTTTTATCCCGCAAGTTTATTGTTTGTTCTAGTCAAAACTCTTCATTATGTCATGCGTGTCAGTTGGGAAAACATTGTCGTCTACCTTTTTCTTTATCTTCCACTAAAACCTCTCGTGTGTTTGAACTTATTCATTCTGATTTATGGACTTCTTCTGTTACTAGTTTGAGTGGTTTTAAATATTATGTACTGTTTTTGGATGATTTCTCTCATTTCTTATGGGTTTTTCCTTTACGTGCTAGATCAGATCCAAAGATCTGCCTCCTCTTTCTTTGGATGAAGCGTTTGAGCTTTTCTGACAAGGGGTTTCTGATTTTGGGCCGTTTTGGGAACATGTTCTGTCGTATTGGAGAGCGAGCTTGGATTCTCCAGACAAGATTCTGTTCTTGAAGTACGAAGAACTGAAGAAGCAACCGGAGGTGGAGCTGAGGAAGTTGGCGGCCTTCATGGGACGACCGTTCACTGTGGAGGAGGAGGAGAAAGGGATTGTGGAGGAGGTTGTTAAGATGTGTAGCTTTGAGAACTTGAGTAACCTAGAGGTAAACAAGACGGGTATTACGGATTTGAGGGCCATAAAGATGGAAAACCGGTTGTTTTTCAGGAAAGGAGAGATTGGAGATTGGAAAAATTATTTGAGTGAGGAGATGAAAGACCGTATCGATAAAATTATGGATGAGAAGTTAAAAGGTCCAGGTTTGGTCCTTGGTGCAAAGGTTTGAGTACGTAATTAGTGGCTTTTTCGTGTTTCTCTTTTTAACTTTGTGTGTGTGGTGGTGTGTTTAAGCCTATGATTTTAAAATAAATAAAGAGTAAATTTTACTTAGGAACTAGCAAATGTGATGCGATGGAACCAAAATTCATTGAAGGAATTTAATTTTAACGATCAGTTTGGTTTGCAGAAATATAATGGATTTGTGGGATCTGAATTTCAAAATTCATTCCAATCTCATATTTGTATACTTTCCACGTTGGATCAATCCAATGTGCCGTTAAACATATATATATGAATAGGGACTTCTGCTTGGTGCGCTCCATAAGTCACAAGTTAAAGAAACTTAGTTTAATATTCCCAAAAAATATCGGCCATTTCATTTCTTGCATCATTCCACATTTTTAGTGCATCTCGTCTAAGGGTTCGTCGACTTACCGGTTTGTAGCGTGGTTGGAGCGTTTTTTGAATCAACTTCGTCATGTGAATGACAACCCCATTTGAATGACACCTTTAATTTGTTGTCATTTCTCTTTGCAATGTGGCACTGTATATCCATATTTGACCTTGATTATCAAGTATGGTTTGAGTTGAATCACCTTCGGACATCAACCCGCCGCATGCTTTTTCGATCTGTTGGTTTAAGGTACAGGTTCCTCCCGTTGTAAGTAAATATTCACACAATTTGCATTGTGCTTTTTTGGAACCGTCGGTAGGAAGCACCAAATTATATTTGTCCTAAATTGCAGCCTTTCTTGAGTCTTTTGGGAGAACTTTAATTTGCATTCCATGAGATGGTGATGCTAATGAACCGTCGGCCATTTTTCAAATATTGAAAATTGAAATAGAGAAACTAGATTACAAGGTTGCGAAAATTCGAATACGGTAACGAAAATACAAGATTGCAAGAACGGTGAACGTTTTTAGAGGGTAGCACGGGGTAGCAAGGGCAACCCCTCAAGTTTTTCGAGTAGTTTTAAAATTTTCCAATATTTTTTTTAGTGTTGGTGCTACCCTTAACCAAAAGTTGTGCAACTGATGCAGATTAGCTCTTGAGTTACAGAAAATAAAACTATTTTTTTTATTTTCATCTTTAAAAGTTTAAAAACAGATGAAGCAAGTTATTAAAGCCCATTAAAAAGATTTAAAGAAAGCCCGTTGCCCCATTACCTAATAATTGCTCGTTTATGTGGGCTTAGACTTGCATAAATCTTCCATTCCTCATCTTTTGACTACAATTCTTGGAGAATACGGTGGTTTGAAGGGCTAAAATTGAACCAGAAAATCAAATTCATAAATAAACTCAAGCAGCAAAGGGAAGAAAAGGACTTTGATTTTTGGAAAATAAGAGTGTTTTAGGTGTGTGCGTTTACCTCTGGAATTCAATTTCAAGATTCAGTCTTCACTCTGGTGGTTTATAATGAAACAAGGGCTTGTTAATATTTTATTTGATTTCCCTCTTTTCAATGTCTTTTTGACAATTTTCAACAATTGACTTGACTATTCACTGCACTAAAGCAATGTAGCCAACTAAAATAGTACTTAGTAGATGACTATTTACCTATTTTTTTAATTCTTAATTCTTTGTTTTTTTATCATCACGTTGTTATAGACTAAAATCATAGTCTACTTTAGTAGGTAGTAAAATTTATATTTTTATTCTTGATTAGTTTATTTTTTAATTGCTAAGTTTATTTTTAGAGAAATTAATTTCTATAGCCATCCAAAAATAGCAACAATCTGATGTAGCCCGTCTCTCCCAAGATTTCGTGAAATAGCCCAACAAGTCGCCCCAGCCAAAGTCGCCGGAGGCGACTTGCCCATTTCCGGCCAAAAACGACGTTTCCGACCAAAATAGTCACCGTCGGCGAACGAGTCGCCCCAAGGAGAGTCGCCAGAGGCGACTTCCTCATATTTTCACAAACAGCCCTCAACCACAACTTTGGAAGACTTGGCATATTTGGTCCCTGTACTAAGTCGCCCCGGCATAAGTCGCCGGAGGCGACTTTGACCTTAGTTGACCGACCACGTGTCGCCGGCTGTAGCACCCGAGAGAAACCCTAGTCGCCCCAGCATAAGTCGCCTGGGGCGACTTTGACTATATTTGACCCAGCCATTTCTCTTTAAAACCTCACCCTCTTTCACTCTCTTTTCCCTATCTCTTTCACTATATCTCTTTCACTCTCTTTTCCCTATCTCTTTCACTCTCTTTCACTATATCTCTTTCATCCTCTTTCACTCTCCTTTCTAACCCATCTTCTCTCAAACTCTCTATTTTTTTCTATGGCTTCTTCTTCAAACCCACCTCAAGGTTCTCAAATAATGCCAAGAAGGGTTAGAGAAACGCTGGAAAAGACTATCGAGGAGATGGATGAGCTAGAAGCACGCAAGCAGCTACTAAAGACGCAGAAACGGGATCTCCAGAAAATCATCGATGAGAAGAATGCGCTGATAAGGTTGACGAGGAACGACGTTCGAGCGGAACAAGGCAAAGTGGATCTCATAGACGCTGAGTTCCCCATGATTGAGGAAGAGCTCAAAGACAAGTTCATCTTGGTTGCGCACCTTAAGGGAATGTATCCGGACGATAATTAGGAAACTATTATGTATTTCCTCGAAGTTATTTGCTGCATTTTCTTTTATGATGTATTTGTGTTTTATTTGTGTATCGGTTGTTTGAAAACCCGGTTTTTTATGTAGTAGTTTATGTTGTTTGTGTTAAATGTATGTGGTTTTTTTTAATGTGTTAAATGTAGTTTTTTAACGTCTTGAATGTTAACTTTAATGTCTAGATTATTTAACGTTTAAATTATATTAGGTACATACATAATAAATTATAAATAATTTTAGAAAAAAAAACATATAATGTTGATATTTGTTTAAAGAACAAATATCAGTAATAAAATCATAGAAAATAAACATAAAATATTGAGATATGATGTGTCACACTATAGTATTTAGAATGCAAAATTATTTGGCGTGAAAAACTAAATAGATATGTTTTATTAATGCAACGAAACTGCTCTAAAAGGCTACACACTTAGCTAATTAAACTGGAAATCTTGGTAAAGACTATCGCTTCTGATAGTTCTGTGTGGCTCTAGCATGGATCGTTGACTGCTTCCGCTAGCTGAAGCTGGAAACAATGGACATGTATCACTCTGATGTCCGTGATCGCCACACCTAGGGCACCTCCTTAGAGAACTACCTTCACCACGAGATGGGCGACGAGCATTGACATTCGGTCTTCCGACCCGTCTCTTTTTTATTATCGGTGGACGAACGGATTGAAGAGGGGTGTCGGGAAACTGCCACGTTTCAGGAGGACCGACATGTTTAATTACCCTAATGTATGTTGCCTTGTAATTTTCGGCCTTGAAATAAGGCACATCAACCAAAGAGTACACATCCCGTATTTTAGTCTTTTTTGCCACAACGATGGCATGACCGCAAGGCAAACCGGACAACTGCCATTGTCGACATTCACAACTATGTTGATGCATGTCCACGTTTGTGTTCCTGCCACCGTCGTGTACCTCCCATACGTTGTAGCCAATCCCGCGAACAGTCCATGTAGCGGACTTTCCAACCCTCTTCAAGAGCTTATGTTGATCCCATTCGGTAAGTGGGTGATCCAAGCTATCTAGAAAATAAATACATAACATACAAGTATATAAAAGGGTATACAAAAATAACAAACATAAAAGTGTCATTTAAAATTGATTAATAAAAGTTGGTAAACCGGCTTTAGCTCGACGAATGAAGTACCACTCTTGTTGGAATGCTCTAAAATATTTGATCAGTCCGACGATAGGTAACCTGCATGCAAACCTGGACATAGCCTTTATTGACTCAACACTATTGGAGGTCATTATGTTGTACCGAATGCCAGAAAAATAGACCCTTGACCATCTTTCCACCCCAACCTCCTCCATCAATCGGGCACCCTCAGGTATGGCGACTCGAAGGATATTCATCATTCGGTTAAACACATACGTCGTGTAGGCCTTGCATGCCTTCCAGTATGGGGTCTTGAAAACTTTTATTCGGGCATCCCTGGATCTCACGTTCATCACCAAATGGCGACAACATAAAGCGTGATGTGAATTTGGGAAAATTGTGGTGATAGCGGCGTTTATAGAAGCAGCCCTGTCTGACATAAACACCAGCCCTTTTGGCTCACCGATACATCGTTTAAGCTTGCTCAAAAACCAAGTCCACTCATCCGCTGTCTCTGACTTACCTACTCCGAAGGCAATGGGTACGATGTTGTTGTTTCCGTCCATGGAAACAACCAAGAACATAGTACCCAAATAAGGCCCCTTTAGGTGAGCAGCGTCTATGATAAGGACACGCCGTAAGTTTTGCAAGAAGGTATGGATCTGCATAAACGTCAAAAGTCAATATCGGTATTTCCTATAACTTCATGGAGTAAATGTGTACATTATAAAATTTAAAAGTGGTGCTATTTCTATACGTACCGCTACACCAAGGGCGACGAAACATTCTTCAAAACGCCCTTCGGTGTCTACCCTTATTGAAGTTTGTGTACCTGGATTTGTAAGTTCTAGGTTATACAGATAGGCGGGGAGCCTGGTAAACGACTCCGAAGGGCTACCTCTGATTGAATCAAGAGCATTCCATCTAGCACGCCACCCAGTAGCATACCCGATAGATAAACCAAACTGTTGGTTAATATCATCGACAATGTCTCGTGGTTGATATGTTCTGTTGGCTCTGAGAATTTTTTTTTATTAATGCACCCAATACCTTTTTGTTTGCTTGGCGGTGATTGGAGTTCAGCTGGGTTCGAGAACAAGTGTGTACGTCATTAAAGAAATGTACGTGAAACATCCCGTTGTCACCCACCATCCTCGCGGTCATACGCCAGGCACAACCACTGTTAACGCACAACACCTCGTACCTGGTTTTGCTCGACCTGTGCGTCCGATGCTCAAACCCCTCTTGTAGGCATTTGATTCCAAGCTCAATAATCATTTCATTTTTCGTTTCAAAAACTTGACCTTTTTTACCCTTGAATTACGATTGTAAGATACTGTTTGGTTTGTCGTCGTAGAGACTTCTGGGGTTGAAATGAAAACAGGCATTTCAAAATAATCATTTACACCTGCTCTCAAAGTGACGCCTTCGTCATCCTCTTCGTCATCGTCTTCCTCGTCTTCTTCCTCGTCGTTTTCCTCATCGTCTTCTTCATCGTCATCTAAAGTGATACCAGCGAAAGACAAGTTGAAAACATAGGCTTCGTCGTCAGCACATCCCCTATTGGTTGTACGATCTTCTTCTTCATCAACAGCTTGTTGTTGTCCTTCTTGTTGTTGTTGTTGTTGTGTCTTTGGAACGACATCATCATAAAAGTCATTAAGACCATATGTATGATCATGACTATATGTAGGATTAACGGTGGACATGTCAATTTGGGACTCATTGGCTCCTTCTTGGGTTGTAGTGTTAGAAGTACCACCGCCATCACACATCGAATAATCGACGTCAACAAATAGTGTAGGAGGTTTAGGTGAGTTGCCTGCAAATTCCATGAACGCACTAACATCTTCATCGTCGGTTAACATAAGCATTTCACCATCGTGCTTGTACACCACCTTCGTTTGACCAACTGACGCATCAATTCCACATTTCTTTTGAACATATTCAAGCAAGTGTTTATGTGTATCGTTTGAAAATAACTTTACACGGTAGTTAACCGTTTCATCAGTACAGACATAATCCCACCCCTCGTTACGTTCGACCCATTCACCATTGAAACGAAGGATTACCTTAACTTTATCAACATTAGAACTCATTTTGTCTTAGCAATAATCAATGTAAGGTGTGAAAGAAACAAGGAAGATGACTGAAGCGAGAAAGTTGAAAGATGAATATGTTGAGATTGAGTGTTTAGTTTGAGTGTTGGAGTTCTACCCTGCTTCATTTTATAGATGGATATGTACCTACATATCCATTGAGTAATAATGTCTATGAATTATCAGTATGAAATCATAGTTTGTCTTGTATCATAGGAATGACTTTTGCTTTTATGACTATTGCTTTTGTGTACCATCTTATTTACCCCTATAGTGTTGTCATCTTCATGTCATATGAATTATTGTAAGGATCACGTGAAGAGTTGTACCAACGTCTTAATGACTCTTGCTTTTGACAGTATGAATTATTACTGTCATCTTATCAGTGTTGTCATCTTATTTGCCCCTGTAGTGTTGTCATCTTATCATTATTACTTTTATCTGATACGCCAGATGAATTATTGTAAGGATCACGTGAAGAGTTGTACCAACATCTTAATTATTCTTGCTTTTTACAGTATGAATTATTTACTGTCATCTTATCGCTTTTTACAATATGAATTATTTACTGTCATCTTATCAGTGTTGTCATCTTATTTACCCCTGTAGTGTTGTCATCTTATCATTATTACTTTTATCTGATACGCCAGATGAATTATTGTAAGGATCACGTGAAGAGTTGTACCAACGTCTTAATGACTCTTGCTTTTGACAGTATGAATTATTAATGTCATCTTATCAGTGTTGTCATCTTATTTACCCCTGTAGTGTTGTCATCTTATCATTATTACTTTTATCTGATACGCCAGATGAATTACTGTAAGGATCACGTGAAGAGTTGTACCAACGTGTTAATGACTCTTGCTTTTGACAGTATGAATTATTTACTGTCATCTTATCAGTGTTGTCATCTTATTTACCCCTGTAGTGTTGTCATCTTATCATTATTACTTTTATCTGATACGCCAGATGAATTATTGTAAGGATCACGTGAAGAGTTGTACCAACGTCTTAATGACTCTTGCTTTTGACAGTATGAATTATTACTGTCATCTTATCAGTGTTGTCATCTTATTTACCCCTGTAGTGTTGTCATCTTATCATTATTACTTTTATCTGATACGCCAGATGAATTATTGTAAGGATCACGTGAAGAGTTGTACCAACGTGTTAATGACTCTTGCTTTTGATAGTATGAATTATTTACTGTCATCTTATCAGTGTTGTCATCTTATTTACCACTGTAGTGTTGTCATCTTATCATTATTACTTTTATCTGATACGCCAGATGAATTATTGTAAGGATCACGTGAAGAGTTGTACCAACGTCTTAATGACTCTTGCTTTTGACAGTATGAATTATTTACTGTCATCTGATTAGTGTTGTCATCTTATCATTATTACTTTTATCTGATAGGCCAGATGAATTATTGTAAGGATCACGTGAAGAGTTGTATGGCTTTGATCATTATTGCTACAATTGGCTATAAATAGAAGGTATCCCATTAACCAAAACTCACAACCTCATACATTTGTTTCATAATTCTCAGTTTTATTACATCTAATAGTTACTATCTATTGCAACTGAATGGCTTCTTCATCAACTAACCCCGATTACTTCACTGTTAAGAATAACAAAGACATAACTGAAAATGGTGTTTTGGTAAGCATTTTTGCATTATCTATTCTTAAAATTGTTGCATGCTTTAAAAACAATGTTGATCGTTTGTTTTTTGTTCAAAATATTACAGATCATTCCTCCCCCTTTTGTCAGCATTTGGAACTTTACGATACAGTGTGACATACTAATCCGGTTTGGTAATCAGTGCCATGTTATGACAATGATTCATGTTGCTCCCGGACATAATATCATCTCTGGCCCCCTTGGACAAATGTTGCGCCAACATGATCTAGACAATGCCGAGTGGTTGAAGTTCACACTCGTTCATGATCGACCAACATATGGACCATTGAGGGCATTCAAGCAGATGTTTGACATCGAGGAAATGTGATATGTTGTTGATCAAGGGGTTGATGAACTGCCTATTTTTAGTTTTGTGTTGTAGTTGTTTGATCCAGTACCTGTTATCTTATCAGTGAACTTGTTGTATCAACTATCTTATCATGTTTTCAATGAAATCATCCCCTGTTTCTTTAGTGACAAGGATGAACCAAATACAACACGATAATACAAGACAATCTCATAAAGTTAAGGACATTGAAAGGTGGATGATTTATTTAATTGAAACCTTGATAACATAAAACTCACACAAGACATTGAAAGTTAAAGACATTGAAAGTTGAAGACACTTCTACAATCTCGTGAACTCAAAAGTAAGCACTTCAGTTGGTGGATCAATCACAATAGTGGCCACCAACCAGTAATCGGGGTCCATGTTGTGCTCGTATAGTATACCCTCAAAATCACCCTTCACGATAAGACGGTCAGAAGGAGATCCAGGTGATGCCTCAAATCCTACGGCTATGTCCATAGGATAGCTGATGCCTTCAACCCTTAACACACACTTAGTTTGATTGTGCAAACCCCACAGTCTTACAAAATCGGCATCAATTTGCTGAAAAAATTATAACGAAATAAATTAAAAATTAATTACCTCTAGTAATATTTTATTAATTGAAAAAATAAAACTTACCCAACGGCCAGTTTCATATACAAAGTCATCAAACTTAGTCACAAATGAACGACGACGAACTGGTGATGCTGATGATGCCGATGATGCCGATGATGCCGATGATCCCGATGATGCCGATGCTGCCATTTTTTTCCTTAGGAAGTGAACAAAAGAGATGAAGTATTGAAGAGTTGTGAGTTTTTTGTTAATGAGTTATCCCCTATTTATAACCTGTTTATTCAGTAAAAGAAACCAATATTTACTCACTTGGTTGATAAACGTATGTCTTTTGATAAAACCAATATTGAGTAAAAGCATTAACTGTTCAGTCACATGATTCATTAAGGCTTTTTCAGACGAATCAATAATACCTATAAAAGGCTGAAGTGTGTAGCAACCATTCAGTATTGGGTCTTAAAATAAGGCTGAAACGTCTGTAAAAGGCTTAAACGTCTGTGATGATTGACGCTTCTGCATAAGGCTGAAGGGTGTAGTACACTATTGCTTTTAATCTTGTAAGTAGTACACTATTGCTGATATCTTTTACCTGGATTTGCAATCAACCCATGTGACTACTTCTGAATGCTTTTATAAACAATTAAGTCACATGGGTTACACTTGATGATTCATGGTCTGATATTTCTTATAAATAGGAAGTGTCTCATTTACCGAAACCACACAACTGGAAAAATCTGCAAAACATACATCCTACTGCAAACTTCAAATGGCTTTTTCGACAACTAACCCCCTTTACTTCACAGTTCAGAATGAAAGAGATTGGACTGAGATTGGCATTTTGGTAAGATTTTTCAACAACTTCATAGTTCACCTTATTTCACATTATAGTTCAGTTTATTTCACATTTGTTAAATCTGCAAAACTTTTTCAGCATATTCCTTTACCCTTTGTCAATATGTGGAATTTGAACAATCACAAGAAGTGTCTAATAAGGTTTGGAAAATGGGGCCATCCTATGGACCTAATTCTTATGCCAAATGGATGTTTCTGCATGCGCGGCGAGTTTCGCCTCATGTTTATCCAACACAAGCTACAAGATGCCGCTTGGTTGAAGTTCAAGCTTGTTCAAGATCGACTTACTACTGGGATGGCTAGTTTGTACGATGTTATTTTTGAGGTGGAGGAGGTGTGATATGTTTGTACCAGTTTTATGGTGTAGTTGTGTAATTTAATGTTTTCAATTAAATGACCCCCCTTTCATGTTTCAAACAGGGGTTAGTTTTTACTTGCTGTTATTTATTTTAATTTAAATGAAATCATCCCTTAACAGTGTTGTCATCTTAGTGTTGTATGGCTTGTAGCATGTTTTAAAAACAATGTTGATCATTTGTATTCGGTTCAAAATATTACAGATCATTCCTCCATCGTTGGTGACCATTTGGAACTTCACGACACATTTAGAAGACATTGAAAAGGTGGATGATTTATTTAATTGAAACCTTCATAACAGAAAACGCACACTAGACATTGAAAGTGAAAGACATTGAAAGTTAAAGACATAGAAAGTTAAAGACACTTCTACAACATCCACCTCGCACACACATATGACACCTAGTCCACACCGAAATACTTGACGTCAAAAGTAAGCACTTCAGTTGGTGGATCAATCACAATAGTGGCCACCAACCAAGAATCGGGGTCCATGTTGTGCTCGTATAGTATACCCTCAAAATCACCCTTCACGATAAGACGGTCAGAAGGAGATCCAGGTGATGCCTCAAATCCTACGGCTATGTCCATAGGATAGCTGATGCCTTTAACCCTTATCACACACTTAGTTTGATTGTGCAAACCCCATAGTCTTATAGAATTGTCATCAATTTGCTTAAAAAATTATAACGAAATAAATTATAAAGTAATTACCTCTACTAATATTTACTTAATTGAAAAAATAAAACTTACCCAACGGCCAGTTTCCATTACAAAGTCATCAAACCTAGTCATAAATGAACGACGACGAACTGGTGATGCTGATGATGCTGATGATGCCGATGATGCCGATGCTGCCGATGCTGCCATTTTTTTCCTTTAGGAAGTAAAAGTTAAAGAGAGGAAGTATTGAAGAGTTGTGAGTTTTTGGTTAATGAGTTATCCCCTACTTATAACCAGTGTATTCAGTAAAAGAAACCAATATTTACTCACTTGGTTGATAAAACCAATATTCAGTAAAAGCATTAACTATTCAGTCACATGATTCACTAAGGCTTTTTCAGTCGAATCATTAATGCCTGTAAAAGGCTGAAAAGTAAACGATGATTGACGCTTCTGCATAAAGCTGAAGGGTGTAGCAATAATTCAGTATTGGGTCTTAAAATGAGGCTGAAACGTCTGTAAAAGGCTGAAAAGTAAAAGATGACTGACGCTTCTGCATAAGGCTGAAGGGTGTAGCAACCGTTCAGTATTGGGTCTTAAAATAAGGCTGAAACGTCTGTAAAAGGCTGAAAAGTAAAAGATGACTAATTCTTCTGCCAACTCAATAAGTGACAACTCAATAAGTGACAACTCAATAAGTGACAATACACCCTCAATCAGCTAATATTCGTCTGAAAAGAAAAAGGCCACAATTAATTCATCTAAAATAAATTTAATGGCTATAAAAAGGGGATATCCCATCTACCTTGGTATCCTAATATGCAACAAATCAAAGCTAATGAAGACTGCATTGCTTCGATAAAAGAACTTTATCCAAATGATAACTAGGGGAATCTGTTGTAGTAGATCTCAACATCTAATTTGTTGTAGTTTGGTATCTCTGTTATTGTTGTTGTTGTTGTTATTGTTTCTTTAACTTTAGTGTCTCGACTATGTTATCATGCTTTCGATGAAATCAATTAAGTTTTATGTCGTTTTGATTTGAATGCGTCACAAATTCAGTAACAAATTAGATGTTCTACTAAATTAAAGTTTAGTACCAACAAACATAACATAGACATACACAGAAACTTTAATAATATCCACTAAGTTAAACATTCCAAACAAGTCTACTTTTGGGTTTTCTTCTTTAACCCACCAAGTACCTTCTTAACACTATTTGTAAACTTACTGCCCGACGTCCATGGTTCTTTGGTCTTAACCCCAGGCTTCCTTACCCGTTGAGGTCGCTGAGTGTTTTCTACCACCGTCTTCCACCGGTTCTGTATTTCGGGCTGAGTGTCAGATTCAGTCTGATACACTTCCGACTCCTCATCCGCCTCCGACTCCGCCTCATGCTCCATCTCCGTGTCAACAGCAGCACGCTCGGTATACGTGGTGGCCGATGGCGGTACAACGGTGTCAACGGCAGCACCGTATGATGACCCTCCAGCACCGTATGATGACCCTCCGGCAACGTATGAAGACCCTCCAGCACCGTATGACGACCCTCCAGCACCGTATGACGACCCTCCAGCACCGTATGACGACCCTTCAGCACCGTATGACGACCCTCCAGCACCGGACATACCACCGTAGGCCTGGCCGAAGGTGCTAAATGTTGAGCCTGATCCAGTAATAAGGTCTGCATACGAGCCCCATGAAGAATCCAGCGTCTCAGTACCAGAAAAAGCAGCCTGCGGAATGACATTCATAATTAGTAAACAACGTAGCGAGTATTAGATGCATACGAATTAAATAACACTTACAGCTTGCGTGTTCGGGGTCGGTATAAAGAATGAAGCCCCGGACATGCCGTGAGCGAGAGGTGTAAAGCATGTCGGCCCAGTCATGCCGAAGGTCGAACTTTGGCCCTACAAACATCATATAAAGCTTATTAAGCAGGATCTCAAACTTATTAAGCACAAGCGCAAGAATAGGTATCCACGATGCTTAAAAATTGTGTGTACGCCGGCTGTGTATATCCAAAGGACGAACTCATGCCCCCGCCCATGTGAAAAGACTGTCTCGCATCCTCCTAAACATTGTAATTTTAAGTTAGGCAAATTAACACTATATAACTTACGAGAACTTTAATGGCTAACTTACCTGATGCGAGTACTGGACAGGCATGGAACCAGTATTACCGGTTGGACGGCTAGTAGAAACAGAATGTCGTTCAGACACCTAACCAATGTATGCACATGCTAACCATTAGACAAAACTTGAACCGTTAATATTAAATTATAAGGTTAAACATTTACCCGCATTCGAGCTAACTCATCCTCAATATCTTTCACCCTTGTCATCAACCCATTATGTTCCTGTTCCACTCTGTTAAACCTCTCCCATTTGTCTACCTCCATAGGATCGTCCGCGACGGGGGCATCCTCATCATCATGTACCTGTAAAAGTCTGGGCCTCTTCGGGGCTTGTCGACTGACAATGTGCTGAAACCATTCCTGGCTCCGTATGTACCACCTCTGCTGCTGCTCGAACTCGTTCACTACAAGCCCCTCCCGTGGGATATATTGTGCCTCCTAATATATAAAAAACATGTAATGTCAGCTTGAATTAATAAACTATACTGTGTAAATTAAACTAGGAAAGACCAACAAAAAACATAGTACCGGGAAATGAAGGAAGGTCAACCAATCATCCCTTTGCAATGTTCTCTTACTATTCTTCTCCCAGCGCAAGCCCCTCGGATACGAATTATTCATAGCAAAATACGTCTCCGACCGCAGGAAGATCTCGAAAATCCAAATCTGCAATGATAAAAATAACTTTTAGATTTATTATGTTAAAGAAAAACAATCATATAGTGTTTATTTTATTAAAAAAAATTCATTTAAATAATACATTTTTTGAAAAAAAACATTATTATTATTATTAGAACTCATATATTATAACGTTGATTTAAAAAAACATTATTATAGACACATTATTCATGTAAACATTATTATTATTATAACATTCATTTAAACATTATTCATATAAACATTATAATTATTATAACGTTGATTTAAACATTATTAATATAAACATTATTATTATTATAACGTTGATTTAAAAAAAAGATTCATATAGCGTTTATTTAAATAATACATTATTATAGCGTTTATTTTAAAAACATTACTTATATAAAGAATGATAAATATATTACCAAAAACGCGTGTTGAAAGCCGTATAGCGTCATTTTAGTCGACTCATGTGCCAATCGTCTTTCAAAGGTGCCGTCCAACTGCTTGTACGTATAGGTCCAAATGTATGAACCCCACGGAAATTCCTTCCACGGTTCCAAGTATCTCGCAGCATTTAATAGTACGTTATCGACATACACTTTGTCTTGATGGCCAAAAAATACCTTCTCGACCATCAGAATGGAACATATACGAACTTTATTTGCGGTGTCTAAGTCCCTCATGTCGTTATACAAAATCATCAAGTCCGAAAGCTTCAACCGAAAGGGTCCGTTCCTAGGTTGTTCATCAATTAAATGTGGAAATAACCTAGTAACCAAGGAATTCCCATCCGAATTGTATTGGGTCAGTAAGAGACCAAAATGGAGTCCCGTGATAAGATTAAACTCTGCTCGGCCATAACAACGTGTGTATGGACCGACCCTAAAATATAAAGTCTCGGGGTCTCCATTTTGGACCTCAACCTGCTTTTGTAAAAATAAAACAACAGCCATCGGATCCGCACGTAGTTTTTTTACATAGTCCAACCAATGACCAAACGGACCCTCTCTAAACAACGCATGTGCGTCGTCATCTAACCTAGATTTCATATCAGCCAAAAACGACAACGAACTTCTCAACGTAAGTTTGGGCCAATTGTAACCTCCCTATACAAAAGTTAATAAATGATTGTCAATTATATAAATAAATAATCATATACATATAAACCTTAAAACCTACATCCAAAAACTAATATAATTACAGAACTAAAATTACAATTACAATTTTTTAATATTTAAAATTATAAACATCTCAAAACCAACGTCTAAAATTATATAGATCAAAAATAAAGGAAATTTTTTTAACACTTTTTACGTCTAAATAAATATAAATCTTCACATATACATCTAGATCCAAAAATATCTCAAAACATACTTCTAAAATAATCTACATCTAAAAACTATTACACATTTAGATAAATTACAATCATAAAATTTTTTTACAATTTTTAACATGTACAACTATTAACCATTTACATAAATCCATGTGATAAATTATATACATTTTTAACCAACTAAAAATTAAACACATAAAAAATTACATAAATCCATAAAATTAAACATTTGTACTCATATAATTCTACACATCTAGAAAACATAAACATCAAGTAATCTACATATACATCAACTAAACATCTCAATTTTATACACATATACATCAAGAAAATACTTACATAAACATCTCAACTAAACATCTCAGTTTTATACACATAAAAATTAAACTTTACAATCGTAAACATTCTAAGTTAAAGACATCTAGAAAACTTACATATTGCATCGACATTGATGTTGAAAACTTTGATGGTTTGTAACCCCTTTCGTTTGTGTTGATGGTGAACCGACAAAATCACGTGTGCTTCAACGTCGTTGTTCAACTGGTCCCCACTTTGAAGTATAATAGATAGTAGAATGGTGTAGGAAATTAAAAGATGAGAGTTGATAGAGATAGTTGAGAGTTGAATGAGAAAGATAGTTGATAAAGATAGATGAGAGTGAATGAGAAAGAGATAGATGAGAGTTTGAATGAGAAGGAGATTGATGAGAGGAAGTATTGAGAAAGAGATAGATGAAAGAGGGGTAGGTGGTGGTGTGTATGTGTTTTGTCGGCTGAAAAATAAAGAAAGAGGGTAGGGTTTGTCTTGGTGGCTCCATATTCTAACAAGTCTCCGGTCAAACAAAGTCAAAGTCAACCCCGGCGACTTATGTCGGGGCGACTTAGTGCAGGGGTGTTTGTGACAATCTTCCAAAGATGTAAAGCAGGGGGTGTTTGTGAAAATATGAGGAAGTCGCCTTCGGCGACTCTCCTTGGGGCGACTCGTTCGTCGGCGGTGACTATTTTGGTCGGAAACGTCGTTTTTGGCCGGAAATGGGCAAGTCGCCTCCGACAACTTTGGCTGGGGCGACTTGTTGGGCTATTTCACGAAATCTTGGGAGAGACGGGCTACATCAGATTGTTGCTATTTTTGGATGGCTATAGAAATTAATTTCTCTTATTTTTATTAGTTATTAGTAGGTTTTTTGTTTCTTAATTGAAAATAAATTGATACTAGGTTCTATTAACTTGATATATGGATTTGTTAATTTATCTTTTTAATTGACTAGTTGATAGTGATTTGCTAAATCTCAAATTGTAGGATTCTATTGCCAATTTTTTTGAAAGGAAATCAGATGTGAAAAAAAATGTGCAACCCCTAATTTTTTTTCTGGGTCCGCCTCTGTTTTTTGCGTTTTGTAACGAGAATAACTTCTACATAAGAATAACTAAATGAGAATAACTTCCAAATTGCAAGAGAGAAACGAGATTGCGAGAATGCAAGATACGAGAATTATAAGCGTTTTTTTGCGTTTAGGAAGTTGGTGTACAACTAACTCAAACTAAGTATATGTAGCAACGGTATCACATTAAAAACCAAAAAAACGGCTCTAATGGTGCAAAAAAATGTCATATGACCGTGGGTACGCATGCATAAAACGGCTAGAATTTGAAATTTTCGACGAAATTACGATTTTGCCACCGGGCTGGGCCGGATACAGACCTTGAACCGGGCCCTCCGGGCCACGCCAGGCCTTCAAAACTTCCAAAATCTGGGCTTGATCTGTCGGGCTGTATACAGGCTTTGGTCGGGCCAAGCCAGGCCTTGGCCGCTCCCGATCCCGGTCCGGTTAACCGGCGAGCTTTGGCCTAATCCGGGCCGGATGCCCATTTCTGTTTCCCCTTGAGATCTGAATGCTTCCAGATTTCGACAAGTTTGTTGTGTCTAAAGGGAAGAAACTCGAATACAAATTTGGCTTTATCAAAACAAAAAAACAATGGCCTTTCACCATCTTTGATTGTAACAGCAGCCTTTATCGACCAATTAGGTTATTATTTCACTTATCATATGTTAATTCATACATGTCATTTTAATACATCGGATATTCATGTATGGAGCTGTGAGCAATTGCATATAGACTTACTAATAGTAAATGCAATAGAAACTTAATTTGTTGTAACTTGTCGGTAGCACTACAACAAAATGGAGTTTATAGGATGACGTATAAAATAAAAAAGCGTCCTAAGCCGACTACATACCTTTTCTACATGACCATTGTGCCAACGCGCACCGGCCGTCACGTAAAACATCCATGACCCATATCATAAACCCCAACTTCTCATCCTCCTCCCTTATCGTACCTATGTAGTCGGCTCCTTCATCTACAACGCTTATGGTAATCCATGAAAATCCTTCTCCTACTATTGTTACCCTCTGCGGGTTCGATCTTCACATAGGTTGGGCTTTCGTCTCTCTTCATCAAATGGGGTATAAAGAGAAATGAAAGAGGTTTTGACCAACTAAATGGACAAAAATGCCCCTACTAGTAAGTGGTAGAGAAAATTAATAGAGTTAGCGAAGGGGATCACTTTTAGAGCAAAATCAAAATCTAGGGACGATTTTTAGAATTATTAAAGCTTGGATCTCACTTTCAAAGATTTCAGTAAATCATGGGGACCAAATTGACATATGTTTTGAGTTGGGAATTGAAATATGTGACTAAGAAACTAAAAATTAAGTCTACTTGACGTAAATTTTTTAATATATAGTTAAACCACAAATAATAAAAGAGAAATTAATTAAAATGCCCAAAAAAAATGCCTAACTATTCTCCTAGCCGATCTCTCCCTCCGGTTACAATAATACCCACCGGACCGCTACCGCCGGCCGCTACCAGGCCAAAACGGGCCGCTCTCCTGCGAGAACAACGTTTCCGGCAAAAATTGAGTTGGTCCGCTACCCACCCCACCCGCCATCCGCGGCCTCCATCTGATTGGTCCACGCTGCAGCCACGTAGACGCCACCTCACCCGCCACAGCCACGTGGTCCACTACCGGGCCGGCCGCGAATAGCGGCCCAAGCCCACGTGGCTCCACCCCGTTCGTCCACGTGTCTCTCCATATAGAAAACCCTAACCCTAAATTGACTACTCTCCTTATAAAATACATTCAGCCGACAAGAAGTGGGGACCAAACCCTAACACCTCCATTTTTCTAATACCCTCTTCTTCTTCTTTTTTACCTCTCTTAATTTACTTCCATCTTTTTTACTCTCTTAATCAACTAATGGGGACCAAATCAAGAGTGTTTGAAATATTATTTAATCAAAGGAGAATCAAAGTGTTTGAAACTTTGTCGTTTCAAACACGTGTGTTTGTCGGACGGCTCAAATTGGTGGTGATTTTTTCATCTCATCAACTAGTTTTTCCATTGTTGTTCTTCATGGCATATCAAGTAAGATTTTTTTAGTTTTTGTTGTTGGGAATTGCAGA